>CAIGQV010018299.1:9967981-10021892 GCA_903798115.1 Danio jaintianensis | reverse complement strand
ATATAATCTATAATATATAAAACAAATAATAGCACTTTGTCAGATCTATTTGAATGAGGGTCACAAAGGACAGCTCTCACTTCATAACCAATCAATGTTCAGCTTATTTTAAGAATACACTATACATTTATCTACTTTTAATGCTTGCTACACTAGAGCTGCTCTGACTTTAACATGAAAAGCACAACAGACAGCTCACTATTTTGCTAGAATGTGTCAGTCGGTACACAGCAAGTAAAGAAAACATGTATTTAAGCATAAAACAGAAACTGAAAACCCTGCTGATGGCTTTTCATACTCATAGAAAGAGAAAAGGCATCCACAGAATGTGTGTTCGCGAAACTACTGCAGGATTCTTATGAATTTAAATTAGTTTATGAAATGAGAAACTTGCTCACATAGAAAAAATGGAAGAAATTATGAGGCATTCAAAGCTGTTTAAAAGGACTGCTGTAACTTTATTCTCCGAAAGCCATGAAGCAAGGTGGGAGCAGTCTTTGCAAGGACATTTCATACGTCATGTGTATTGTCTGGTAATCATTGGCCACGCTTTGAAGGGTCAGTGGCAAATGGGGTCAAAGTTGAAATTGTTTGAACTTTGAGTGTCGCGTTGCAATGCTTGAGCGGCGCCGGGTACGTAAGCAGGTCTGTAATACATGGAGAAATCTATTCATTAGCATCTCCATTCATCTCAATAGCAGCTGTTCCGATGACCTCTAAAACTTCTTATATAATGTAATGAAATATTTCTGATTAGTAGTTCTCTTGAAAAAAATTTTTTTATAAAAAAAAATATATATTTATATATAATACCAATGTATATTATTATTAATAATATATGTTATTATTACTCCCCGTGTTCGTGTGGGTTTCTTCCGGGTGCTCGGTTTCCCCCACAAGTCCAAAGACGTGCTATAGGTGAATTGGGTAAGCTAAACTGTCTGTAGTGTATGTGTGTAAATGAGAGTGTATGGGTGTTTCCTAGTGATGGGTTGCAGCTGGAAGGGCATCCGGTGCGTAAAACATATGCTGGATAAGTTGGCAACCCCAGATGAATAAATTATTAATATTATTATTATTATCATTATTATTATTATTAGCCAGAATACTTGCTTTCTTTCAATGGACTTCAACATTATTAGAAGACAAATGGAGGACAAAATTATTAGCCCTCCTGTCAAATTTTAATTCTTTTAAAAATATTTCCCAATTAGTGCAATGTTTTAAACATATTTTAAACATAATAGTTTAATAAATATGTAATTTAATAACTAATGTTTACAAGAACTTCATTTGCTGAGCTAAAAAGCTTCATTAAACAGATAGCTTATATAATGTGAAAGGCTGAAAACTCAATATTTCCCTCATTATAAAATTTCCTTCATGATAAAAGGATTTAAAACTACTCTGACTGTGTTTGTCTGACAGAAAAATTCTCAACAAAAAGTCAACTTACTAGCAGTTCCAAGTTACAACACTTTAACTCATTTTTTAAAGTAAAGTCAATTTTAAGGCAATAAGTTTTCTTGTTGTTTTTTTAAATTAAAGTAACTGTTCACTTTTTACAGTGTATGCATCTTACTTAAAAGAAATAATCTCCTAACAGTAACACAAACTTTAAAAAAGGTTGTCATATTTGACAACAGTAAAACTAAAGCACTTCTCTTCATCCAAGTGGATGAAGTAAACTGCGTTCTTTTGGAATGTATTTCTCACAGGGTTAGTTTGGTATTGATGTATAATTGGTGCCCTACAGAACTTAGTTATTTTGGTCATTTTAGAGCAATTTACTATGATTACTGCTTGAGAGGGGCTATTAAATTAAACATAAAAAATGTTAGTATTTTCTTGTAAAATGTTCTCCAATAGTCATCAAAACAATGTTGTATTTTATGTATGCATATACTACTGTATGAAGACCATGTGAAAAATCTAGTCTTTACTAGATCTAGTCTTTAAAAAGTCTTACGCAACAACAAATTTGCAAAATGTTTACACAGATATGCCTTATTTAATTTCGGTAAAGAAAGAAATTTATGGCAATCTGAGTGTTGCTGCTGGGAGGCTTACTGATCCAAGCACGTCACACATAATTACAGTGACAGTTTATGATAATCATAACTAGACCATATAATCTGGTGCTCATTTTGTATGATAGTTGACAGGCTGTTAACACGCAATCCTCACCACAATTTGCACCATGCATATAACCATTCATATTTTTACACAACCATCTGACTCGTGCGTGCTATTATTACCCATATCAGCCCACAACAGCAGTTCCCCTTTAGGAGTAATAGCATATATCACACAATATGACCATACATGTCATGAATGAGGAAAAAAATATGCTTCCATTGTTGACATAATACCTCAGAAATGATAAGTGATGTTTCACTGATCCCAATTCATAATGAAATGTTTGACGCATCAGGAAGCACATTAAAGATTTGCCTTTAAAACCTACATCATTACTTCACTGTCATTTTGTGAGGAGAGCAGGGTTTGTTGCTTCCCTAATGGCTCTTTAATTATTGAGACGCCAGCCAATTATCTTAGCAGGAAAATGCATGGTTCACCTTTAAATACTCTCATTTACAATGAAGAGCTGTGAATGCCAGATGCTGTTTTTTGAACAATTTCTGTGCAAAGCTTTGTGTTTGATTGTATTTCTTTGTGTTATATTCATAATTAATTAATTGTATTAAGGGCAGCAAGGTGGCTCAGTGGTTAGCACTGTTGCCTCACAGCAAGAAGGTCGCTGGTTCGAGTCCCAGCTGGACCAGTTGGCATTTTTGTGTGGAGTTTGCATGTTCTCCCAGTGTTTGTGTGGGTTTCCTCTGGGTGAGAGTGTATGAGTCCTTCCCGGTACTGGGTTGCAGCTGGAAGGGCATCTGCTGCGTAAAACATATGCTGGAATAGTTGGCGGTTCATTCCGCTGTGGCGACCCCTGATATATAAGGGACTAAGCCAAAAGAAAAATGAATGATTGAATAATCGTATTTATTAATTAATCGTAATTGTATTGTTTACAAGTTTTAGCAATGATTATGATTTTTTTAAAGTCTGCATTTTTTTATCAAAAAAAGCAGTACAAAAACTATTACATACTTTTAAGCAATTTAAAATCGATGTTGAAAACATTGTGTGAATTTTTTCACCCACAGAATTCTTTAATGAAGAGAAAGTTCAAAGAAACAGCATTCATGTGTAATTGTGTCAAAGCCTTTGATTTGACATTCTACATTTATTTACTGTCACTTTTCAAAAAGAGCATTTCTTTCAAAAAACTAAAAGTTTATTACCGACCCCAAACTTTTAAGCTGTAATGCATGTTACAAAAGCTTTCTTTGTATTTGTCCTACAAATACGCATATATAAAACAGTAAAAACATTGCAAATAAAGATTATTGGAGCATGTTTTATAATGCAAATATATATAGAGGAATAGCACTTTGCATTGTCAATAAAACATATAATGTTGAATGAATGAATGCTTGGTTTATTTTTGCTTAAATTTTACTTCAAGGGTTTTGAACTTACACGTTTAACATTTATTTGAACACATTTAACACTGTATAATATTTAACACATTTATCACAAAAGGGTGTCAACCCTTTTTAACAGAGGGGGAGGGATCATATCATATCTTCCCAGTTCATATGAAATCCTCCTAATTTTAATGTCCCCCACATCCAAATGCCAAATTAACCTCTGATTATGTCCCTTTCTATCCAGCAGCTCATCATGCGAAGGGTCTTTTGTGTTTTCCACCTGGCATGTGGGTGTTTGAATTCTGATCCCCAGTCAGTTCCCCCAGTCTCAGGGTAATTAGGAATGGCAAAACCTTGCAGGTTTAATGATCATTTCAAGCACAGACATTGACAGAAATTACATGTCATGTTGTCCTCCAGGGTGAAGAAATGCTTTGCATTAGTGTCAGGATTACTCATTTTTCACTCGTGGATGGGGGTTTTCGGGTTTCTGTATTCACCCTTTTCATTTTCCTCACTGCAGACATGATTATATTTTGTTATTTAAGAGTGTGATGTGATGTACCAGCTGTCAGCCTTGTTCTCTGCCACCATCTGCTGTGATCTTAGCTTACAGAAGAGAAAGAAGATCGAAAGTTTGAGAGGGAAAGCTTCATCAAATACTATTATACCATTCACAGTATTATCGCTGAATGATCGTGTGCTCGTTGCAACACAGATACAGATTGCTGTGTTGTCAGTCACTAATAGGTAAAGCATAACCTCCCAACACACAGAGCTTTTAACAGTCTGTTAAATCTATGCTAAGCTAGCAGGCTATGCTGCTAAAAGCTAACTAAAAAAAAAACAAAGGCTGTATTTGAAAGCTTAGGCAGCTGACTTGTTGCCTCAGTCAGTGACTCTGGAGGCAGCTCACGTTCAAGCCACCTCATAAAACAGATTTCAGAGAGATTTCTGAGACAGCATCATGATTTAATAATGTAAAACAAAATAGAGAGAGCTTTGGTGATAACATCAAAAGTGGAAAACGTTGGTCAAAAATGGATATTTAAACAAAATGATACTCAATCAGCAATTCAAGACGCCATGTTTATTTTTTTAGCTAAACTGCATAGGATTGTGGGATTGTGAAGGATACCTGCCTTGGAAATTGAATCAGACAAAGGTACCTGCCGAGACTGTAAATGAAGCAAAATTTGGATTCAGAGGAATCCTCCGAAGGCAACATTTTAAAGCTTTCGGACCCAGCCTAAACTGAGAGTTTTTAAGCTATGTTTAAGCTACATATTGTAATGATGACAATACACGTAGTTATATCTACTGACCATATTCAAATTTTCATTGAAAGTTGATGATTTGTGGACACTGTACATAATTTTATGTCTAAACATCACTTAAAGAGACAATTTGCAAAAACAAAAAGCTAATAAAAGGGATAGTTCACCCAAAAATGAGAATTCTGTCATCATTTACTCACCCTTTATAGGATATTTTGAAAAATGTTGGAAATTTGGTAACCACTGACTTCCATAATGTTTGTTTTTACTATGGAAGTAAATGGGTACTGATTTTCAGCTTTCTTCAAAATATTGTCATTTGTATTCAACAGAAGAAAGAAACTCACACTGTTTTGGGACCATTTTTGGGTTAACTATCCCTTTAAGTCAACAACGACTTTCTGATTTCAGCAAACTATAGAATATAGAACATATTCTGAACAAAGTTTTAAATGTTTTTAGACAAATATTATTAACAAATATAAACAAACCCAACAGCCGGATTAAAGCTTTTTAAATTATTCATTCATTCATTCATTCATTCATTTTCTTTTCGGCTTAGTCCCTTTATTAATCTGGGGTCGCCACAACGGAATGAACCACCAACTTATCCAGCATATGTTTTCCGCAGCGGATGCCCTTCCAGCTGTAACCCAGTACCCATACACTCCCATTCACACACATACACACTACGGACAATTTAGCTTAACCAATTCACCTATAGCGCATGTCTTTGGACTTGTGGGGGAAACCCGGAGCACCCGGAGGAAACCCACGCTAACACAGGGAGAACATGCAAACTCCACATAGAAATCCCAACTGGCCTAGCCGAGGCTCGAACCAGCAACCCTCTTGCTGTGAGGCGACAGCGCTACCCACTGCGCCACCGTGCCGCCCCTTTTTAAATTATTGTAAATTTAATAATTTAACCAACAGTTGGGTTTGTCAAAATTATACAAAAATTTTAGATGAAATAACTCAGCCTTTTTTAGAATTTGCATGCCACTGAAAAAAAATAAGAAAGAAAGAAAGAAAGAAAGAAAAAAAATACATGATGTACTGTATTTGGAATGACATGGCAGTGAATAAAGGATTTATCCCTTGAACTATCCCTTTAAGGCTATACCAGTGCCTCTGAACACTTTAGCTGGTATCATAATTGCTGTCAAATATGAATATCCAGGGTCACAGAGTTCTTTTTGATATTCAGCATTAGTCACTTTCCTGCCAAATGATACGGCTCATTATTATCTGAGTTGACGCATGGGGAACACATGGAATCGGCCTAATTGACATTGCTAATTGTGCTGAATGGTATCATGACTGAGGTGCGGTTTGTTGCAGATTCGACTGTGTGTCTGTAAATGTGCTTGTATTGGTGAGTGTTTAATTGAGGATGGAGAAGGGGAGCAGAATAACAGATGGCCTGTCCTCATACTGCAGTCTGTACTGGAGTCTCCTGACACATTTCTTAAACTCATGCACTCTACTGTTGAAATAATGGCTGTGTACAGATCACAGAGCCTTAGAAGAAGAGGACAGGCCACTTTTAGAAAAACAAATAGGAGTAAGACTCAATATGGCAACAACAGGATTGGAAGTCCTGTCTTTTGGTTAATGAGCCTCCAGCTCTTCTCTTCCTCATTATTTTTGTCTGGCTCTATTGTACAAAAGTCTAATCATTCTTAAATCAAGAGACACCCTAAAAATGCTGCATTGCGTCAAGTATTGTCAAACCCAACCATTGGGTTAAAAAGTGTCATTTAAATTTAATTGAAAAAAGCTCGACATTTAAACTGAGTTTGCCCATATTTGACTCAACACGGACCACTTACTTGACAAGCAAAAAAAACCATATATGACAGAGATCACCCAAATATGAACATTCTGTCTGTCATTTACATTTATCTAAACTGTTTGAGTTTCATTCTTCTGTTGAACACAAGAGGAGATATTTTAAAGAGTGTTGCAAACTGGTAGGCAGCCATTGACTGTATTCCACAGTATTTTTTTCCTACGACGGATGTCAGTGACATCTGTAGTGGCTTCAGTTATGTCATTTGTCATCACTATACTGTAACTGCATGAACGTATGAACTTCTTGAACTTTTGACTGCATTTAGTGATTCTGTTACATTGTGGAAATCATATTGGATTGCATGAAAAATAAAAATAAATGTCTTTGATAAAAGAGTTTTGTGACGCTTGGTAAAAATATAGATTTTTCTTTTATTCCAAAAGTCATCACAATGTTAAGTAAAGATCATGTTTTATGAAGATATTCTGTAGATTTCCTACTGTAAATATATAAAAATTCAATGGATTTTAACCCATACATCAATGGAAAGCTTATTTATTCAGCTTTCAGATGATGCATAAATCTCAATTTCAACAAATGTACACTTATGACTGGTTTTGTGCTCCAGGGTCAAATTTGAAGGATAATGGAAATGTGTTTTAGTTCTAGTAATGGACATTACTGCATGCCCTCATTCAGTCCCACTGTCAACTTCCACAAAGATCACCTGTGACTAGCCACTATGTACTGTTTCATACTGAATAAGAGGTCGA
This sequence comes from Danio jaintianensis, assembly GCA_903798115.1. NCBI lineage: Eukaryota > Metazoa > Chordata > Actinopteri > Cypriniformes > Danionidae > Danio > Danio jaintianensis. The sequence continues at coordinate 10,014,550 of CAIGQV010018299.1, read as the reverse complement.
TGATGCCGAATGCGATTTTACGTTCTGAAAATACACTAGCGCTGTTGTTGATATTGTTATAATTGTAGTATTTAATAATATTGTGATATTCCCGATTTCTAAAGTCATACAGCTCTGGATAACTCGAAACAGTGACCACTAGTCTCTCCTCCATCTTTAAATGCTTTTTCCGCTCAGAGTTGACTTTTTTTCAACTGCAGGTGCACAGGTGGTTAAATTTTGGTTTTCATTCACTTATTCAGTGGACTCTGTTAGTAAAGTAACATAGGGAATTTTGAAGGAGAGCAGACGGTGAATTTAAGTGCAGCCTTAGTTTCAGGAAAGGGACATTAGTTGTCAGACACCCAGATACAAAGATCACAAAACATTGAAACATGAGAGGAAGATGGAGACCATCAGTGCACTGGCACAGAAAGTTGAGCTCAATCTGCTTCTTGATGCTTTTTTACGGCACACTTCACAAACCACACATTTCATTTCATTTTAGCGAGAAAAACTGCACAGTCCTTGATATCCATTGAAGGAAATCCATCAAAGTCCTCCATTTTTTCCTTCTCTTCTGGGTCTTATTTGCAGTAAACAAGAAATCATTTCGAATGTTTTGATGAATCACAGCATAGTCTGTAGTTTAGGATTTTCTCTTTCTTATTTGTGTTCTGGCTGTTGCTTATTTCCGAGGCTGGGTTCCATGGATGTGTAACAGTTGAAAATCTGCTGGTTATCAAATGTTCTCCCTCTGCATTGAATATATCTGCATTGGTATATAAACAACTTTACCCTGTTGTTGTTGTTGTTGTTCAAGGGTGCCATTTAAGTTTGATTACCATTGCAGCCAGCAAGACATGAACATGCAAAATTGTGACGATCCTCTCAGATGGACAATGGCATGGCATTATTGAGTATAAGTGCATGTGAGCATGTGTGTTTCAGTTTCCTGCTCATATCCATCTGTATTTTCCCATTTATTTGCCAGATCATAATCCAGATCCTTCATCATTATTCCTTACGATAATGAAGACATCTGTCCGCTTTGTGTGGAGCAGAGTGGCGACAAATACGCACGCGATTCACATGCCGCTTTCTGCTGCAGCTCCACTGCCAGCCAGCAATATGGGGCAGCATTTGGGCACTGAGCCCTGAAGACTTGAGTCTGCCTGCCTCTCTAATGCCAGCAGTGCCCTCCAGTGCCTCCTCCTCACACGCACCCTGGCAGACTCCTTGTGCAAAGCCTGCAGGTAAGGTGAAGCGCCTGAGTGGGCAAGATCAACACAAACTGATCGCTGCATGCGATAAGTCTTTGTTAGCAGTGCTAAACAGCAGATTTCCTTCTTGGGACAGATCATTGTTTAATCAGCTTGTGCGCTTGTTTGCTTTGTTTTGATGGTAGATTTCAAGTAAGTGGCGACTTTTCATCATTCCAAATAGGATTTGGAAAATGAAATCTCTCGTTCAACTTTGGCAAAATTGATCACCATTGCTTATTTTGAGTTTCATTTCCCATTTCTTCTATAAATGCATAAACGAAAATTTTGTTCTGATCAAATTGCTCAGTTGTTTTTCAGCAGTTTGTGTAAGGGTCTTTTCACACAATTGTGTGATTACAGATGCAAGATGCAATTTAGTGACACATTTTATAAAGTTCTTTTCAACTTCCTTTAACTTGAACACTGTGTTTTTAAAACTCTTGGTCATATTTATAGGCATAGTTCACCCAAAAATTTAAATATGCTCACAATTTACTCACCCTCAAGTGGTTCCAAACCTCTAAATGTTTCTTTATTCTGTTAAACATTAAAGAAGATATTTTGAAGAAGGCTGAAAACCTGAAACCATTGACTTCCATAGTAGGAAAAGCAATTACTATGGAAGTCAATGGTTACACAATTACCAGCTTTCTTCAAAATGTCTTTCTTTGTATTCAACAGAAGAAAGAGTCTCAAACAGGTTTGGAAGAAGTAAAGGGTGAGTAAATAGTGATAGTTTTAGAGACTTTCAGAGACTCATTTAAAGACCTTTTCCTCTTATGGCCTTCTATACTGTGGATGCCAATTGCAAAACCTTAAAGAGACAGTTCTGGAAGGCAGTATAACATCTGATGTTTCCATAAGTACTGGCGTAGATCTTCAGGAATGAACATGTTTGAGGTTTGTAGATATATAAACCAAACGCATCACACATGATCTCAATCTCACATATGTTCTCAAATGTAGCAATTTCATTGGCTATTGACACCATCAAATTGCACACATTTGAAAATGTGAGATGCAGGGCAGTGGACTGGTGAAACCACAGTGTCAAAATGTGTTTTTATAACAATAATTGCATTAAAATGGCATGTGATGTTCTTTTGGAAGTTGCATCATGCAAGACATAAAGAACACGTCAATATTGCCTTTTGTTGTATATGTCTATAGCCAAAAATACATTGTATGGGTCAGAATTATAGATTTTTCTTTTATGCCAAAAATCATTAGAATAATATCTTCCATGAAGATATTTCGTACATTTCCTTTAAATATATCAAATATATAAAAAAAATATTGATATGTGCATTGGTAAGCACTGTAACAATAAAGAAGATTTTCTCAGTTTTTAGATTTTTTTGAACCCCCCGATTCTAAATTTTCAAATAGTTGAAAATCCTAGCAAAATCCTATCCTAGCAAAGTATAAATCAATGGAAAGCTGATTTAATCAGTTTTCAGATGATGTATAAATCTAGGTAGCAGCAATTACATTTACAAAGATTCTACAGTGTATTAAAGACTAGTGCAAGAAAATACATTGAACAAGGTTTACCTTGAGTCAATAGTGTTGCCAGATTTGCTGAAAAAAGAGCACATAAAAACAAACCCATAAAAAATATATATATTTCAATAATACTTTCAATAAGTGGATATGGCAACACTCGCTCCATGAAGTCAAGAGGATTTTTAACCCTATCTACAGTCTATTCAAGGTACACATTGTGTCAATGCATGTGTTTCCTGGAATTAAACCCATGACTGTTGTGCTACTACAAATACAATATGACCAACTTGCAGGGGCACTATTTTAGTAAATGCTCTTACATGTCACATTTCAGGCAAAAGATTGTTTATGTTATAGAATAGGTTGAAAACTAGTTTTACAATATGTTCATTAATGTCGATGGTCTCTTTAAGAGACTCTTAAGCTGCATTTGTAAACTGAACACTAAATACACTAGAATTAGTTATCTTACAACAGCATCTTTATGAATTTGTAGCAAGACCCCATTCAAGTCTGAGTTTCTCAACGCAAACCGATTCTCTGCCCCAAACGCCTTAATATTGGAACAGAAGTCGAAGTGTATTGGATTCTTGAGCGAATGAATGAACCGAACCCCGTGGAGAGCAAATCTCAGTAAAGCTGCTAAGGTTATGTTGAAGCGGTGAGGGCAAGCTGTCAGGTACAGGGAGACTTGCCCATGATGGAGATGCCAGAGCCCTCCAGACTCCACTAAACCTCCACTCATCCTCTTTCGGCCTCTTTCTCTCTTTCGCTCTTCTTTGTCAAAATCTGCAAGGGCTGCTGCAGCACCACATGCGGCATTAACCATGATACGCCTGAGCTGAGACGTCCGCTGTTCCCCCCTCCGGCTCTGAGGATGGAGTGAGAAGAGAACGCCAGGCTGCCGCATATACTGTAGGACAGATGACAGAGTGCCAGACGGATCCGCACACTGCAGAGAGACAGGCACAGATTTGTGTGTGGAGACATTTTGATGAGTGGCATCTCATTTCACAAGACGCAAAACTATCTCAATAAATAATGTAAAACACAAAATCTAATTCCGAGTGGACTGTATGGAGATTTTGATCTTGTTACAAAGTATGTTCCTGCTGAATTTTTCAAAGCAGTTCTCAGAAATGTTTAGCAGATTCACGGCCTGTGCCAAATACAAAGTTTTCTTTTCATCAGTGTTTTTGATGCTTGTCATTACAAACAAGATCTTAAACAAAATAAAAGCACTTTGAGAATTTGTGTAAGGTAAAAAGACACATGTGACTTTTCACATATATGAGTTTCACACAAATATGAGTTTCTTATGCTATTTATTTATTAGAAATACAGTAAAAAAAACTATTATTTTCTGAAATAATATTAACTTTTAAAATGACTGTTTCATTCTTTATTGTCACATGATCAACCAGAAATGTATCTAACATTCTTATTTGATACTTAAGATTAAAGGGTTAAATTATTGGGTGTAAGTTTACAACAGATCTCCCAGTGATTGCCACACAGTCACTACATCACTATCAGAGGATGTTGTTCTCAGTGCAGATTTGGAGAATACTAATAAACATCTGCCTCATATTCATGCGCAATGAATCTTCATGTGCACCATACTGTGATAAACTCCCGCTCTATGTATCCTGATGAGACCCCTGGCAAAATCAGCTTAAGTAGCAATAGGCAACCAATTTTGATTAATTTCATCCTTGTGCATTTGAATATAAAACTGTGCAGCTCTTTGTAATACAATTCACAGAATCCCTTAAAAAGCTGGAAATGGGATTGGTTGTCCAGATCTTCAAAAAGAACACATCCAAGGGAGACTCAAAAATAATCATCATTAATCATCCTTAGTCTCTGGAATCTGCATTTTTCTTATTATAGTTATTAAATGGTATACTGTGGCAAACACTGTGTAAATTGTACTCCCACCCCCTCCAAAAAAGTTATATTCTTTTTGGATGCAGTTCTCAGTAAACCAACTCTTTTAACTCTAGTATTTCAGCTGATTCAACATAAGTAAATGGACTTGAGTGATGACAATTTGTTGTTGTTTTGTTTTTATCATCTTGTAATGGCGGAACCGTACAAACCCGCACCAACCCCGAATCCAAAAACAAAATAAATAATCTTAAATACTCCAAACTGGTTGAACAGGACAGTCTAATTACAGTGGGATGTAATAACTCGAAACAAATTTCTGAGTAATCAGTCCGTCATACTGGTGATGATTTTAAGTTTATGTTAATATTTATATCGATATTACTATTGACAGCAGGCCTATAAAAGTACAGGCCTACAATTTGTGAATTTACTGTATAATGCTTGTATAATGAATATAGAATGAGTTTAATGTATAATTGATTGTACAAAGCAATACATTTAAAGCATTGTAATTGTTACATTTAATAATTCAACGTGTTTTATGTTGCTTAGGCTAATTGAACTAGCATGCAAATAACATACTGTAGGCTACCTGTGTGAAAACATACTAAATGGCTGTTTAGTGTGGTTACCATGGTTTAGCATTTCTTTTCTTTTTATTTTGCTTTATTGTATTTTATTTTAAATTAATTTATATAAGTTTATTTTTAATAGAATTTATAATGTTTTTTATGTATTTTTTTAGTTTTTATATTTATTACTTTTGTATTTTTTGGTAAGGGAAGACCACTTTTTACTTTTGAGGACCATGCTACTGTTGATTTTAACGGCATATATTTGTCTGCAGGGTATTTATGTTTTCTGTCACAAACTGTATCTGTTTTATTGTATTAAACAACCTTGAATGCTTTGTCTGTTTTCATGGGTCAAACTACACTTCATTTTGCATTAAATAATGTAAGACTTATTAAAACAGATGACTTAGATGCACCTGACTTAGAAGGCAAATGCTCTCTTTAAAGCATCATAAACAAATTGTTATGTAACATTCATTAAATCTCAAAACGACAGAGAAGATATTCAAACAAATATGTGTGTGTGTGTGTGTTTTCAGGATACAGGTATTCAGTCATTTCATCATCTTCTGTCATCATCTTTTCCATAGCTGCTCCTTATGGCAGACATCGCTTTCTCTCGCCTATGCCATGACACATCTGATGGATCTCACATCTGATGGATTTGTGGGGCTCCAGACTAAGGTGAATCATTGCAGTTCCAGAAGGTGAGAAGCCGTTTGACATGCTATTTCACTTATCCTCTAAAAGTATCTTTCGCTCAGTTTTTTCAAGTTAACGTACAGTATTTAGATGAGTGGTGATTGATGGTGGTCATTGAAATGCCTGCAGTACATGGCAATTGGTCACTCAATAGTTTAAAATGTACTGTACCATAAAAATACTGGCATTGATTTGTTGTAGTTTTGCACAACCTGTTTCAGTTGGTTTTAAATTTTTCATGGGCCGTGACTGTTGGCAGCGTTGGTGTATAAACTACTGTTTCCCTCCTTAAGTTTCCATACCTATAACCAAATTAGTCTTTGGTTAGAAAAACTCTAGAATTTTCTTAAGCAACTTTTCTTTTTGCATTTAAATTTTTAAGGGCCTATATGGTTCATTCCCACAGATATATTGGCATCTCCGTGTGGCTCTTATGAGTAAATTGTTAAGTTGTATACATTTTCAGTAGTCAAAAAACATAAATATGGCTCACTTGCATGCAGTGGTACGTCACCTGAACATGTGAGAGCCAAAATAGGTTTGCATGTCTGTAATGTACAGATATATTAATATCCTACTGTATTTATTCTCAGTAAACCTTTCTTTATAATCTTCACTTCATAACCTCTGTGTAAAAAATAGTAATTTTTAATCCTATAATTTGACTCCAAATACCAGGTGAAATTTAACCCCTCTCTACGAAATAAGTGATTACTCAATGAATATTAATCGAAGATATGGCTTTCATTCCATTTAATGTATGTCTTTATTCAGACAAAATGTTAACAATAAATGCATAGGAATTTTCTGAAATTTGGTTGATTTGACATGGAATGACCCCTTAATTTTTATGGATGAATGAATGAGGTATTTATAGTGTTTTACTATGTACTGCTGTACGTACAAAGCATTTAACAGAGGAAAACGTTGTCAAAATGGCATTCAAATACAGTAACTGGCATATTTTAAGAAACACAGCCATTCATGCAGCCATTAATACAGACACAGCCAGAAATGGGAATTTCAGCAGTGAAATGTCCATCGCACGTCAAAGTTACATTTTCACAATGTAATATGTGAATATTTTATAACATTTCATGGTATTTATTCATTCATTCTTTTACTTTTCGGCTTAGTCCCTTTATTAATCAGGGGTCGCCACAGGCAGAATGAACCGCCAATTTATCCAGCATATGTTTTTTGTTTTCCAGCTGCAACCCATCACTGGGAAACACCCATACACTCTCATTCACACACATACGCTACAGACAATTTAGTTTACCCAATTCACCTATAGCGCATGTCTTTGGGGTTGTGGGGGAAACCGGAGCACTCGGAGGAAACCCACGCGAACACGGGGAGAACATGCAAACTCCACACAGAGATGCCAACTGACCCACTGCACCACCACGCTGCCCCATTTCATGGTATTGTGCCAATAAAACAAATAGAATAGAAAACGCTAACTGTCTTTGAATACTGAGCTGATACTGTTTATTCTCAGAATTTGTCACGGTTGGTGGGTGGGGAAAGTAGTGAGGACTCAAGTGCAGGGAAAATGGGTATTTATTTAGAATAAAATAAAATAAAATGCAAAACAAACTACCCCGAGCGGGAAGACATTAACAAAACAAATAAACAATCAACACAAACTAGACTGGGCAGGCTGGCAGGGATCAGGACTGGAAACAGGACAAGGCAGGAAACGAAGATGAACTGGCACAGGACAGCAGACATGAGGAGAATATAAGCAGAAAATAATTAACAAACAGACAGGTGAACAGGATAAACTAATAATGGGTTAACAAGGAGGGTGGGACTACACAATAGACAGGAGAGCACATGACACATAGAAACAACACAAGCCATGTGCTCACATGAAACGAGACTAGAACACGCAGCCAATGAGAGAACTCATTAACCGCATGTTCACACAAGACAAAGCACGCGGCGCATGTAAACATGTACCACGTGCTAAACACAACACCAACAGAAGACTGAACACAAGACACGAGTACACGATAAATGAAAACACTCACCGTGCACTCACACATGCAGCGTGCATGTTTCATCCCAGCTCCAAACGAAACCGAAACCAACTAGACTGAGACGCTGGGAATGAAACACCACGCTGCAGACAGAACGAACATAAACACCAGGACAAGAGCACACCCGGACCTCGGCGCCCGCATTAAGCGGGAGCGCGCAAAGCCCGAGCACAGTCACGATGGCACTCAAACGGAGACACAATGACAGAAAACGAGTGCTCGACTCGAAAACTCGAGCCGAGCACAACATACAAGACATGACAGGACTAGTGTCTGGACTCTAAAACAAGAATTTCCACCAAAACAAGAATTTACAAGACCGTAGTGGCAGAACCCTGACAGAATTAGCCTTTATTAGTAGGGTTCTCACTCATTTTGTCTCAAATTGGGGTTCTTTTATCTGCTCTGGGTTCACAGGTCGCAGATGTCCAACTTCTAGCGGCATTCTAGACGCTTTTTCCAAGTAGGAAGTAGGAAAACGTACAATTCCGAGTCATTTGGAATGCAGCATTGCACATAATACACATGCGCACAAGGTCACTCATCATGTTTTTGTAGTACACATGGAAATAACAAAAAAATGTTTCCATCCACTTATTTTTATGCGCATTTTGGAATATCATATAAAGAATGCTTAATGGAAATGCCACGATGCAGATCAGTTTTGAAAATGCACATAAAAAACTGAAAAAATACTGAATAAATTTTACCATCCACATCAAAAAAAGTCATGTTTGTTTTAACAGATGATGTGATAACAAAAATGTGTGACCGACCACATTGCACAACATCTTTAGTGTTGTTTTGGTTATACTAAAATGCCAAAGTCCATCCTCAAAGTGGTTCAGTATTTTTACCTCCCAGAACAGTTTTTTGCATAAATCTAATGCATCTTTGGATGGAAACACAGCTGGTGGCAGTTTTAAAAATGCTTTTAAAAGTTTACATTTATAGGCTTTCAAATGTTGTCTGTTTTACTGTGTAATTGTGTAAATATAGTGGATGATGAAGTGTGTTCTTCACCACTCAATATGCTTGGAGGTTTAGGTGTGTATTTTTCGACTCTTCTTGTCAGTGGTGCTGGGTGAAGAAGTTGGTTCAGGTGCTTCAGAACAGGTTGACTGATGGCTGCAGTAATAGAGGAGCAAAATACCCAGAGGCAAGATGGGCTTTGGGGGTGTAAGTGCACCAAAGCTGAAAAATCACACTGTCATGGGGTTGTTCTGACGGTTTCTGAGGATTAGCATGTGTCAGTTTATGTCTAACGCTAGGACATTCACACTCAGTCTATCATTAAATGCATCAATTCAGTTACAGCATAAACAATCTTTTTTTTAGGTTTGATTTGGTTAAATAAACACTGCCATCCATACTATTACAGTCTAAATCCACTTCCATATAAACTTTTGGCTAAAATATGAATGCAACACAGCCCAAAAACATCTAAGGACAGGAAGATCAAGTATACTTTTTTTTTTACTAGTCACGATGTTGCCCATTACAGTCAAGTGTCCTTGCAGCAGATCTTTAATGTGTGTGTAATTTATAAATTCCTGGAGCTGTTTTATAAGCTCCTCACAAGTTCTCAGGTGTTACAAATACCTTTATGAACGTAGTTCACCAATTCGTTTTTTTCCCCAAATCCATCGCAAATTTGTGTAGTTGGAACGACACCTCTAGATCTGTAGTTAGAAGTGCTGTGTTGTAGCTTGAGTTGTGCCTCATAGGCCCTATTCTTTTTGAACACTTTTCAAGGTGATTTGAAAACAAATTCAAAGTGATTTTTATTAGCTCAGTTTTAACAATCTTCAGATTTTGCTAAAAAACATTCTCCAAAAACATTTATGCCATTTTGAACACAGCTGTGGTTAAAAAGTGTTTGTGAAGTGTTTCAATTAAGTATGCAGGAAAAAAAGATAGACCAAAAGCAAACAAGTTTACTTAAATTCATATTGTATGACCCCCCTCACCACCAGACACACAATCAGTGGTGGTTCTAGTTTAAATGGCACCCTGGGCGACCACCCCATATACAACCCCCCCCCCCCCCCCCCCCAAAAAAAACCCAACTAGAACCATATAGAAACTATTTGGTTGACTTTTTATTACTCCCATTGTTACAAACAAACAATTCAGTCTGCATACAAACAAACTGAAATGTTAGTAATATTTCACTACATCTGGACCTTTCATATGCTGGATAAGTTGGCGGTTCATTCCACTGTGGCGACCCCTGATTAATAAAGGAACTAAGTCGAAAAGAAAATGAATGTATGAATAAAATAAATATAAGGGTGGCGCAGTGGGTAGCGCTGTCGCCAAACAGCAAGAAGGTTGCTGGTTTGAGCCTCGGCTGGGTCAGTTGGCATTTCTGTGTGAAGTTTGCATGTTCTCCCGTGTTTGCGTGGGTTTCCTCCGGGTGCTCCGGTTTTCCCCACAAGTCCAAAGACATACACTATAGGTGAATTGGGTAAGCTAAATTGTCCGTAGGCGACGCGGTGGCGCAGTCGGTAGCACGTTCGCCTCACAGCAAGAAGGTCGCTGGTTCGAGCCTCGGCTGGGTCAGTTGGCATTTCTGTGTGGAGTTTGCATGTTCTCCCCGTGTTCGCGTGGGTTTCCTCCGGGTGCTCCGGTTTCCCCCACAAGTCCAAAGACATGCGCTATAGGTGAATTGGGTAAGCTAAAAAATTGTCCGTAGTGTATGTGTGTGAATGAGTGTGTATGAATGTTTCCCAGTGATGGGTTGCAGCTGGAAGGGCATCCGCTGCGTAAAACATATGCTGGATAAGTTGGCGGTTCATCCCGCTGTGGCGACCCCAGATTAATAAAGGGACTAAGCCGAAAAGAAAATGAATAAATGAATGAAATTGTCCGTATATGTGTGTGAATGAGAGTATATGGGTGTTTCCCAGTGATGGGTTGCAGCTGGAAGGGCATCCGCAGTTGGCGGTTCATTTCACTGTGGTGACCCCTGATTAATAAAGGGACTAAGCCGAAAAGAAAATGAATGAGATAAATATAAATCTATTTATTTTCTTATATAAATACTTACTCTTATAAATATACTTTATTACAAATAAATAAATTATCATTATTATACAATTATTATTCTAAATAAATTACAGAAATCAATCCTAAAATGTAACTGGAAAATGCTAAGATCACTTAAGAAATCCTTTGCATGAATATTAATGACAATACTATAGAATACAAAAAAATATGTTTTATGTAATTGTCTATTGTCTTAGACCTGACTCACTCTAAAGTAATACACTTGCATAAAGTAAATCGTATCTCAAAGCTTTTACTGGGGCTTTTTTTTTTTTTGCTGCCCCCAGCAAGATGCCGCCCTGGGCGATCGCCCATATTGCCCATGCCTAAATCTGCCACTGCACACAATATTGTGTGTGTAACATAATAAAAAAACATCTCTTAATGCAGATTTTATCTAAAGAAGTTGTTACTCTACTTTTTTAAGGAACATCATTACACAAGTTTTACATTTTAGCTTAATGTGGTTCAAACTAGGGCTGCACGATATTGGAAAAATCTGATATTGCGATATTTAATTTTTCTGTGATAAATATTGCTATATGAATACAGTTTCACAAGATAGTTTGAATAGCACTATGTGATTTGGTTTTCTGGTGACTCTTGGGTACAGAAGTTGAATAATCGCAATGCAAAAAAATGCTTTTCTTACTTTGCTTTGTCTCGTTTTTTTAATCCAAATATCAAAAAGTTCTTAGAGCAAGTAAAAATATTGTTTTGTTTTCAACATTAGAAGAAATTTGTCAAAATTGAGAAATAAAACAAGCTAAATTATCTGCCAGTGGGGTAAGTAAAAAAATCTTGTTTGAATACAATTCTGTAACTCCTGATCAACTATAATTCAGACTCAATATTACATATCTTGCAATGTGACTATTGAGGATTGTGCACATTACAATATTTCACATTGCAATATTGATGATGAAATGATACATTGTTCAGCCCTAGTTCAAACAATTGATCTGAAGTTCAGGAAACCGTTATCACTATATTGTTATTTCCCCAAAAAATGCATCGTTCTATAGTAGTTCAGCCGCAATTTATGTTGTTGTTTGGGGAAACACATCCTTGATGAATTTGTGATGTACTTTTGAAAATAAATAAATAAATCTTACAGTCTGGTCCTACTGTAGGCAAGAAAATGAGGACACTTTCTGTATCAAAAAGTTGTGCGGCTTCCTGTAAACAATATGAATGACACATTTGATGTTGATTCCCAACACTACGCTGGTGCAAAAAGTGCTGTGTTTTGGGTGAGACATTATGCAAGAGACCCCGTCAATAATTAATGTGTTGCTTCACATGGCATATGAAATATTCATTGATTGATCACGAGGATGGGAGATGGAGATGGCCTGATTGTGACAAAGCAATCAGGCAAGAAATGCATTTCTCTTTCACAGAAGAGAATAAACACAACAACAAAAAGCCTAATTCTGACAGTCTGCACATTCACATATGGTTCAATCGAGAATCAGAACGAACTGTAGTACAGCATATAGCATAATATAATATATAAGAAATAAGACCTTCGACTGTTTTTTATGAGCAACAGTGTATTTATTTTCTTCTTTTTGTCTTCATAGATATAAAATGAGTTCCTTCTCATCCATTAGCTCTCATTTCATTGACGATTGTGCATTGCGTGTTAATCCTCCATTCATTCATTCATTCATTCATTCATTCATTCATGTACTTAAATGTCTTTAATTTAAATTTAAATTAATATTTAATATTAATGTAAAAAAAAATATTATACAACATAACTTGTGTTTGTTTTGTTGTTGCTGTTTTTATTTTATATTTACTATATTTTTCTTAATTACTTTGCCATGAAATGCCTGAGATGCTGACATGGCATTATATAAAAATATACAATATGATGCAATGCACAGTTATCACAATTATCTCAAATAACAGAGATCGATCAAATAACCGTAATCATAAATAATCGTGACAGGACTATAGTTAGTCAGCTGGTAAAATGCGTTCTGCAATATTTGTTGAACAAACTACAGCTTAGTTCATATTTCAGTTCTGTGCTGAAATAATTGCTTTTATAATTGCTTTCCAATAAACCCCACAATCCACATGATGACATGAAATCTATCAGTGCTTTGAATCTAAGTCAGATCTTGCAGCAACATCAAATATCTTAGATGGCTCCCACGGCAATCAGATTATGAGATATCTGACATCCTGAAAGCCCGTTGGCAGGGTTTTGCTGATGCTGTTCCTTTAATTGATTGTTTGGCCTGTAACTATATTCCCTTGGTAATGTATTGGTGTACTTTTATCATTAAATATATACTGCAGAGCAAATTGTATATTTTACTATAAAAAAGCTGCAATTTTATGTGGACAGGAGAATCTGGTAAAGCTAATTAGATTTTTATTATTATTTAATTAGCTCACAAAATATACAATTTATGAGATTTTTTTTTACTACTGAAGTTTTTACACAAATACTTATAAGCATTTTATTATGAACATTTCATTATGCTCTGCTGAAGAGGAGGCTGAGATTGAAGGCCAGCTATATGACATAAAATATGTAAAAGGCAAATGTGGATGTGTCATCTTGTCATTGCTGATGCTTCAGTGGGTTTGATGTCAGCTTATGTGATCAAAGCAGCAGTTGCCATCATGTGTCTTATAATGGTTATAAAGATAAATGATGCACCCTAGCTACTTTTTTCAGATTTTTAGTAACTAATTCTTAACAGTTGCAATTAGGGGTATGCTATATTGAACAAAAATGTTTATCTTTATATATTTATAAAAATATTATTTTGCTGTGCGTGTTTATGTATGTATGTGTTTTGTTTTACATAATTTGGTTTGTTAGACCAGTCCTGGATAAATACAGTTGAAACAATTTAACACTTAGTTTAAAATTAATTAATTCATTTTCATTTTGGCTTAGTCCCTTTGTTAATCTGGAGTCACCACAGCAGAATGAACCGCTAACTTATCCAGCATAGATGCCCTTCCAGCGGCAACCCATCACTGGGAAACATCCATACACACTCATTCACACACATACACTACAGCCAATTTAGCTTACCAAATTCACCTATAGCGCATGTCTTTGGACTTGTGGGGGAAACCGGAGCACCCGGAGGAAATCCACGTAGACACAGGGAGAACATGCAAACTCCACTCAGAAATGCCAACTGACCCAGCCGAGGCTCGAACCAGTGACCTTCTTGCTGTGAGGCGATCGTGCTACCCACTGCGCCACCGTGACGCCCTAGTTCAAAATTGATTCATTTAAAAACATCTATCTTACCTGAATGAATCATTGACTAACAATATATGTTCAACGACAGATTCATTCTGGAACAAAATGTGTTGTTGTATAGACAAATGTTCTGCTTTAGCTTGGTATGGAGTTTTTGTCATTGGTGAAACCTTTTAATGCTTTCATAAAGCAAATTACAGGGTCATTCTAACTGCATTATAATAGTCTACATTTTTTATTCTTTTTTTTTTTTAAATATTATATGATATTATTTTAGATGTAAAAATCATAAACACCCCAAATCTACAATGACAATGTAGATTAAAGAGGCAGTGGTATGAGAAATAAAATTGTCCTTGATCCTTTGATATATCAAGGGACTGTGTACAGTACCATTAATCCTTCAAAGACAAATTTTGCATAATTTGTTTTCCATTTAAATTTCAAAGCTATGCACGATGGTTTCATATTTAATGTTAATGTTTATTTAACTTTTCAGTTATGTTTGTTAACAACAATCAAATCTATACAAAATACCATGCTCCATGGTGTAACTGTCTCTTTATTACAGAACAGCTTGAGAGATTTCTGCTGCTGTTCACACTGTCCTGTAAAAAACACAGCAATTAAGAGTAAGTGGATTGATTCTGAGGCAGTGAGTGACAGAGAAGCCTTTGATTTGCTTTGAGGAAGCTGGAACTACAGGCAAGTAAACTGTGATTTATCCTTTATATAGGAGCTCCTATAGTGAATATCCTTTATCTCTTATTAAGTGAGCGCCAATTTAATAAAGAGACCATAAACAACGTGGATAAGAAGACAGCTACACGTCGATTTTCTCGGTTTAACATGAGCTCTGTGCCTCAGTTGCAGCAAGTAATAAATTCGCAGACAGAAGAAATGGAAACTGGCAGATTTTTGATAAATGCCCATTGTAACACTTTCTCAGCACATATTGTGTATAGATGGTGGGAGGATCATGTGGTGTTATAGATTGTTTCTTTTTCCAATCATCCCTTTAGCTATCCATTAGTACCATATCTTATGCTTTCCATTTGAATATTACTGAAAGCCTATAGAAGTGTGAATGTTTGTATATGTATGCTTGTGTGTGTGTGTGCATGCGCGCGTGCGTGTGTGGCTGCCTGTGGCCTCATGGGCCGATCTGTCTTTGGGTGATAAGAATCGCTTCACGATCCAAAGCTTAATTGCTCATGACAAGCAAGGGTGGAGATGATTATGGCTCTTTCGCATGCCAGCTGCCACGTGGTGAGGCCGCGAAAGCTTGTTTTTTTCATTCTCTAATCGTAGGAAACAACTACAGCCTATTGATTTGCAATTAGCCTCTGCTCTCAGCTCTCACACGCTTCTCTGATACTCAAGGATGAGAGGGGCGAAGAGCGCAGATGAAATCAAAACAAAAACAAAACAACTTTTAGCATCTTCACTCCTGTTGTTAGGATTAGACACTGAAATACATACTTGAGGTTTGCTGCATGCATTGTGACCAATTGCTGCACATTATTGTTTATTTTATTGCTCATTATGTTGGTACTGTTACGCTAATTCAAGTTTTGATTAGTCACTCAGTACTCTGTGTGTCTGTCTGTCACTAGCAAAATTTAAAAAGTAGACTAACATGTCAATTGCTATATCATAGCGAAATACTAAAACATGCTAGCAACCTGTTCAAACATGCAATGTCTAAAAAAATCTAGCAATATATTAAAACATGATAAGAAAGTTATAAAAGTGCCCCCAGTGTGCTAAAACATTCTAGCAATGTGTGTAATGCTTACGATGGGTTAAAAATAGCAACAGGCTGAAATGTTAGTAACTAGGGGTATCAAAAATCCAGTATAGGTTTAGTAACATATCATAAACGGTTATGATGTACTGACAGTTTTCTAACATAATTTGTTGCGTTAGCAAGTAGTTGGCAAGACGTACATGTGAGGCATGAGAGACGAGATGCGCATGCGAGTAGCATACTATATGGTGAGGGATGCAAGATGCCTGTGAGTATTTAAAAATTATTCAACTGTTTTAAAAGCCTAACGTACATCTGGGGACATTTCTCTGCTTGTGAGTTTTCTGGGACAGTGATATCGAGTTGAATTTAAACAATGACATGATGATTGTAACCGAACCAAATCGTGAAACGATTGTAGGTTCACACCCCTGTTGTTAAGGTTATCAACATATTAAAACATAAGCAAAGTGCTATGTGTTAATACATCCAAGCAACATTTATAAGTATAAAAAACATGTCCAGCAGCATGTTATCCACAGTTCACTGATGCCAAAGGGAGTCATAGTGCAACAAATCACCAGCAGCTACAACAGTGGTGACCAGGGCAATGTTCCACAGAACACAGTTCCTCTCAGACTTATGCATAAAAACCTGTGTAGCCAATGACCCAGCTGGGTCTTCATGGTAACTGGACCCAATATCATCAAGACTGGACTATTGATGATTGGAAAAAAATGTCCTGGTGCATTTCGTTAATGGCTTGGCACACTCAAATTACCAACAGAGTCTATGGAACCTAATTGCATTTATCAGGAGGGCATACTGATATTTTGCTGTGGATGATTGTTTTCTTGTGACATTTTAGACCACGTTCACCCAATAAAACAATTCCTGAGAGCTGTTAGTCATACTTGGACCAAGCAAACACATTCATGACCCTGCATTGAAGGCCATGCCACACTTCCAGAAACATCAAGGAGTGGTTTGAGAAACATGCTAGTAAATTTCTGTTAATATCTTGGCCTCCAAAGTCACCTGACATGAACCGAGTCACACATTTGTGGTTCAAGTTTGAAAAGAGAGTTGATGCTAGAGAACCACCACCCTGCAATCTACAGGAACTGGAGGATATGCCATTGATATTATGGCACCAAATTACCCAGAAGACCTGTTGATTCTTTGTAAAAAAAAAAAAAAAAAAGACTCAGAAACAGATATACATTTCTCCACTGTTTACATCTTACTTTACATTGGGCTAAATTACCGCACAGCATTTGTCTGTCACTGAACAGTGTGTTTACAGCTGAAATATCTTGTTACCAGACAATTCATAGATTGGAAATGGCCATGCATTGGGCATAGATGACATCATTCCATTCACCCAATTTTCTAGAAAACATACTTATTTCCTTTCCACTTTTTCTCCAAAAGCCTCCACTTGCAGCCGTTTGCTGGGAAAGATTAGTGTTATCGTTCTTGTAATGCTTGGCCGTGGCATCAGCTGATAGGTATCGGCCTGCACTGTCTAAGGCTTGGGGTGTGTTTCTGCATTGATTTCCTCTGGAGTGGTTGGCCTGGCTCCTTCCTTCCCCTTTTTTTTCTGAGCCAGTGGGAGAGACTCAACACACTCTTCCTCTCTTGCTTGATGTTAATCTTCTTAATTGAGTATGTGAAACAGCCTCTGAGAAACTGAGATAGAGGGAAAAAGGCAGGGAGGGATGCAGGAATTGATTATGTGTGGTGATGCTTTCTCACAGCAGGACGTCTACCTTTTTGAGGCGCATCCCTGACTGTGGTCTTTTGAACTACTTTGTGTACATTTCAAGGGAGAGTTTCTTGGAAATATTGAGCTGAAGGTTATATGATTTATAGTACCACACATATAATAAAAAACACACTGAATAACTGTAGTTTTTACTACTAATAATGACTACTTCTTTTCATGTTTACTACTAGCAGTATTACTAGTTGTTAGTTACGTACAAATCATTAAAGATGTAAAGATTGTAAGAAAAGATGTAAAGGCATGTAAAGATGTAAAGAACATCCCTAAAAATACCCAAATAATAAAAAAAAATTTGTAGTGTATTGTGGAACGTAGTTAATCTTACTTATTTTGATATGATATTACTCATATGTATAAGTGTATATATTTGTATATACACTTTTATAATATATTATATATAAAATATAAATTTTTATATACAGTCGTGGCCAAAAGTTTTGAGAATTACATAAATATTGGAAATTGGAAAAGTTGCTGCTTAAGTTTTTATAATAGCAATTTGCATATACTCCAGAATGTTATTAAGAGTGATCAGATGAATTGCATAGTCCTTCTTTGCCATGAAAATTAACTTAATCCTTAAAAAACTGCATTTCATTGCTGTCATTAAAGGACCTGCTGAGATCATTTCAGTAATCATCTTGTTAACTCAGGTGAGAATGTTGACGAGCACAAGCCTGGAGATCATTATGTCAGGCTGATTGGGTTAGAATGGCAGACTTGACATGTTAAAAGAAGGGTGATGCTTGAAATCATTGTTCTTCCATTGTTAACCATGGTGACCTACAAAGAAACGTGTGCAGCCATCATTGCGTTGCATAAAAATGGCTTCACAGGCAAGGATATTGTGGCTACTAAGACTGCACCTAAATCAACAATTTATAGGATCTTCAAGGAAAGAGGTTCAATTCTTGTTAAGAAGGCTTTAGGGCATCCAAGAAAGTCCAGCAAGCGCCAGGATCTCCTAAGGAGGATTCAGCTGCGGGATCGAAGTGCCACCAGTGCAGAGCTTTCTCGGGAATGGCAGCAGGCAGGTGTGAGCGCATCTGCATGCACAGTGAGGCGAAGACTTTTGGAAGATGGCCTGGTGTCAAGAAGGGCAGCAAAGAAGCCACTTCTCTCCAAAAAAAACATCAGGGACAGATTGATCTTCTGCAAAAAGTGTGGCGAATGGACTGCTGAGGACTGGGTCAAAGTCATATTCTCAGATGAAGCCCCTTTCTGATTGTTTGGGGCATCTGGAAAAAGACTTGTCCGGAGAAGAAAAGGTGAGTGCTACCATCAGTCCTGTGTCAGTAAAGCATCCTGAGACCATTCATGTGTGGGGTTGCTTCTCATCCAAGGGAGTGGGCTCACTCACAATTTTGCCCAAAAACACAGCCATGAATAAAGAATGGTACCAAAACACCCTCCAACAGCAAGTTCTTCCAACAATCCAACAACAGTTTGGTGAAGAACAATGCATTTTCCAGCACGATGGAGCACCGTGCCATAAGGCAAAAGTGATATCTAAGTGGCTCGGGGACCAAAACGTTGAAATGTTGTGTCCATGGCCTGGACTTAATCCCATTAAGAACTTGTGGTCAATCCTCAAGACGCGGGTGGATAAACAAAAACCCACTAATTCGGACAAACTCCAAGAAGTGATTATGAAAGAATGGGTTGCTATCAGTCAGGATTTGGTCCAGAAGTTGATTGAGAGCATGCCCAGTCGAATTGCAGAGGTCCTGAAAAAGAAGGGCCAACACTGCAAATACTGACTCTTTGCATAAATGTCATGTAATTGTCGATAAAAGCCTTTGAAACGTATGAAGTGCTTGTAATTATATTTCAGTACATCACAGAAACAACTGAAACAAAGATCTAAAAGCAGTTTAGCAGCAAACTTTGTGAAAACTAATATTTGTGTCATTCTCAAAACTTTTGGCCACGACTGTACATTTTATATATATTTATATACACTGTATATATATATATAATAATAAATAAATATAGAATAATTATTACAAAAATAATGTTAAGTTATTTTCCCAAATTCTGGGTTCTTATTTATTTATTTATTTTTTAATTTCTACTTAATTTCATTTGAAATTTTTCTGGATTTTTTAGTAGTTAAAATACATTTTCATAATCAAAAATATGTTAATATTTAATTTAAGGGTTTAACAAAAAAGTACAGTTTTAACAATCCTGTGCTTTACAAAAAAAAAAAAAATATATATATATATATATATATATATATTTATATTTCTCATAAACTGTTGTATTCCTATTACAATAAAAAAAGAATACTTTGTGTACATTTCAGACTAGATTTTGTTGAAATATTGAGCTGAAAGTTCTGATTTATGGTTTGATTTACTAGAACAGCTCTGTATGAATAGTGACCTGCGTGGCCCCTGGATGATGCAGCATTATGTTAGCAGCTCTGTTGCTTCATTTAATCAATACTGTTGTCTTGGCCTCATGAATAAAGGGTCTCATCCCTCTTCGGCCCCTGGAGAGGCATCTGTCGGCTCTGTGATGAGTCCGAAAGCCTCATTAATAGGTCTGTTTCGGGGGTTTGCTGTCAGTCATGTGGTGTTTCAGCAGCCCCTCGGCTCTTTTTGCGTTGATGGCCCCCAATGGGAGGCCATTCACAGTTCAAATGAACAGTGAGAAGACTGTCTAATTATCCAATGACCATCTCTCCTTCACTGTAATCACTTCTCTGGGATTGAAATAAACAGTTAAGAAAAGCATAAATTTGAGAAAGGAACAATGACTTTTTACAGGTTCACTGACTTTGACCTAATGCAAAACATTTTTTTAATATATTTTCTGCTTTATAATTTATAATTCTGCTTAATATAATCTACTTGATTATGAAGGCGTAGAATGGATATAGATAGATATTATAAATTTAGAATAGATTTATAAATAGATTTATATTGTACTATATATAACAGTTCTGTCTGGTTCTTGAATCTGATTGGCTGATAGCCGTGCGATATTCTGCCAGTAACAGCACTCGTCCAGCCTCTTAACCCTTCACCCTTGTGTATTACTCCGCCCACATACAGCAACAAGCAGAGGACACTCTACAGTTTGACAACTATTGCTGCTTTTGACCAACATAATGTACTTTTGAGGCTTTTTTAGTCAAGAATGTAGTTGTTTAGATTACAACTATGCAGTTTATTTATGAGGATAGTGCCTATTTTAAAATATTTATAATTTTTAAGACACCGCATGTCGGTGGCCATTAGCCTGTCTTTGAGCAAAGACGGTTGACGATGTTCATCCACAAGATGGCGACAGAGACGCATAAGAGAAAACAAGCGTAATTTCAAACTACAGCTGATCAAATCATTATTAAGCAGGTAAATGACTTTCTAAGTCGATCTCTCTCTTTTGTATGTTGTAATGCTGTATTTATACCATAGTAATGTTGTGATCTCCCGATTGCAACAGAGAAATACTGGGAGATATCTCTGTAGATTGATGGCATTTCATGCAGTTCAACCTTATAATCTTAAAATGTGAGCATAATCACCTGTTTTGTCATCACTTTAGACATTACGCTAGAGAATCATTCAAATACTAGCTCTAAAGTGACGTTGATGATTGAGCAACAGTTTCTGCTTTTCTGAATGTCAGCTGCAGATGTGAATGAAGAATAGTTCCTCTTACAAAAGGGTTTTGAGACTCTCTGTCTTTTTTATACACACGACTATGCCGTCGAACTGTTGTATAAACGCAATGTCCCACTCGTAGCAGTGCGATGTGGCTGTATATCATCACTAGTGGGACGCACGCCTCCCACCAGTGCCAATATACATATACATACATATACATATATATAAATCTAA
This sequence comes from Danio jaintianensis, assembly GCA_903798115.1. NCBI lineage: Eukaryota > Metazoa > Chordata > Actinopteri > Cypriniformes > Danionidae > Danio > Danio jaintianensis. Next base: position 9,992,897 of record CAIGQV010018299.1, on the reverse strand, counting down.
AAGTATCAACTAATGTTCTCTTAAAAACACAAATATCTTGTAATCTCCAAAATCTCCAGATAAATATTTATTTTTACATTTTCATACTGGGGCGGCGCAGTGGATAGCGCTGTCGCCTCACAGCAAGAAGGTCGCTGGTTCGAGCCTTGACTGGGTCAGTTGCCATTTCTGTTTGGAATTTGCATGTTCTCCCCGTGTTGGCGTGAGTATCCTCCGGGTGCTCCGGTTTCCCCCACAAGTCCAAAGACATGCACTATAGGTGAATTTGGTAAGCTAAATTGTCCGTAGTGTATGTGTGTGAATGAGAGTGTATGGATGTTTCCCAGTGATGGGTTGCAGCTGGAAGGGCATCCGCTGCGTAAAACATATGCTGGATGAGTTGGCGGTTCATTCTGCTGTGGCGACCCCTGATTAATAAAGGGACTAAGCCGAAAAGAAAATGAATGAATGAATTTTCATACAGTACGTTATGATGTTTTAATGACTAAATTTACTTGTAGCATTTTATACAATTAGTTTTTAGTTTGTTACTTAGTTTTAGTGTTTTATGTGAGTTATGTGATACAAAATGATGATGAACAAAAGATAACTAAAATAAGATTATCATTGGGCTGTTTCTGCAATAATGCTTTTTTTAATTAAAGAATTTGTTCCCCCTAAAAATCCAAATGTATTACTTACTCATGAAGTAATTTAAATACTTAAACTACTTAAAATCCCTATATACATTTTAATGCATAGGTAAAAATCCTATGTTCATTAAATTAATTAATTGGAGTCAAAGCCTTTAGCTTTATTAAAAAAAATTAAGAAATGTTAAGCAATATATGTATCGAAATATAAAAAAAAAGTTTCAAATCAATACAGCATATTTCATGCATACCTTATATCATCATATATCATACTTTCTTTAAAATTTTTTATTGTTTTTTAAGCATGTTCAGTACTAAATCTAACCTCCTTTAGTTGAAAAATCTAGTATTTTGTAAAATTTCTGAACAACAACAACATTAGCTTCTCTGAAACTAATTTCTGACTCAGTTGATTGTTTAAGCATGTTAGCGATCTTGATATATGTAACCTTCCTAAGTCAAAATATATTTGTATTCAAATCTGTCCTTCAGATGAGGCATTAAACCGAGGTCCTGACTCTCTGTGGTCATTAAACATCCCATGCACACTAGTGGTGGTGTTGAGAGACCCCCTCACATAATTGTAAAGCGGTTCGGGTGTATGGCAATACACAAAAATTGTGCAATATAAAATGTACATTACATTACAGTGTACATTACATAAAAAAATACAATAACTGTGCTTTTCTGAGTAGTTTGTTGTTAGTATTACTTTGTAACAAATTACACCCAACTGCTCATCAGGAAGGTGTACAGCACTATGTTTTTATGTTGTTTTATTCATCCGGAAATGACCACATTCCAGGAACATTACACATTATACAGCTAATTCCATTTTTATAACTTGATTCCGTGATTCAGTCTGCATTTTCAGAATTGCAGAATTACAAGGGTTTATGTTAGTCCTGTTGTTTAGCTGATTGTTTTCTCTGTTCTTTTTTTAGCAGACCTTTAAGATAAAATCCCTTACATTTTCACTGGTGCACGTTTTCTCAGTGAAGATATAGATAGCACACAGGGACCAAGGCTCAAATGTCCGTAGCCTCAAATCATTAGCCGTGTTGTGACAGCTCAAACGTTAGATGAAAGCTTCCAGAAGTTTGTACACACTGTCTGTTCCGGTAAACGTCCTTTCACGTTAACATCATGTCATATGGGATGCGAGTCCACTGACACAAAAAAATAGCGTCTGTCTTTTGGAAATGAAATCTTCTCTCTTGCTCATCTGCAGAGCTCTCGAGGTTTGAAATATGATAGCAAGGTGATCAGTACATCGGCCACTTCGGCTGCGTGCGACTCCAAGGTCGAACTCTTAACTGTCATACTTCACTGTCAACACCGCGCATTATACCCAGGGACGACCCACCCCCAGAGGAAAAAAAGAGATGGGAGAAAAATAGAAATGTCTAATGGAAGAAGGTCAGAGCTGTCAGCAAATGGAACCTCTGCTGGCTGTCATGTCGGCTGCATTCTGTTTGGGAGATGAATGGGAGTGATTGACACTATCACTGATAAACTGCTTACGCTCCGTCCGTATGTTATATATATAGAGCCCATTCATGATGTTTGTGCTTGTGAATGTGTTTGTGTACATGTGCACTACCATTCAGAAGTTTGGGATCAGGATGTTTTTGTTTTTAAAGAAGTTTTTTTGTGATCAGCTTAACTGACTTTAAGGATTTTAAAGTGAAATAAAATGTAAAAAGTTGTTCATGTTATGGCAAAGCTGAATTTTCAGCATTATTATTACATAGAGTCACATGATCCTTCAGAAATCATTTTAATACTTATTATTATTTACATTCTGAAAAATAAAACATGCTGATTTTTATAATATAGTAATATATTAAAGTTATAGAAAAAAGCATACAAATTGTGGCGAGTCTCATCCTCAAGCAAACCCACTTTAGATAGCATGTCATTCTTTATTACTCAAAGACTGAATGTGCATTTAAACTTCTAAATGTAGAAAAGTATTCCATGTGATCCCTCAGTTAATATGATATCAAGCCTTATAGTATGACTTCATATGCTGTAGTTGGATTTTAAATCTTGTAATTGTGAAATCTTGAAATCTGAATTGTGAAATGAGCTGAGAACATGCTTCTTATGTAATCTCCTTGCATAATGAATTAATGTAATTAGCCAAATACTGCTTAAAGTGATAGCAGAATGTTTGGTCAGTCGTATTGAATATAGCCAGGCATGTGTAATCACCATCCGTTGTTGTGAGATTGGCTGTTCAGTTTAGTGAATGAACAAGTTAATGAGAATAAAAGTGATACAAGTGAGAAAAGAATTCAAGTTGGCACAGACAGAAAGATGTTGCAATTTTATGCCATCCTGCATGAGCATTTCATTACTCAAATATATCCATAATGGCATGAGCCATCTAGAATGAAAAAAGCAGTCAACAATATTCACATTCAAAATAGCAAGCAATTGCTGCCTTGTTTATGGTTTGTTCTAGTTTTACATTGACTCTAACATACACTTACTGTCTTTTTCTCCGGTCTCCTTAAAACTCATCCTTTCCAGTCATCCGACTACTTTTCTGCTTGATCCTATTTCAACTCATCTCCTTCAAGCTGTTTGCACATGCACATGCACTTACTCATATCAAAAACACATCCCTACACCCTGTTTCCTTTCCCACATCACATGCTGCTTGAGTTTATCATGTCTGGCAGACTTGTTTGATTTCTTTCTTTATGGAAGGCCATCATTTTCAACTTGCCTTGCTGAGGCAAAACTGCTTATGGTTCTGGCCAACTCAACGCTTCATCACAACTTTATCTAGCCAGGCACCATTATTCCCACCAGGGCAGCCAGAAACTTAGAGATGTGTTTGATGATCAGCTGAATTTTTCAACCACCACTTTTCAACCATAAAACCATAAACCATGCTATATTTAAATGGGCCTGAATACATTCAAGGCCCTTCAAATTGTTTGATCATCTCCCATTATGAATAACAGCACATCATTATCTAAAAGAAAGTTTGGTGTAATGAAATCATTGCACGCATATTCAAGCAGTGAGCGTGTACAGTATGATATACAGTTACAGCCTTAGAAAGCCTCACTTCACTAGTTCCACTTACTACAGTGACCTTCTCAGGGTCCTTCTTTTTTCTGACTGGAACACTTTCCCAACGCACTGTACTGTCGTATCATTGGTAAGCCCCAGCCTTAGTCTAGCTAGGCATTTATGCGAGTACCTCCTGAACTATGTTTCCCTATTGTGGTAATTAGGGCCAGGGACATTGGATGGTTACATCTTTGGTGGTGCGTGTGCTAATGCTACCTGTTTTGCATAGATCGCTCCAAACATGTAAAGGTACTATTAAGTACTGAGTGGCTGCACCTGTAAAGAGCTGCCCTCACCAATCTCATAGGCATTATATTGGCCCATTTTCATACAAATCAGTGATTGGTTTTCTGAGCGAATCCCCTAGTCGATCATTTGACATAACATCTTTATTCCCTTCTTCTGGGAATGAGGGTTACATACGTAACTGAGACATTTTTACCAATGTTATTTTTGAGACATTTTTACCAATGTTAAAAAAGAGAATAATAAGTCACCAGTGAAATATAAACTACTGCAACCAAATTTCTGCAGAATGTTAGATTAGAATTTTTTTTTGGCTTGTTTAATAATCTTTCAGCTGTGAATAAGCATGTAGTACTTTCAGCTTCATTTACCACCTTTTACCATGTTTAAAACAATTCTGTTTTCAGCTAAAAATCAAAGCATAAAATATAGAAGAGAAGATCTGGATATCAGTGAAAAGCAGAATTCCCCGAAGTACTTTAATATTTAACTGTACGTGTCTGCTTCCTTGCAGGAGGTTAAAACATCACAGTGAGTGCTGTGACATGACAGAGACCTCAAGATGTTGTTTAGAGGATGTGGTTGTTAGGGTGAAATATGGAAGTGACATCACCATTAGGAACAAACACAATCATATATGACATAAAGCGTATCCCAGAAGGCTGTGTATCCTCTTTTAGACATACTGTGTGGAGCTGTGTCTCAGCAGAGCAGCTGTTTGTCTTTTGGCCTCTTCTTTAAATCTCTTTTATGACCATTTTACTGCATCAGGAGACGTGGGAGAGCTGTGTGAATCATACCCACCGCAGCACAATGACAGTCACCCACATACATACTCCCCGCTGGAGCATTTGTGAGGGAGAGCGAATGAGACATAGATCGAGAGAGAGCGCGGGACGGGTGAAAACCTCATTCATCTTCAGCCATGAGAGCTGACAGCTGTGAGCAGCAGTATGAGAACACCTGCAGATGGACGGATTGGTGGGAGGGAGTTCGAGGATGGGGGGGGTTGGTGAATTATATCTAAATGATGAAGGCTACTGAAGACATATTCGGTTTTCTTTGTCACCAAATGATTGATTCGTTGACTCATTGGTGACATTGTCTGTTGAAATATTCAAGGCGATGGCCTTCAGAAGGGCATGAAAAACAAGCCTGCGGAAAAACTGCAGTTGAAACCAGGTGGACTAACATGGTCTAAGCTACTTTAAGATAATTTAACAGTTCCCTAAAAATGGTTCACCCAAAAATGAACATTTTGTCATCATTTACTGGCCAGCATGTTAGATCTGTGAAATGTTTTAGTTTTTTTTGTCCAAACAATGAAGAACAATTGGCTCCAATGTTGTTTGAATTACAGTGTTTTTTCCCCCTTTTGTTTTCTACATAACACAGAAATCATAAAGTTTGGAACATCATGAGGATGAGAATTTTTAATGAAAATTTAGAAATAATTAGTAGACTTAATTAGTAAAGCTGGTGTTACATTGTTAGTTGGTTGGCTAAAATTCTTGGTTAGTACATCAGTAAAGACACGTTTGGTCATGCTTGAAGACCAGCTTAATCTCTTTGTACAGACTGTCTAAAAATGATTGTTTTCCTAGAAATAAAATATATTGGGCTTGAACAGTGAAGAGCTCAAAAAAGATATCAAAGAATGGTCCCACACTTCACATACTGTATAGATTATTGTGCTGTATATTGCTTGTGCTCTGGCAATTATAGATTGGATTTTGTGAAAAACAAACGGAATTGTTATGTATTATTTAATACAAATCCTGACCGTGATTGTTGTTTTTGAGACTCAAGGTTATTGCTGTTGAATACTGTAAGCACAGCATTTCACACCAACTTACAAAAAGATAGGACACGCACTATACTAAAATAGGACATGCACACACAAAATTTCCTTGTGCATTCTTTCCTGTTGTATTCATGGCAACAGCAAGTTACCACATTTACTGTCAGCTCTCATTCTGACTTTTATCTGCCATCTAGAGTCTCTGTTAGTGAAGGAATTAAATGGATACTTTATTGGATATTTCTAGGCATTTGATCTCATGTTTATTGATCTATATCAAAATGGTACACTTGTGGGCACTTTTTCTTTGCACCAATACAAATAGTCAAGGTCAGAATTTCTTTCAAATCATAGGTTAAATATTGTATCCCTTTAGCATGTGTCATATGGGATTCATTTTTGATACTTTTGCACTTTTTGAAAAAACTTAAGGCTGGTGGCTATTCACTAACATTATATGGTACAAGAAGGACATCATTTCTTATTCATTCATTCATTTTCTTTTCGGCTTAGTCCCTTTATTAACCTGGGGTCGCAGCGGAATGAACCGCCAATTTATCCAGCAAATGTTTTATGCAGCGGATGCCCTTCCAGCTGCAACCCATCACTTGGAAACACCCATACACTCCCATACACTACGGACAATTCATTCATTTTCTTTTCGGCTTAGTCCCTTTATTAATCTGGGGTCGCCACAGCGGAATGAACCGCCAACTTCTCCAGCATATGTTTTACGCAGCGGATGCCCTTCCAGCTGCAACCCATCACTGGGAAACATCCATGCACACTCATTCACACACATACACTACGGACAATTTAGCTTACCCAATTCACCTATACCACGTCTTTGGACTTGTGGGCGAAACCGGAGCACCTGGAGGAAACACACGCCAACACGGGGAGAACATGCAAACTCCACACAGAAATGTCAAATGACCCAGCCGAGGCTCGAACCAGCGACCTTCTTGCTGTGACCTTACCCACTTTGCAACCACGCTGCCCATCATTTCAAGAGTTCGCCCTTAGCTGATGATTGATTATAAAGCGTGTTTGGCATGCTGTCCCGGGAGAGAGCCCTGAGCTCATGAGATCCTCGAGCCCGGGGCTCCCTCCCGTTGCAGGGCGAGATGGGAGTTTGAGCTCAGGTAGGTCTCGAGAACTCCCCTACTTGATAAAGGTGGATTCGAATAATAAATAATTATGGAGAGAATTTCTGAATTAATCGCTCGTCTATGGTGTCAATTTGGTTGGTCAATTTACTTATGTTACATGTTTTTGGTCTGTGGGAGGAAACCGGAGAGCCCGGGGAAAACCCACGCAAACACGGGGAGAACATGCAAACTCCGCACAGAAATGTCAACTTGGCAAGGTAAAGGCTTGGGCAAGTGACATTCTTGCTGTGAGGCAACAGTGCTAACCACTGGGCCTCCGTGCTGTAGGGGTGGAAGGGGGGATTCTTCAAGACGAAGATGGCTAAGGTAAGATACTCTGGTTATTTATAGTGATTTAGGAATCATCTGATTGGTGGAACACGCATTAGCTAATGCGGACCAGCTGCTATCAATCATAAGCACGTGCTCCTCTCGAAATTAGTTTATGAATAAACTTCACTTCTTATTATTATGTATGATTTTATTTCTCCATTTGTGGTCTGAAAAATACATTTGCGAACAGTCTTTGATAGGGGTGTGATTTAGGGAAATCTTTAGGGACTTCACGATTCGATTCGACTGAGACTTCGAGGCTTAGCAGGAATTTGAACAGCAGACACTGGACAAGAAGTGGAGCACAGCGCCACATCTTTAAAATTCTTACGTTTGTTTATCTTTGTCCAAATTAAGTGAATTAGGCAGCAGGCCCACATTGTCGCAACCTAATATGAATACAGTATTGATTCACAACTTTTGAGAATTGGTTCAGAATCACTAGAGAAAGAAACTCGATGCAACAATGAATCTATTTCTCCCCCCACCCCTAGTCTTGGAGAAAACAATTAAATAACTAACTTTCAAGACAAGTCTAAGCAGTTTTTGCAACAGCCACAGCTCTCAATAAAAACGTATGATTCTTCCAATTTGGCAAAATATCATATTTATTAGTGAACCTATTAAAATCATAACTCATACTCCCAACTGATACAAATAAGTAGAACAGAACAATCTGACACCCCTTTCAGAACTGCATTTTTCTAAGCACAATTTTAATTTGATTTTGTCAAGATACAAAATGCATCCTAGGAAGAGACAACAGATTAATGTAATGTGAACACGCTCATGTTTGAAATGTGCTGCACAGCATGTAAACATCAGCAGCAACAAAATGTTCTATTAGGTTAGTTCACAGAATTACATTTCTGTCATCTTCTCGCTGGTTATTTTCCGTAGAACAAGATGAATAGCAACTGATGCTGTCATACAATAAAAACATGCATTAAAAGACCCCTGAAACCATATAGTGCAGCACATTGAAGTTTGGCAAACTTATTACACTGTAAATTTTGAAGTTGATTGAGCATAAACAATTAAGTTGTCCCTAAAAAAACCTTGAGAACTTGTTTCAGCTAGTTTTAAATAAGTAGTTTGTACAAGCAGCAAAAATATTTTTTTCACTGTAAGAACTTGTGCACAGATTGATTGGTTATTTTGCAAATAGTAATATTAATCAGTTTAACTTGTACTAATTTTGATGAGTTTGTCACAGCAGTACGCTACACTAGAAAGTCAATTATTTCCGATCTACGCCAGCATTTTTGAAGATCCTATGAGATTGTGTGCTTCTACATTTGTTTGCCGTTGTTAAACTCACACGCTGTTGTGTTTGTGGCTAACTTATTTGGGGTTTGCAGTATTGTACACTGGTCTCAGTGGGTCTTTCCACATTGGCCCATTTGTCAGAGCTGTCACCATCAGGCCACCTCAGCAAACAGGAGAAAACTGCAGTCCCTCCACGTTCACAAGCAACTCATAGAGGGTACCAGAAGGTTAATCACCAGAAACAATATTGAACATGATGCTGACATTCTAATTAGATTTAGTTTACTCTACCCTAGATATGCAATTAACATGGCAAGAGACGCGTAATAAGGTCACCTTTCATATGGAAATACATTGCATTTTCCGGGTTATAGGGGTAAGATGTCTACGGTTGTTGTTGTAAAGTATTGAATGCTGAACGATTGAACTGAGAACTAAGCTTAGTTTTGCTGTCATCCATAATGGATTTGGCAAAGGATGCTGTGATATATTCTACACACTAATCTCCACACATCATCTTTAATAAATCATTCAAACGGCTTCCTTATGCGTTTAAGATACAAGGCCTGACAGATTGTCCATTGATTGTGATAATATGCCAAATGGAAAGATCGTCAGGAAATCACTCCCAGACTAACCGCTTCGGATGGAGTCTTTGAGAAGAGATATTAATCTTCAATAACAGACGGACACTCCTTCACCAGACATGAAATTACATCTCTGGATGACCCGGAGAACGGTGGTCATTTATTTTGCTAAGCAAGACTGACCTTCAATTTGGCTTTACAAGAACAAGCTTAGCTGGATTTGTATTGGATACTAAAGTCTACTTTCTGATTCTAGTGATATCTGGTAAACTGACAGTTCTATTACAGTACATAATTCAGAAACAGTAGGTTTCCAGTGCAGTGACTGCAGCACAGGAACATCTTACATTGAAAGCCCACTGAAGTGCTTATTATTGTAAAGGAGGCAAATTAATTTAGCCTTTAAGTGGTTTGTTACCCTGGCGATTGGGGCAAAATGTTTTGTGTTGTGCATGATAAAGTGGCATCAGGTGCTGCGAGAAAGCGAATCAGTTGTCGATACTCTCAGACATAATGAAATTGTATTCAATTCATTACATCCTATTCAGTTTAGTTTTTTATTGAGATTGTTTACACTTGGTATTAAAATCTGTGATTTGTGTGAAAAGAATGAGGTATAGTTTAAGGGCGTAGAATTAGCATGGACAGAGGGGACGTGTCCCCGCCAATATCCACCGATTATTGAAATGTCCCCAGCAATAATTGAATTGCCTCCAAAATAAAATAATGCTCTATCAACTCTCATTAATGTAGATGTACAGAAAGGTTTCTCATATTCTCTACTTGAGCTCTACCTCTCAAACACATATGAACAGTGTTCAAGTGAGAGGCTACTATGGTACGTTTGGATATTCGCAGCACCAAAACTGGAAGGAAATTTTCCAATCAGGCTTTCCGTGCAAGACTCAGTTGAGTTGTGGACCTAAAAGAGACACTTTTCAAAGAAAAGTCACTTTGGTGGTTCGTTCCGCTGTGGCGACCCCTGATAAATCAGGGACTAAGCCAAAGGAAAATGAATGAATGATTGCAAGTCACTTCGTATGCTGCGAGTCCAACATAATATGTTCTGTTTACATGCTCAGAGAGGGAACAGAACATGAACATCTAAGTTAAAGTCATCTTTTAGCTTAAGGTGCACATAGATGGAAACGAAAGTCTTCAAACTACCTTTTTATTATAAATTCATTTCATTTCACATTGGGGGGGTTAAATTAGATCCCCGCCAATATCAAAAGCAAATCTACGTCCTTGGTATAGTTCACCCAAAAATGAAAAATTTTGTCATTTACTCAGCCTCCACTTGTTCCAGACCTGTTTGAATTTCTTTCTTCTGTAGAACACATGAAAAATATTTTAAAGAATAAAACACCAGTAAGAAAACTCCCTTCTTAAATGAGTAAAATGTTCATTATGAAGGAACAATACAGTTTATCAATATCAGAAAAAACCTGTCAACATTTGCAAATGCATACTGTGAGTGAAAGTGTTGCAATGAATTAATAGCAATTCCAATATAATTTATTCCAAATATCATTTTTTTCATATGGATATTGTTGCTTTGAAGGCATTTCTTTGTTAAAAGGTTATAAACAATCTAAAAAGAACAGTTCTTGTTACGTTCAGAGCTTTTTCATTCCGAATATAACTTTGTTAGTAAAATAAATAATTTTTAAGAAGGCAGTACTGTCATTCATAGATTCCAATTATAAACAAAAACATAGAAACTCCAATTCTGTTTAAAATGTAAAGTTAGAAACAGCTATTTGCACAGCTGAAGAAATAGGAACAAAATCATAGGTCAATAGGTCAAGAATAGTTTTGGAATCAGATCCTGACTCCCAGATTCTGAATCGGATCGTGAAGTCCCTAAAGAATCCCATCCCTACTAGCTAGTCACAAATCTTTCCTGAACTACGTTGCATATGTATTGTTTAAAACCATCTCAAACCATGGTTAAAACCATGTAAAAGAGAACTAAATAGAGATCTAGATAAATGTATAACTTACATAAAAACACAAATGAAGTTCTGTCAAGTTCCTTTATTAGCTATTTCTGTCATAGCATGTTATGTGTCACTCCATGTCTAAAACAGATATTTTACTAGTTGTAAATGGGATCTTTTTCTTTCTAGGGCATTTATTTATAGCTGATGTTGAACATTTGCCCCATATACTTCAGGGACATCGTGTACACTTTCTAAATTTCATTATCCGAATAATTAGGGTTCACGTCAGGTAAAATGTTCAAAAAGCTGCCTGCTGTGCTTTGTTGGCAGCTCTGTGTTGTTGGCTCCCTGTGAGAGATGGAGGGCACATGTTGGAGTCAGGCTTTTGATCTATGGTTGCGGATGGCTCCTGCCCTGGGCATGGCCCTCATCCTTTTTTCTCTATACGTGCTGCATGGGACAAGTTCTCTCCATTACAGCCTGATTTATCCGTGCGAAAGCTGACACCCGGCTCACACAGCTGTTAATGTGTGTGTGTTAGAGTTGAGCAAACCCCTGATAATGGGACCAGCCCTATTGGGTTTCCTTTTAATCGGCTGAAAATTGTGACGATCAAGTCTATAGATGCGTTTCCATTACAAATGGGCACGAAACTTTGCAAAAACTTGCAAAATGATGATGAGTATGATAACTGAGTGGTATGTGAGGTGGTATGTGTCCAGATATATTATAATTTTGTATTATATTATTTTAAACTTTTATTTTTACTTTTTAACTTTTTTATTTAAACTTTTTCAGTTTATATTTCTATTTATTAATTGATTTTTTTATTTCTTTATGTCTTTATTTATTTTTATATTTATTTATTACTGCGTTTATTTCTGTATTCATTTATTTTTTGCTTGGATTTCTTTTTACTTTTCTGTCTGTAACATGGAAATGAGGGAGGCGGTTCTTACGTAGCTTCAGCACATCATTGGTTGCACAAATAGAAGAGTCAGCCCATCAGAAAGCCAGACCATAAGAGAGTTTTCTAAGATAATGGCGGCAAGGACATATTCGTAATATAAAGTCCTGCAGGATGTGGCACGACAGCTGGAGAAATGCAAGTTTATTCCATCTATTTGCATTATTTTAGAATTATTTTGAATAGACATAGAAACATGAATTTGATCCTCCTTCAAAGCAACATCATCAAGTTCAGAACCATGAGCTATAGAGGATGCCCTGGCTGATTCCACATATAGACGGTTTCTAGTCTTTCAGTTTACATTGTAATCAGGTCAAGTTGGCAAGATATTTATACCTTATGTGTGTATTTGTGTATTATATGCTTCTTTTGATGGATGGCAAGTATCCTGTTTGTGCTTTTTTTGATTTTGTTCCTCATCCGAGAACAAGCATAAATTATTCAAGTGTTCCTTAACACTCTGGATCATCATATGCCCCTCTTGTGCGAGACGTTTGTGCTTCACAGGCCTCTCGTCATGTGTTGTTGACCTGTGACAACGGCAGTGAGCTCAGACTGGAGGCAGACAACACTGAATAATGAGACGCAGCCACTGATGTCATTGAAGTATGTCATTGTGAGGCACAAAAACACACTCAACACCACAAAACCTGTGACACATGCTGCGTGGAAACGGGAATGATTTAGATCATTGCTGTTAGTGGTACAGCAGATTCATATGATCACGAAAACAGCCTTAAATCAAATACGTAGGACATACATTGTCAACATACTGCCTTACAGGAGGTCTGAGATGATTGTTTTTTTTCTGGGCAAATATAATAATATAAAAATTTTTTTTTGTTATTATGCCATTACATTAGAATTGTCTATCTAAATGATGTTGTGGGCGGCGTGGTGGCACAGTGGGTAGCATTGTCACCTCACAGCAAGAAGGTCGCTGGTTCGAGCCTCGGCTGGGTCAGTTGGCATTTTTGTGTGAAGTTTGCATGTTTGCGTGTTCGCATGGACTTCCTCCGGGTGCTCAGGTTTCCCCCACATGTCCGAAGACATGTGGTATAGGTGAATTGGGTAAGCTAAATTGGCCGTAGTGTATGTGTATGAATGAGAGTGTATGGGTGTTTCCCAGTGATGGGTTGCGGCTGGAAGGGCATCTGCTGCGTAAAACATATGCTGGATAAGTTGGCGGTTCATTCCGCTGTGGCGACCCCTGAATAATAAAGGGACTAAGCCAAAAAGAAAATAAATGAATGAATAAAGATGTTGCTTTATCATTTTCTTACGACTTTTTAAAAATAAAATTAATTGTAAAATGGTTGAAATAATTATATTATTATGTAACTATTAACTGTTATGATAAATTAGTATTTTTCATATGGCTTCCAGTTTATGAAAGCTATTATTCATTCATTCATTCATTTTCTTTTTGGCTTAGTCCCTTTATTAATCTGGGGTCACCACAGCGGAATAAACCACCAACTTATCCAGCATATGTTTTACGCAGCGGATGCCCTTCCAGCTGCATAAAGCTATTATGTTCATTGATATTTATTATATATTGGTCATTAGGTTGTTAATGATTAAATTATTTAATATATTCAGTAATTATGCATAAAATTGATCAAATGGGATAGTTATAAGATAGATATTGTCACAGAAGGGACGGGACTAGATCGGTAAGTTAATAGTTTATTGACAGAATGGCAGCGGACAACAGATGAGAGACAAACAGTACTGTTGGTGATATTGGCTGGGGTTGACGGACAGTCTTTCTTCCGAAGGATATACGGAGACGAGGAGACACTCAACAGGAAACGGGAACCACGGAGGACTGGACGACACTCACGGAGACTAGGAGACTTGGAAACACCGGACTTGGGGACGTGGAGCACACAGGCACTAGGAGAGGAGATTGGGAACACTGGAGATAATCGGAACAGAGTACAGGTAAGTATAACTAGACGTAAGTTTAACAACACTGACCGTGTATGAGTCCTTTCTGGTGGTTAGACGAGGCCGGACGATGAGTGAACGGTGCATGGGGTTTATATCTGGTGACTGGATATGAGCTTGATTTGTGACAGGTGCGGGACTAATTAAAACTCAGGTGACGGTGATCTGTGTGGTTGTGTGAGGGGAGAGCCTGGTCTGACTGTGACAGATATAAGATATATTGGTGCAAATACTTTCTGTTTCAAATAAAAAGTTAATAAATAAAACGTTAATAAATAAAATAATAAAATTAAAAAAGCTGTTTTAACAATAAGAAAACAATGTTAAATAAAATGTTTGTTGAGCAGCAAATCGTGAAAATGATTCTGAAGGACATAGTGACACAGGAGATTCAGCTTTAAAAAATTCAGAAAAAATTCAGCTTTACCTACTCATCTCATCACAGGATTATTAAAAAATAAGAAAAAAATATATATATAATGCTATCTCATAATTCATTCATTCATTCATTTTCTTTTCGGTTTAGTCCCTTTATTAATCCGGGGTCGCCACAGCGGAATGAACCGCCAACTTATCCAGCATATGTTTTACACAGTGGATGCCCTTCCAGCTGCAACCCATCACTGGGAAACATCCATACACACTCATTCACACACATACACTACGGACAATTTAGCCTACCCAGTTCACCTATACCACATGTTTTTGGACTGTGGGGGAAACCAGAGCACTTCGAGGAAACCCACGCGAACACGGGGAGAACATGCAAACTCCACACTATCTCCACGCTATCTCATAATATTACAGTTTAATCAAATAAATGCAGCCTAGGTGCACATAATAGACTTTCTAACCCCAAACATTTTACAGTATTTGTTCATCTGTTCACTAATGTACACTACAGTAAAGAGTTCTTGGTATTATTTATTGTCTACATACCTTACTAAATTAATTATATGGCAGACCCAAGTGCGATTGGACAATTAACTTACAGCCTTATGTTGACTAGCTTTTAAACTGAAATATTGTTGGGTATAAATCATACTACATGCATTATTGCAGACATTCGAATTGCAAATGTGTCTCTCTAATAATTAGGTGTATCAGAGGTAGTCGCTGGCTTTTGTCATGGCCTGGTGGTAATTGGGAAAATTAGAGAGAGGTCTTGCTGGCTAAAATTTGGCATTAGCGACAGTGGCTCTGCTATAGCACCAGTAATCCCATCTGTGAACATGTCCACCCCGTCTGCTTCTGATCCCCCTTCAACTAGCCTACAGCTCAAATGGCCCACACTGTAAAACAAAATCCTATTAAATGTACAAAAAAAGCAATTGTGGCTGCCAGAAATACACTGTAAAATCATTTCAGGCCTCACGGGATGCCATTTCGCTGCCTTTATAACCATATGTTTCATTAAGCTGTAATGGTAAAGTTAATGTGTAATGAACATATGTGGACATTGCACAACACCAACATATCCTTCAGCTTATATTACCGTATATATGCGTATATATGTCACTTGTCTGTAAATTTGACCCATAAATACTTAAATAGTGCCCCTGCTGCAAATAAGACAAAGATAAGCTTAGACATGAATTGTGCACTTTAATCAGTTTTATAGTTAGTTAATTGTGTAGCTCAGTTGTCAGAGTGTTGTGTTGTATTAGCACAGCAATCATGGGTTCCACCCCAGAGAACACATGCAGTGGTAAAATGTTTGCTCTGATTGGCCAAATGCAAATTTAAATAAAATGTTTCTGAATTTGACTTCAAAATAAAAACACAATTTTAATCAAAATGGTGAAACAAACCAAGAGCCAAAGCTAGCAAAGTTAAAACTATGGGCATATGAATACGACACCAAATAAACACCACAAAGCACCTTAATAATGTCTATCATTTGTAAATGCTTGCCTTATCTGTGTATCTCCATATGTACAACTTTACTGGCATGGCCATTTTGCCGGGTTTGGGTCCAATAAACCACTGCTTAACAAAAGAGATAAAAGCAATGTAAATTCAAGGTAAAACTAAGTGGTCGCAGTATGCATTTCTTTCGTGTTGCTTTTGAAAACACTATTGGTTGGGTTTAGGTAAGAGTTTAGATTAGTGTTTCACTAGGTGATCTGTACGACAAGCCCCACCTTTTTGTTGACGTGTACAAGATGGACATGTATCTGAAACAAACAAAAAAGTGAAGTCTTTCAGATTTGCAATAATGTAAACAGTGCCCTCTAGTGGGTTTGTCATCTGAAACTGCAACAAAATTAGAGCAACAACCCCTAAACCAGGCACAGGTGAACATAATCAATAAACCAATCACTACCCATAAAAACAAACTGGAAATGGGAACAAAGAAAACAGGCATGAAAATGTTGGCAATAGAAGGAGACCCAAAGAACAGAAACCAAATGTGACAGCGTTTTTTGTTTTTCCTCATGCAGCGAGTAATGTGCCAAGGAAATGTTTAATCATGGTTGATAATGATTTAAAAGTATCCCATCGTTCTCATGAGTTTTCCTCAGTGTTCCTCTGCTGCCTTTGTTCAGTTTCGAGACACAGCTGTCTCGCTGTACCCCTCGGGGGGAAGAGGGAAATCATTTTGCTGAGGTTTAGGAGGTTTTGAATGAGAACAGATTTCTCAACAGACAACACAGCCACAAAAACACACACTGCCAGCTTCTGCTGTCAGAATCATGAGCAATAAACGAAACATTAGATGTGCAATTAAACAGTGCCCTTGTTATGGATGATATTAGCGAAGTATGTCTTTCCGAATGGCTCTCATTAGGAGAGAGAGAAACACAATTGGACACATTTAATGGTGATACTCAAGCACACTTGAGACTGTGCTTGCTCTTTTCATTTGCCTGCAAAGAAGAAGATTTTCCGGAGTGCTTTCCGGAGTTCTTTGATGATTTACATTTTTGCTTTTTTTTGCTTTTCTTCTTTTCCCCTTCTCTCTTTATTTCAGGTTCAGGTTATGTAAATCTGAAGTGGTGAAATCTGGCCGACCTGTTCTCCCATGCATTGGCAATTTCATGGTTACTTTAATTAGAGATGTATTAAGTTGTTGGTATTGACTGGCTCTGCTTTAGATCTAGGCATTAAAGATTATGCATATATGCTGGAATCTTAAGTAGGGATGTGAAGGAACTCACTGTTTCTAATTAGCTTCTTGTTTATTAAAAATCCTATTAACATATCTTGTAAAGAAGCATATACTGATAAAAAACTTAAAGATCATCATTATTATATTACAATGTGTATAACAAATCAAATGAACATATTTCATTATATTTAATAATGCTATTAAAATAATAATAATCATTGTCTTTTTAATTTGTATTATTATTGCTATTATTATTTTTTCAGCAAACAGTTGATTTGTATCTTTTTAATCAATTATTATTATAAATCATTTTTCTTTAGACTTTAGTTAGGTTTAGTTTATATTTGTGAGCTTTTATTAAAAAGGACCGTCTCATTAGTGTCACAAATTGCAAAAAACCTGCAGTAAGGTGGACAATTTTCAGTTAATCATTTTATTATCTTGTTTTGCCTATTGTTTCATTCAGTTATTTCGTTCAAATTGAAAATGATCAATTAAGCTTAAAATCAAATGATTTTTTCATATGATTAAGTACAGTGGCACTAGAAATGCTATGAGAGCATTTTAATTTTGCATCAATAATTTAAAATTATGGAACTGATTTTAGCAGTGTTCCCAACCTTAGATTGTGTTTCTGTCACTCAGACTCTCCTTCTGATGACAAATGGTGTGTCTCCGGACATAAGCTGTGTGCGCATCTTTAATTAAATGCTTCTTCTGCTCACTTCCTCTTAATCAGCTCTGAGTTTTCCTCACTTCTCCGCCAAAGCAGAGCGCTGGTTTGACGAGTAACAGTGCTAATATCCTGTCGTCCCCCTCCTCCAGCTCCTCTGAGGGCTATAGGAGCCAATCAAGCTGGTCTTGCGTGCCACCTCAATTAGGCAGCTCGCTTTTAGGGAGCTGTGCAGTGTCAACACGGGTCCCTTGAGAGCCATGCGGATTATGAATCGAAATTCATTTCCATCACTATCCAAATCCTCTGCATGCAGGCCATTTGAATATCAGCTCTGTCAACTTGAAAAGCGATATGGGTGTTCTAATGTGCAAATCTGCATGTTAAATGGAAAATTCTGCCATTATTTGCTTACCCTCAAGTTGTTTGAAGCCTATGTGTCTGTCTCGCAAGTAAGCTGATGGAGAAGTTGGAAGACTATCAGCGGTTAACAGATGAAAATTTCAATCTGTTTCTCAATCAAGGCTATGTAGTGTAATTAAAAGACTTGGGATTTGGAAAATAGTGCATATGGAACTATACTACATTTTAAGTTAAACAATTTCTTGTGAAAATGATGTAAACGTTGGCCTAGTTAAATGGCGTACACACACACTCTCTCTCTCTCTCTCACACACACACACACACACACACACACACACACACACACACACACACACACACACAATTTCTTGTCCTCATGATCTACATAACCAAGTACACACACACACGCGCACACAGAATTTAAAATCTGTTTACAACATTTACATTTTATTTTTTATGAAATGCATTTTTTTAATAAAACAAGTTCATTTGTTTACCATATTTTTTTAAAGTAATACCTATTTTATCTGATAAACAAATATTATTACCATGTTGTTATTGCTCTTTCCCTTCAATTATCATTAAAAATAAAATCTTTGAAATTTGAAATAGCACATGAACCACACAAATAGTGAAATACGATTTCTTATCAAAGCTGAAAAAACATTTATGCAGTATTAACCCCATTTAGCTAAAACTTGCTCAAAAACATGTTCAGTGCTTTACTGAAGAAAACTAGTCACCTCTTTCTTGGATGATTGAGTAAATAAAAAAATATATATAATTTTTGATCATTATTATTATTGTTATTTTAGGACTAACCTATTCCAATAACAGCCAAGCAGCTTACATTCATTCCAGGGAGACTTTGAAGTCATTTTATTGACACTTGTATGTCATTTACCTACAGTAAATATATTTGTAATTAAACTTCAAAAGATAAAATGGCTATTTCTACTGTAAAAATCATTATAAAGAACTTTACACATGCTTTAGTGTGTCAGTCTTTTAAATTACAAAAAAATATTAAAGCATTGGGTCCCACTTTGTATTAAATGGCCTTAATTTATATGCACTTACACTGAAATTTATGATTTGTTACCATGCATTTATTGTGTAAATACATGTTTTTACATTGTACTTATGATTGATTAAATACCTGCATGTATTTACATCTGTAAATAATTTATGTAAGTACATTTAATTACACTGTGGACCATCTCTTACACCTTAACCCACCCTTAAACCTACCCACCAAACCTGTCCCTAACCCTACCTGTATCCCACCTCAACAATACATTATGAACACAGTAAGTACATTGCATTTTTTTATGCAAGTACATAGTAGTTAAGGCCACCTAATATAAAGTGGGACCAAACATGGATTCAAACTGTCTTTAAAAATTGTCAGATTTACTTGTGTAATAAATATAAAGTTCTCTCAAGTACACGTGTCTATATTTTTTAAAATATACTTTTTAGATGGGAAGTATTGTACATTACAAATGTATATTCAACACAATCACAATTGAATGATTTACTGTGCAATTCTTAATGTAATAGTTTTACAATTACCAAAAAATAAGTGTACTGTATATGAACTCATTCTTAGCTCTTCCATTAATAAGCACAGTTTGCCTTGTGTTCAGTGTCTCCTGCATGTATTTCGCTTTGAGCTCTTTTTAGGTGGAGCTGTGGAAAGCTTAATGACACTGTAAATTGAAGCTGAACAGTGGCCATAACTGAGATCAATGAGAGATGCATATGAGCGGCTTAGAGCTGTTATTCAACAGTAATGGCTGATTGATTGAGGTCCAGCTTGAGCCCACGCGGTGCGTCATTAGTTTTGTCAACGATGTTTGGCTCAACTCGTGTGAGATTAACAAAGCTGGCTGTCTGCTTCTGTCTTAAACACCACCTCGTCCATTGACTGTGTATCTGTGCGGTTTAATGCAAACCCTTCCCTTTACTCATCCACAATAACTGACCATATCAGTATTTTCCCATTGCGCCTCAGCTATGACATGATATGTGTGTGTGTGCGTGCGTGCGTGTGTGTGTGTGTGTTTTGTACATTGTAAAAAAAAATAAAAAATTTAAATGCTTGCCTTAAATGTTTAAGTTAAATCAAATTAACCTTAAGAGTAGGCCCATATGGAATCTGCACCCAGAGAAACCCACAGATTTCTGCAGATTGTTGCCCAGATTGTTGTCATTCCATATTTACTTGTAAAACTGTGAGCATTTCTATCATAATATAACATTTGTAGCTTTAACAAATATTTATTGTATTTATTTATTAATTGAATGAAGACCATGCAGTGTTATTTTACATTTGATTATACAAATACTTTACATTTGATTTACTCCCCAGAAAGCCATAAAGCATTGTTTTTTCAGTTTGTATCTTTGCTTTGTATTTATCTTTGGATGTCATTTATTATATTTTATGTAGATGCACTACTGTGCAAAATCATCCCAATCAATCTAAATGATGATTTCTTATCAAATTGAGCTATTTGAGCTTTTTATATGTTTTGGAAAAAATTGATTTCGTTATTGGTTTCACCAATGACCCTTGAATTTCTTGATTAGCTGACATGTTAATAATAAAATCAAAAAGCGTATTCTAGCCAATCAGATGCAAAGGCATATGCCAGGACGAGGAGTTTGTCGCTTACCCTGCATTGCAGATTTGTCATGCAATAGAAGGATGGGATGGATAAGATTATTTTGCTGAGAACAGCTTTTCTGCAACCCCTCCATGACCCAGGTGTGCACACTGTTTGGTTTGGCACGGACCATCGTCCACGCACATAACCACAAAGTCACATTTGTGCAATGTCACACTTTCACTGCATTGGTACTCTTTGGAAAGGTATATTAACTCCTTAATGATATTTTTCCTAAATGTCATCTATCATACCAAAAGAGCAGAAAGCAATTTTATCTGTAAATGAAGCCATTGGATTTGGATGGTGTGAAATATTACACACTATGATACAATTTAGAACCAGCCCTTGGAGGGCCGTATTTTCAATTTCTGACATAGCAAATTGAGCCTGGAATTAAGATAAAAGGGAAAGAAAATGGAAATGTCAGTCTGACAAGTTCAGAATTTAATTATTGTAGACAGGAGCCAGCAAATATAAATGTGCATGTTAACGAACTGCTTAAGTAAATTTAGATCTTTGGTGAAGAAGAAGCTGCTTCTGAAGTAGGTTTGCTTAAATATATTTCCTAATTCATCTACATCACATTATATAAGTCTCGGGCTTGAGAATATCATCATTGTGTCAATGCGGGTAAAATGAGCTGGAATATTTACATAAAATGATGTACAGGATATAAAACCTGAAAGCTTGAATCCCTTGGAATATATTATTAAACCTTTAATGCTGTAATGGCACATATTACCCAAATGTCCAAATTTGTGAATCTTTACATACAAATAGTTTCACGTTATTCATGTGTTTTATTTTTCCACTGGGTTTTTATGCTTTTGAATTGCATCATGGGACAATCACTATGGGATATACAGTGCCTATAGAAAATCATCATACCTCTTTGAAATAATGACTTTATTTGTCATACAGCCTGAAATCAAATCACGTTCCAAATAACTTTTCCAGCCTTTGAAAAGTTTTTGTAGCCTTCTCCTAACCTGTGCCTTTCTACAACTTTATCTGAAAGGTCTTTTGAAAGTAGGGTTTAATGTGAGTAAAGGTATATTTGCACAGGGTATGACGATTTTCTATAGGCACTGCATATACAGTAAACTGGCAAAATAACATAAATGTGCTAGCAGCTCATTAGGCCACCCCAGACTCATTGGAAATACGTGCTTCAACCTACATTTTTGCAAAATATGTTGCTTCGGGTAAGTTTTGTTTACATTTTTGTGAATTCAATTCAATTCATGTTTATTTATAGAGCACTTTTCACTATGTAGATTGTGTCAAAGCAGCTTAACATAGTTCCAGTAGAGTCCAGATTTCAGAGCTGAAGTTCAGTGTAGTTTAGTTCAGTGTGGTATAAATTTCACTGCTGAAAGTCCAAACACTGTAGAGCAAATCCACTGAAGCGCAGCTTCACAAGTCCTGATCCAAGCAAGCCAGTGGCGACAGTGGCGAGGGAAAAAAAACTTCACCAATTGACGAAGTGAAGGGAAAAAAAAACCTGGAGAGAAAATAGGCTCTGTTGGGCATGACCATTATTCTTCTGGCCAAACTCCCTGTGTGGAGCTGCAGTCTAGGTGCCAGAGGCTGGAGAAGCTGGACATCCATCGTGGAGAAGCTGCAGGTGTGAGTAGGGCGGGAGTTCAGGCTGGCCCGCAGAATCAATGTGGGGACTCGTTTGACGGTGGTCATTCAGGAGTCAGTCTCATGCACTCCATTTCTCCATGACGACCACAGAATCAGCTCGGGATACGACCTGGTCCAGGATTATGGATAACTTGGATCATCTCTTCACAGGTCTTGGATCGCATCAATGGCGCTGCATAGTCTCTAGGGACCTCGGAATGAGTATCCCCAGGTGGAAAAAGAGAATAAAGAGAATAATTAACGTAGCTGCTGTTCATAGTGTATTTAAACGAGATGCAAAAATGGAGTGTTATAGATGAAAATAGCAGTTAAACAAACATAGAAACAAACATGTAAAACATATGAGAGTTTCTAACACAATGTCTGGTGTATTGAGGAGTGTGTCCTACAGGTGATGTCGAGCCAGCTCACCTGCGTGGAGCACATTCATGCATCATACCGTTATGCGATGCATTGAGTGTATGCTTTACTAAAAAGATAGGTCTTTAATCTATTTCATTGAATCTGAAATGAATGCGTTACTTACATTTGTTGTGCCTTTCAGAAGCACGTCCTTCTTGTACACGTCCATGAGTAGGGCTTGTAGTACAGGTCACCTAGACTAGTGAACCACTGAGCAAACCAACCAATAGTGTTTTCAAAAGTACACCACAGCCACATAGTTTTACCTTGATTTTGCATTGCTTTTATTTTCTGGAACTGTTCTTTAAAGATTCAAACCCAAGCACTCTACATCACAAGTATAACACTGTACAAAGTGAACTACTGAGTAAGCTGGCCACGCCAGATAAGTTGTGCATATAGAGATAAACAGATGAGGCAAACTTATTAGATTACAAATCATAGACACTGTTGAGTTGTTTTGTGGTATTTATTTAGTATTGTGCAAAGAACTGCAGGAAAAACAAATATTTATTCTACGATAATATGTTCCTGTAGATAG
Source organism: Danio jaintianensis (assembly GCA_903798115.1). Lineage (NCBI taxonomy): Eukaryota > Metazoa > Chordata > Actinopteri > Cypriniformes > Danionidae > Danio > Danio jaintianensis. Next base: position 9,969,503 of record CAIGQV010018299.1, on the reverse strand, counting down.
CATTATTGTGAAAAGGAAGAAAAGATGTTGGTGTCATACTGCCCTGTAACATTAATTTTACCTAGAAACTGCAGTCAGAAGCAAGTATTTGAAGCAAGTATTTCCAATGAGCCTGTATTCCAGGCAGTTCTTGTAATGTAATGTACAGTACATGAACAACTCAGACAATTTATTTTTTCAAACTGTATAAAATAGCAATAAAAGTCATTGCCAAGCTTTTCAACTATTGCTGGAAGAGAAACTGAAGTCCCATAATATAATGTGAAAGCCTAAATAAATGGAAAAAAGCATATGACCGGTAAAGAACATTATGAGAGGTTAAACTTATCTGTTTCCTGGACTATAAACAGGTGAAGTCAGACTCACATCCAATGCTTGTTTACCAAGTCAATGAATGTGCTAGTGTTGAGCTGTGAGCAAATTATATAGTCCATATTGAGGATACTTGTTTGTGTATATAGTTATTGTTATTCGATTGTTTATTTTTGCTTATCGATTATTTTATTTTTGTTCTTTTGATGGTTTGAGCACTTGTGTATTGTAAATACTCTCTACCATTGGACATCTTTACAACTAATAATTCATATTTTGTTGAATGTGTTTTTGTGCTGGCACCTTAGATAAAGGTAAGATAAATGTATGTGATGGTTAAACCGACCAAAATTTGTGAATCACGATTCTGCAATGGCATATTGGTTAAAAATTGATATAAAAGATTTATTGAATTTTTAAAAATATATTTTATCAATATTTAATTTGACTATTTTTTATTTTCATCATTTAAACATATAGATAACTTGTCTTCGAATTCTTACTCAGCTGAACTATAAACACTATTATATTGTTACTGAGTTTAATGAACAGTTAAATATTTAACATTTCTCAAAATGAATGTCAATTTTATACAGTTACACATCTTTTTTTAACTAATTTAATGTTTGTACTATGTTTATCAGAGAAAATATAAAATAATAATCAATACTTTATTACCTAATTTCATATTTTTATATGATCATGTCATTGTAGTGTACATCAAAAACATATATCTTTTCCACAGTGTATTGAATGTATTGCATACAAATGTTCTAGATTAAGGAGGAGTCTTGAGCTGTTTGCCTAGTGTTTCCTACACCTCACGTCAGTTTTCCTACACCAGGGAATTTTGTGAATAACCGCTGAAATGGCAGGCTTATACGGATCTGCTTCCCCCAGCGTGATGTGACTCATTCAAGCGCTGCTTAGCCTTTCTCCTCTTCTATCGACTGCGCTCCGGCTCGTCTGAATTTCAAATGGGCTTCAGGGGTGAAAAACGTGTGCGTTCAGTCAGATGCTCCTAAATCTGTTTGGCTGAGGATATGTAACAACAGAGCTGAGACCCTGAGAAGAGTTAAATCACACACTCTCAATGCAAATGCTGGAGGAGAAGCATCACTGATACATATGGCTGCTTTGACAGCAAAACGCAAGGGCTGGCTTGTGTGTGTGTGTGTGTGTGTGTGTGTGTGTGTGTGTGTGTGTGTGT
>CAIGQV010018299.1:9956406-9967971 GCA_903798115.1 Danio jaintianensis | reverse complement strand
GTGTGTGTGTGTGTGTGTGTGTGTGTGTGTGTGTGTGTGTGTGTGTGCGTGTGCGTGTGCGTGTGCGTGTGTGTGTGCGTGTGCATCGAGTGTCATTGCACATTTCAGATATGTACATTGCTTGTGTCAGTGTTTTTAGGCTTTGGAGGTGGTTGTGATGGCGGGACTTTAGAGATTAATGTGAATGCCATTTGACACTGTATACAATCAAAGTCTATTTATTTGCTAAATTTGCTTTGGTTGCAATAATAGGTAGTTACAATAAGGACATGTACAGTATAGCCTTGTTAAAAAAATAAAAATAATAATGCTAAGGATCTATAAATATGATTGCTTGGCAAGGAACCTTTTCTGTTCTTTGTATTATCTCATTTATATTGTGTGATACAGTGTTAGTTTAGTAACTAACTGTTGTAGTTTTATAAATTGTTGAAATTAAACAAAAAGTGAGTACTATTTCCCTTGTCAAATAGCTTAAAATGAGATTCAATTGTTTTTAATATTTTATTTGATTTTATATTTTTAAAATATTGCTATAAAGTTAATGCAATTATCAGAATATGCTATGGGTGCATGTCCACCGAAGTGTTTTTGCGCAGCTGAAAACGCCAACTGTGAGATCTTCTGGAGTGCTTTAATTCATTTTATATACATTTCATTATTTCACTTCATACATTTTATATGATGGTAAGAAGACACCCCAGAAGATGGATCAAGTATACAGTAGCTCCATGATGTGAAAAAAAAAATTGTGCTCGTGAAATTTCTTTATTTTTTCTGTATCAAAAATGTACCCAACAGTGACACCACTTGATCAAATCAAACCAAATAGTGATTTTTTTCAACCTTTACACCCCTACTTGTCAAGGTCGGTGGGTGGGGAAAGTAGCGAGGACTCAGGTGCAGGGAAAATGGGTATTTATTTATAATAAAAATAAAATAAAAAGACAAAACAAACTACCCCGAGGGGGAAAACATTAACAAAACAAATAAACAATCAAAACAAAGTAGACTGGGCAGGCTGGCAGGGATCAGGACTGGAAACAGGACAAGGCAGGAAACGACGAGGCTGGACACGGCAAGGCAAGATAAGATGAGACGAACTGGCACAGGACAGCAGACATGAGGAGAATATAAGCAGAAATAATTAACAAACAGACAGGTGAACAGGATAAACTAATAATGGGTTAACAAGGAGGGTGGGACTACACAATAGACGAGAGCACATGACACATAGAAACACCACAAGCCCTGTGCTAACATAACGAGACTAGAACACGCAGCCAATGAGAGAACTCATTAACCGCGTGCTCACACAAGACAAAGCACGCGGCCACAATGTAAACACCGAGCCACGTGCTTAGACAACACCACAAACAGAACGCAAGACACAAGCACACGATAAGTGAAAACACCTTACCGTGCGCTCACACATGCAACGTGCATGTTTCATCCCAGCGCCAACCGAAACCAACTAGACTGAGACGCTGGGAATGAAACACCACGCTGCAGACAGAACAAACAGAAACACCAGGACAAGAGCGCGCATCTAGAGCACGCCCGGACCTCGCGCGCCCGCATTAAGCGGGAGTGCGCAAAGCCTGAGCGCAGTCACGATGGCACTCAAACAGAGACACAATGACAGAAAACGAGTGCTCGACTCGAGAAAACTCGAGCCGAGCACAACATACAAGACATGATAGGACTAGTGTCTGGACTCTGTCACCAAAACAAGAATTTACAAGACCGGAGTGGCAGAACCCTGACACTACTAGTATGTCTGTCTGTCTCTCTGTGTATGTATGTATGTAGGAAGGAAGGAATACTCATTTATTCATTCATTTTTTATTTATTATAGCATGCAGTTTTGAATGAAAAATTATGCCAACAGAATGAAGCCAACAGTCAAGTCTACATTTCACTTTGTTCACTCTTTGTTTCTGAAAATATATTTGTAAAATACCCCTTAGCGCTTACAAATTAAATTCATTGTAGATTTTATACAAGTTTGCTGTTCGTTTGTGTGTTAAATGTGTTGTAAGTTGGTCATCGTGTAGCTTAAACCCCCTTTTCCTAGTCTCAGGGAAAAGCTTTGCTGACTTCATAAGCCATTGCCTCTGAAAGACAGCTTGGCTCCTGGGGGTTTTCAGAGCTACGGAGCAACACTCACCTAATTACAGAGCTTGTCTTGGCCAAATGCTCCAATATGGCACAATAAATGTCCGACTGCTTTTGTGACATTCTGTCATAGCAGTTTGTTCACCAATGACTGCAGGTTGAACTGGACGGCAAGCTCGGTAGAGCAGATCAGTACTCATACTGCATTTTTGTGCTTTATTTTTTTTCTCATATCCACCTTTTTCCTACAACCCATGATTCTGTGTAATAATGTTAAATAATGACTGAAATGTTTTAAAAGATCTGGGTACAGTCAGGTGCATAAATCTTCTCACAGTTCAAGAATATTAAAAGGAAACCTATTAGAATTTACAGATTACTTTTAGCAGCCAGATAACTCTAAAAACAGACATATATTACTATATATGTGTTTATGGACATTTATTACAGTCATATAACATTACTGTACAGTATATGGAATACAAAAGTAAATAATCTGGAGGAATAAAACACTTATTTCAGTAGATATTCAATATAGGCCACAGATATTCTTGAGATACCAATGTCACATAAAAACAAAACAAGCATAAAGCTGTTTTTATGGCGTGTAATAATAAAACACAAAGACAAATGTATCCCACAGGTTTCACTATGAAGATGGATTATTTGTAGCACCGCTTTAATATTTAAAGTTATTTATTTAAGTTTTTTTTATCAAACCGTAAAGGCAACCCATAATAAGTGCAGTAGTCACGTGTGAAAAATGGTGGAGAGGATGCGTACATTGCAAAGTACACGTTATTGATAACTAGCTGCAACCTGATGTTGATGTATGCATTTAATATCTCAACTCTTGTCATGGCGTTTTTTCAGTCCAGACAATTTACGAGAGCGTGTCGTGTAGAAGAGCGCTTACCCAGCGAGCCGAGAGCGGCCGTGTTGTGTTTTATGTGTGTGTTGTTCATGTACACACTGTGGTGAGTGCTTGCATCTGGGTGGGTGTCTCATCACTGTTTTGCCCACACATCTTCTCAGACAGACAGACGGCCCAGTGCAGCGCGGACATTTTTGACAGACTCATAAATACAGGCTCAGGGAAACGCCAGCAAACTCAATTTGTTTTCTGAGCAGAAACCTTCAAACCACCTTTCGCTGTCACCACGCTGAGAGGGATTATGAGTTTCCTTCAGCATCGCCTCCCTCAGCCCTGCGTCTGCATCCACTGATATGTGATCAGGTTTCTTTACCAGGCATCCGTGCCAGAAATGCTGTTTTCCTGAGTCAGTTTGCATAATTTATGTGGATCTGTGGCAGAAGTGAAAGTGGATGCTGCATTTTGATGGTATTGTATTAAACGAACTGTAAAAATATAGGGGGTGCAACAATCAATTATTTTGATAATCGATTAAATTAATGACTATTAGAAGGATTTATCGACTACTGATTATTTATTGACTTGATTATTCCAGACTTTTTTATTCAGCTTGTACAGTTAGTTAATGTATTTTATCATACATATTCTAACAAAAAATAAAACAAGGTAATCACTTTAGATTTTAATAATGTCAATAAAGTAAAACAACATAATAGTCCAGTGCCATTGTGGAGCACTAAACTTTCAAATGTAGTTAGTTTCATTCATACTTAACACCAGAGGGTGCCCTCACAAAGGACCTCCACAAGTGAGAGCCATAGGAGTAATAAAACTTTTGACTTTTCCTGAAATCCCTTATATGAAGAAATAAGCTATTTCTGAAGCGGAATGAAGTGCAGATAGAGGTGTTTTGACTGAGGAAACATGAAGAGTTCGGTGTTAAGTATGTTATTATTCTCTTTGGTGGTGATATTTTGATCCTTAGCTGATGTTTTTGTTTGGTCTGTTCTATTTGTATTTGTCTCATTCATTGGCCCCCAAAAAGATACAGCATAATGAAGCATTGCGTTATTAAAGTAGAAAATCATGTGTTAATTGTAATAGGAGTTACACTGACATTGTTTTTTTTTTTTTAAATATGCTGTATGCTGTAGGCTGTAATAAAATTAGCGATGAGCTCTAAAATAGTATTTTATCAGGCATTGCAAAAAATAATAAATGAAAATGACATTGTAACAACTAATATGTAACTATATGCTCTCGTTCAAAGATACATTCATATTAACCCATTAACTGGTATTGTAACTGTAAATCCATAGGTTATCATGAATGATTGTCGGGGACACAATTTAACCAAAGAAATTGAAAGTTAAATGGTGAAAACGCATGTTACATTTTGATTTGGAAACCTGCAGTGCTCATGTTTATTCAACAACGTCAAAGCCTTTTGGAAAATCTATTTGTGGTGGCTAGTTTTTATATTAAAGCAGGCTGCCACAAATACTTCAGTGAGTTGGAAACTGCACTCTGTATAAATAAATGTGCAAGATTTTACCTGACTGGAGTGCTGAATTGCTGAGTTTGTGGAACATCCACATCACTATTATTAGATGCTTTCTTAACTGCTGTTTTCTCAGTGCTGTTTTGTTGTGTTGTTTACCTTGAAAATTGCACAGCACAAATATTATAAGTATTTAAATATATTTAATGGTAGAATTCAATCATTCGAAAAATCTAAGCACAAGTGAAATATTACTAATAAATGAAACACTGTCCTTCATAATGTAAACAGCGCAACCAGAGCATCAGATATCTGGTTCCATAGTCTTTGTCAGTGAGTATTTCTTTCAGTCTTCAGCACTGAGAGGCTCTGCAGAGATCTGAAGCTCAGAGTAACTGTTCTAGATCATATAACAGAGGGTAAATAAGATCACAAGACTTATCGACAGTGTCATCTGGACCGCTCAAGAAACATTCCCAGTCTTTTCATGCTAGAATTACGTAACCTCTTCGGGGTACATGTGAAGAAACAAAAGAGGAGTTTTTGCCTCAAAGAAAAGCTGTAAAGTGCTATGAAGTCACAGGACTTGTCGATCCTGAAGGACAAGAACAGAGCATGTACATATAAAAAAACAAGGCATGCATTCATGTTTTTTTTAATGTTTATGATGATGAATAATCAGAAATGTTTCGTAAGCAGCAAATCTGCATAATAGAATGATTCTGTGTGATTATGTGAAACTGAAGTGGAATAATATTACAAAAAATTCAGCTTTAGGTTTTAAATGATGTTTTAAGTTGTACATTTTAATTACATTTCACAATATTACCGTTTATTGTGTTCTTGATCAAATAAATGCAGCCTTGGTGAGTAAGAGACTTACTTATGCAAACTTTATTTAAAGTTCTTACATATTGTGGCCAAGTATGATGACCCATACTCACTTATTCACTCCCCCCACTTACAATCGCTGCCGGTGCCAGGACTCGAATCTGTGACCTTCCAATCACAATCACTTCCAGTTCTCTAACTATTTGGCCATGAATACAAATGGTAGATGGCTATAAATATACCCCATTGACTTAACTTTTATAATTATGCATATAGTTTGTTTACTCAATAATTATAAGGCAACGAGTTTACTCTTACTCCCAACTAATCCCTTTTTACAGTGTAGATACATTTTCATAATTCATTATTAATGATGACAGCAGCAAGACTTGTCTTCAGATAATATATCTTGATTTTCTATTTTTGTATTAATATTAAAGACAACAGTGTTGTTAAAACTATCCCAGTTCATATAGATCAGTAAAAACGCTGAACACTGTATTACAGTATGCATACAAGCCCACTAGATTTAACTTTGTATAGAAACACTACGGCCCTGTAGTCCACCATTTCTGTTTTGGTTGTCAAATTCTTGCAAATACCTTAGACTGAACACATAAGACACATGTACGCACAATTTTCACAAAATTACATTTTTGTACTTTGCATAAAGACGATACATTTTATTGTTTTGAAACTATTTGAAACTCACAACTCACTGTTCTCATGTTAATGCCATTCAAAAGTCTTCTGGTTTTATTTTTGTGTAATTGTTCCCTTTCAACATGCTGCCCTTGATCTAATCCATAACAGACTGCTCTGTGTAAGGAAGCCAATTGTGTGCCCAAATATGTGCTTCAGGCTGTTCACCTGTACCCTGATAGCCAGAGAGAATCCATAACGTCACGCTCTTATTATCAAATCGCAGTGGATCGCCCGCAGTCACACAATAAATCAAAGACAAAATGAGAAAGGGATCCAGAGAGAATAAAAAAGGAGGTAACTGTTACTGTCATCAAAGGGTCCCGGTGGGCTCCTCAGGGGAAATCAGAGTCCTGGTCCTCTGTGCAAGATGTACAGTGTGTCTCTAATGAGCTGCCACAGGTCCAACTCCACCTGTGCCTACAAAAGAGACGGCCTTCATTACTGAGGTTAAGCGCTGGCTGGTAAAAAGCCCATTTCTGAGTTAACCTGCTCGTACGGGCAACTCTTTGATATGCCAGCCAGAGGCAAAAGATCGGGCGAGTGGAGATTTCCTCTTTGGTGTCTGCCATGCTATGCGGGTACATTCGGGTCTGAGGGAATGTTAAGTTTGCCACGTCATATAGATGCTAATGCAGGAGACGGTCTGCTTAAGGGCTTTGAGATGAACCTTTTTGAAATAAAATGATGAATTATGCAGCGGATATTAGGGAGTCGTTTTAATCATTAAAAATGAAGCCGCTATGTGCGTTTATGGAAGAACTAGATATTCAATAATATTTTATGTCGTGATAATAAACATGCATGACAGTGTTATCATTATACTATATTACTATAGTATTATCGAATCGGCTCGTTATCGGATAATTATACTGTAAATGTGTGAAGATTTGCTATTATTTAGCTATTTATATGTTATTTATTTTGACACAAGCATTTTCACATACTAATTTGGCATACCACATGCAAGATATTGACACTGTTCTGATTCTTTATTGTTTAATTCTTTACAATAAAGCTTAATTTGTTAACATTAGTTAAGTAATGTAAACTGGTGATGAACACTATAATTGTAAATCATTTAATAATCGTAGGTGAAGTTAATTTCTTAATTAATGGTTAGTAACTAAATTAAAGTCATGGTTTTTATTTAATGGAGTTAAACTAATAAAGTTCAGTTGTACTTAGAAAAACTAATATTTACTATAGCTTCTGTAAGAGATGTTGTTATTTGTCACTGTTGATGTTTATGCATTAACTAATGTTTACTAAAGAAACCTCATTGTAAAGTGTTATTGTCAACCCAGGCTCATTCTGATTACTTAGCCCTATATACATTTTTGGAGAGAGCAAAAATACGTCCCAGGAGGTACGTTTTTTTGCAGTTTTTGTTTTCGCGAATCTGCCAGAGGCCGCTGTGTACACTTTTTGAGATCTCAAATATCTCTCACGAGTGCCATTCGCACCTGCTCTTCTCGCATAAATCCAGCAGAGGCCGCTATCGACTGACTGACTTACTGACTGATTAACCGATCGACTGGCCCACCCTCCTCTTCCATAAACCCAACCGATAGTTTTTTAAAATTGACCCGCTCACCCACTTCCCTAAACCCAACCGCAATGTTTTCAAAAGCAATCCAGAAAAAAAAGCCCTCTTAGCAGCCTGATTTTTACCACATTTTCAGATTTTACCACAGTCTCACCCTGTTATTTACTTGTTTGTTTTATTTTTTAGCTTTTGTTTTTGTCTTACATGGTTTCTGGAACCATTCTTCACTGGACTCGAAACCCGTCGTCGCGGTCAACTCCGCTCTGGGTCTCAAGTTCGCTGACGTATGTGGCGAGCTACTGAGCAAACTGGTAACAGCGGAAAAACCGTCCATACGGAAGTAAGCGGTCACCTGGTAAGCGAGAAAAGGAATGGCGTCATACCGCACTGTAGCGTTTGTTTTAAAGATGAGATGTATTCATAACATAATTTGCGATCTCTAGAAATGTAAATAGTGCTACGTTTTTAGAATTAACCTATGTTGGTTATTTTATTTCATAATCCTTTTGCAATTCAGTTTGTTTGAAATTGAGTGTAGTTTACACTTTTATATACAGTAAATACACATGATGTGCAGTTCTTTTTGTTACTAACTGTTAAAGTAACTCTTTTTGCAGCTTTTGTCAAATTTGTGGATATCCACATATTTTTATAAAAGCTTCAGCAGTGGGTAAATTTGATATATGCCTATAGTGAAGACTTTATTTTTATTTGGTAATGAATGTGTTGGATCTCTCAGACTCACTCCTAACTGTCACTCGTGTCGCATGGGTGGAAAGAGAACAAGCTTGCAAGACTTGCTTGTTTGATTGTAGTTGGACATGGCTCATAACAGTTGGTCTGTAATTTGGGTGGAAGATTTGTTGAAGTGGGCTGAGACTGAGTTTACCTTTGCTTTCTTTTCCAAGCGGAAACACACTATTGGGCTTAAAGATTTTGTTTTGAATTTTTAAATGTTTTTTTTGTTTGTTTTTGTTTTTTTACAGTAAATCAACAGAAAAAATGTAAAAAAATTAAATTAACTTAACCCAAATTTTGAGTATATCTTTTAAAGATAACAGTTTTATATTATATGCAAGTCATTTGGTTGTCACAGGTGGTTGCTAAAGGTGTTGTTGATTGTATAAAAACATTTGATTTTCAGGGCTAATGTGTAAAGATCACTTTGATGATGACAAAACTGCATAATGTAAACTCTGCACTGTCTAAAACTTTTGATCACAACTAATCTATAAATGTTAATACAATTTAATAATATTGAGAAAGTTTTGAAATATTAATTAAATCTTTAGAAATTAATTAAATAGGATGCTAATTTGAGTAATGTGCTTTCTGTTAATGACTGAAAACTGAGTTTTTTTTTATGAGGAAGTCTTAATTTAATCTTCTGAATTTACATAACAAGAATGTTAATTTGAGGATGGGTTTCTGTTTATGACTAAAACCAGTTACTGAGAAAGAAAAATTCCCAAAACAACAACAAAAAACGGTATTTAATCATTTATTAAGGTAGAAAAGACAGAACCACCAATCTTACTATCGTCAAATACTCTCAATAACTATATATATATATATATATATATATATATATATATATATATATATATAGCTAAAACAGTTAGATTGTTTTAGTATTTACAATTAATGTTTAGCAATATTTTCAGCTGTATTGCTGTAATTAGAAGCATACTTCAAATAACGCATACAATTTATTCTTTTATTTACTTTTCCAGTCCCCAATGTTTTTACTGTGTTTCCATGCGCCATTACTCTGTTTGTCTCATCTCCCACTGATTCATGGCCATTTATCCTCCCTCATTTTCCTCCCCTGTTTGTTTTCCCTCTCCTGCTCTCTTTGTTTTGCCTGAGCTTTCGTGTGTTAAATATCCCCCATGGATTAAACCTCTCAGTGTGTGTGTGTGTGCGTGTACGCGCGTGTGTGAGAGCTTGGATAACTGGATGCGCATGTGGGTGTGTGTGCTGTATGCCGTTATGGATGGCTCTCCTGGGAGTCTTTATACTCTACCAGTGTGGTTTAGCGGGAGGTGTGTAGTGAAATAGAGGTTTCAGGAACGGGTAAGTCAGTAACGCAGCACTACACCAGTGTCTATACGATCCATCACAACACACTGCCGGCCCCCTGGAGCCACAGTCCCTATACCTCAGGAACAGAGATGATAGGACTACCAATGAGAAAGAGTATTGCTGTTTGGCCTTACAAGGACATTTTATTCTGATGGTTTGAGGAATTCATGAACTTGTGAATATGTGGTTGGTTGGTAAGCAAGAATTGGTGCATTGATCTTCTCAAACACTTGAAGACCTTGTGGTGTCTGTAATCTATTCGATTTAAAGCCGCAATTGTCTTTTTTTGTGTCCGGACATGTGTAGGACAGCGTTTGAGTGTGTCACTGGGGGCTGGCCTGCTTAAGCTGCTCCATAAAATCCCTCTTCATCCCATCTGCACCAGACAATAAAACACATACACAAACAAAGATTCTTGGATTTATTTGTTATATAGAATTCTTATACCTTCATTTATTTATAATGATAATCATAAACACCCATACACTCTCACATTCACACACACACTTGTGCACTACGGGCAATTTAGTTTATTCAATTCACCTATGCCGCATGTCTTTGGACTGTGAGGGAAACCGGAGCACCTGGAGGAAACCCAGGGAACATGGGGAGAACATGCAAACTCCACACAGAAATGCCAGCTGGGCCAGCTGGGACTCAAACCAGCGACCTTCTTACTGTGAGGCGACTGTGCTAACCACTGAGCCACTGTGCCGCCCTAAAAGTATCAATATACTGTATATTTGTTTATCTGTCTATATTTTTGCTTATTTTGCTTATATTTCATTTTTTATCACTATTAGAGACACATTATGTAATTTTCTCCACATGAAGCTGCATATTCACAAAAGGTTATGATCCACACTCATTGAGTACTTGAGTCACGAGTACTCATCCACACAGTAAATTGGCTCAACGCCTTCCTCAGTGTGTGAAACTAATCTTTTTTTTAACTGTCAATCACATTACATCATTAATTAAATACTCAATCATTAAAAATAATCCAATCTAATTTCGTATATGATGAATAACATCATAAGGAATGTTACAATGAGTGTGGAAACGGGTGTTGTGTTCTTCATCACATCCTATGGGACTCCCTGTTCATTTTTATGAATAAACTAAAGTATTCAAAACTTATTATCATGGTAGTATGATGGTAGTATGGTATATTCTGAATATACACATAAGTCTTTCCCTGCTTTATAATACTGACAAAACAGTACCAACACATCTTACTTATTTATTTACTTATTTGTTTGTAATAAAAGTTATTATATTAAAACCAAATATTATAATCAAGCCCTTGTCATTTGAATTGCATTTTGTTCTAAAAACTAAAACTATGCTCAGTCTCCATCCAGCATTATATTTTGTTATTCTCCCAGGAATTCTTGTGCAAAAATATGGCCTTGAAGATGTAGAGCAGCATGACGTTTCTACACTGAACACACTAGTGGATTGAGCTATTGAAAGAAGCTCCATTGAGAGCCCCATGACCACCCGCACAGATGTGCTCAGATACATCCACCTCCACACAGCAAACGCCTTGTTCAGTCAGTGCATAAGCAGCCAATCAATGCCCATGTTCACATATGCCGCATTGATATGTACCAAAAGCCACAGGCTCAATGATATATGCACATAAATCACATTGCTGCATAGTTATAATAGATCCATGAGAAAAGATTATGTGGCCTCTGACCGCAGCTAGTTATGTTCAGAATAGTGTTGTTAAAAATGATAGCAGTCATTTACATTAATCAATAACAAAAGACAAAATCACTGCTGGGCCTACCTGAAGAATCTAAAGCACTGTTTTCATTTCCATACAAAGTTAAATATATATATATATATATATAACTTTCTATGATGTGCTCAGATACATCCACCTCCACACAGCAA
>CAIGQV010018299.1:9938684-9956006 GCA_903798115.1 Danio jaintianensis | reverse complement strand
AACTGACCCAGCCGAGGCTCGAACCAGCGACCTTCTTGCTGTGAGGCGAACGTGCTACCCACTGCGCCACCGCGTCGCCCATATATATATATATATATATATATATATTTCTTTTTAGTTGAATCAAATGAACTTGCATAAGTCAAATTGATTAAAAATATTAAGTTAAAGTTTTTATATGAAAAAAAAGTTGACACCTGTAGTAACTTAAAAAAATTGTCATAACTTTTTGTCAATTTTTTTGTGTATTTGTTCTGCTTATTTGGGTTGTAATTTGTGTATTGTGAAATTTTTTGAATGCTGCATGGCTTCATTTATTAAAATGTTTAGGTCCAAACTACTTTACATTTTACTACTTTAGTTATTGTTTTTCAGCAGTACCCAAATTTTGGCAGGGCAAGTGAAAATGTGGCCTGACTGGAGCAGTTGTAAAAATCCTTAACATCAAACCATGCTTGAGGTTTTAAATCTAGCAAATGAAGAAATTATGACATGCAATATTCTCCCCGGGGTATCAAAAATGGTATCAGATATCAGTATCATTAAAAGTATCATATTAACGTTAGAAACTCCATTATCATGAAGACATGAGTTCAGAAGTCATGTGGATGATGCACTCCAATTATTTCCATGCCTGCAGGGTTCATCAAAACACACGCACCTGTTTTCAGCGGGACACCATCAGTCCTTCCATTTTGCTGTTTAGTGACAGTGGGTGGCAAGCGGCCTGTTTTTCTGCGCCCACCTCCTCCCTTTATCCACCTATTCCCAGCATCCCTGTGAGGCCTGGCTGATGAAGTCATGTGGAATGAGTGAGTGAGTCACTGTCTGCATGTGCTTGTAGCCACACAATGCCATTCACTCTGGAGGGGGTCATATCATTGTGTACTTTACAAACCGTTTCCTTTTTATTTACAGCAAAGATCTTTTCTGCATCTTCATCCTTCTTGCTGAGACCGAGTTGCCTCATAATGTGTTTTTTTGTTTGTTTGTTTGGATTTGTGTGTTAGAGAGATATAACTATTTTAGAAAGGATTTTTAAGGTAAGGGTTTTCAGTGTTTTCCAAGTCACAGTTTTCCAAATATAAGACTGCATTTACACTGGTTTACGTGATTAAAATGTGGCCTTTATGTGTCTTTATTTACAGGTTAACATCAAATACAACCCACCTATTTTTATTCCCCCTTCTCCCTCTCAAACATTTTATCCTCTAGCTCAGTTGTTCCCATTGAATAGTGATAAGCACTATTTATTAGACTACATACAGCAAAAGTCATAAGCTTATGCCGTTTACAATACCCGACCACATGCCGTTAACATAAAAAATAAAATAAAAAATAATAATAACCCCTATAGGGGTCTTTGGACCTCAATTTAATGGCAGTAACACGATCCTTAAGAAATTAATCTAGTATACTTTTTTGTTTGTTTGTTTTTACATTTTTTATTTTATTTAGTTTTAGAATTCTTTGACAAAAAACATTACAAAGTAAAGAATTTATTGAAAAATGTCATGTTTTGTAGTAAATGTCTTTACTGTCGTTGTTTTATTCTGTTTAATGCATCCTTTTAGCTTTAACATTTAACTTTATTTTACAGACATTACTTTACAAAAGATATTTTATTATTTTTTATTAATCTTTTTTCAGCAGTGTAAAAGAAGTTCAGATAAGCTTAGTTAGATTGTTTTTCTTCAGTGGAGCATTAAAGATTTTTAACAAAATTAATACCACTGGCTTCTTATGAAATGAAACAATTGGTCTGTGCTGAAACTGAAGATTATTTACAACATTACCTTTAATCCACAGTTTCAGCAAAGTCTGAAGCATGAGCTTCTTGTCTTGTCATCATCTAGCTCTACATGTTGGATGGGTTGAGGTTGAGTATAAGAAAAGCATCCAGTGAAAGGCTCTTCATGTATTTGAGCTGAGTCCTTGTGTAATGGACCATACCGGGGGTCTGTAGGCCGTGGAGTGTTGTAGGGTCTCCCATGGGTCTGATGATTGGCTGCTGTTGTTTCTGCTGTCAATATAGCAGAGCGGGAGGCTTTGACATTGACGGGTGCGTAGTCGGCCCAATCAGGGGTAATTGCAGTTTTTGTGCATCCGTGGGCGACCCGTATGGAGTCTCTGAGTGAGCCACCACACAGGAAGCACAATGTTCACTAAATCATTCTGTTACTTCCAAGAGACAAATCACACAAAAAATAGACAGTTAATTGCCAGCATATGAAAAGGAATTGTAGTTATTGTTCTTGGCATTTATTGCTCTGATTAACCCACTATTATTAGCATTTTTGTATGTAATGTTGCAGAGGCCAGAAATAATTTTGTTTTGTTTTAATTCAACACACTTCAGAAATGTTTAAATGGAATTTTTTTCAAGAAACGCTGTTATTCCAGCTGGAAGAGCTTGAATTTTGATATTCATTCAGTCTGTCTGCAGTTTTTGTTTTATAGAGGTTTAGTGCAAGATGTTTACAGTACAGGGGTTGCTTTTATTTTTATATCACTTTTGAAACTGAGATTTATACATCATCCTAAATCTATATAAATAAGCTTTCCATTGGGGCATGGTTTGTTAGGATAGGACAGTATTTACATATTACAAAGAAATGATGTTGTATGACTGGTATTTCAGTGCGTTCAGCAGAAGGTTTAACCTTATTTCAAAGACAACAAAAGAAATAACGAAATTACGCAACAAAACGAGATACAAGTATTTGAAAATCAAAAATCTCAAAAAAAGTAAAAAAAAAAAATCTACAAATTTAGAAAATCACCTTAAAAGTTGTCCAAATTAAGTTGGAAATGTACTACATATCTTAAGCGAATATGATTTTTTTCCCTTAATATCCTGACAGTAAGAAGGTCACTGGTTCGAGTCCCGGCTGGGCCAGGTGGCATTTTTGTGTGGAGTTTGCATGTTCTCCCCGTGTTCGCGTGGGTTTCCTCCACGTGCTCTGGTTTCCTCTACAGACATGCGCTATAGGTAAATTGAATTAACTAAATTGGCCTTAGTGTGTGTGTGAATGTGAGAATGTATGGGTGTTTCCCAGTACTGGGTTGAGGCTGGAAGGGCATCCACTGCGTAAAACCTATGCCAGAATAGTTGGCAGTTTATTCCACTGTGGCGACCTCTGATAAATCAGAGACTAAGCCGAAGGTAAATGAACGAAATGAATGTAGTTTGGCTATTGACAATAAATATACTTGTGCAACATAAGACTGGGTTTGTGGTCCAGGGTCTCAAATGAGGGGGAAAAAAATCAAGAATTAGTCATGAATATCAAGATTGGTGCATCACTATTTGTACATGTGTGATACATTGAAAATTAGCCACAATTAAGATTGTTTGTTTGTTTGTTTTTGTTTTTAAAGATTTAAACTTTTGCATTGTTTATTTTTGTGTGTGTGGTGGCTCATCAGTCTGTCTTTGTCAGATGAACACAGGAGTGAGTTGAGATCTGCAGAGCTTCTGTTTAGTGAGGTTCATGAAAGGAGGGACTCTCTTTGAAGAACAAGGGATTCTAAGCATTTAAATGACTGTTGTGATGGCAGAGGAATATCAAAAACTATGGAAGAGAGAAGGAAGTGAAGAACTGAGGGGGAGTGAGCCTGTTCGGGAACATGCAGTGCTTTGAGAAATCTCTCATCTGTCAACGGTGAAGAAGGGAAAGTTGATGTGCTCTGAATTGCTTAATGCAATAAAGCTGGACTAGAATGCCTCGCAGCCTCCATTGCTTTCAGAGTCTGGTAAGGCCATGACACTTTCAGAGGATGCCATCTGTAATTTTAATTTGATGAAGATTGTTGGAATTGGATATGTTATTAAATTCATTGGTTTAGTTTCCCCTCATCCTCATCTCCCATTCATCTCTGTCACTTTCTTCTAAAGTTGAAAAGACCTGTGAATGTTGGGTTTGGGTTGCCGGCTTGCTGGTTTTCCATCAAAGCTACTTAAAAGTGTAATTGAAGTATAGTGACAGATCTTTTGGATCTGGTTGTTGGTTCTATAAAAAATATTTAAGCTTGAGGCTGAAATTTGTAACTTCGTTAAACCCTCAAACACTTAGCTCCGCCCACTTTCATTTGAAATGAAGCGGTTCTCACAGTTTGGGCCATCCCATCTCTGCTTGTTTGCTGTGCAAGTGTAAAAAGAATGGTTGTTTAGGATATTTTCAGTCCCACAAAATGCTGTTGTTGTGTAAATAAATGACCCAAATTCTATAGAAAGTTTTCAAATTCAGCCGAAAACCAACCAGCCTGAACCTGCATATACAGTACACCATTGTGAATAAACATATCTTTCTATTTATGTTTTGTATATTTTTAAGAGAACATTTGACAATGCTATTCTGCACCACATGCATGGAGCCACAAGCTCTTTCAGTTTGTATCCCATGGTCAGCGCTTATGGCATTAGCGTGTGGGACACAGAAACTGGATAGGAAACACAATGTGGGTGATTTACCACTGTGAGAACCGAAGCAGAAGCTCAACACAGGCCGCGGATGCAGAAACCGCTTGATAAGCCTGTTCTTTTGTCACAGATAAACTCCAGGACACCTACATTAACCTCTGTTGTACCCTGAGAGCTGCCCAAGAAACACACTCATATCTGTGCTTCACACACCTACTTCATGACTGGACACAGAGATACTGCTCTCAGCATCTTTATCTGTGGAAAAGAGCAAGCATGTAGGCACAATGCAGCTTATACTGAATGTCTATTGGCATTTTCAGCACCAATGCCAAATAAATAGTCCAAATAATCCTCATCGAAGGTTAATAGTATACATCGCCATTCCAAAATATGAGGTCAGGTTGATTTTATTGGTTTTATTGTCACTTTTTTGAGAGAAACTAATATCTCTATTTAGCATGCATTGCATTGGTCTAAAGTTGAGAAAAAGCTGAATTGTGAACTGTTTAATAGCTATTATTTCATATTAGAATGATTTATAAAGGATCATGTGACATTGGGGTCTAACATAGATCATCAGCTGTCCTTTAAAGAGCACATTGCTAACACAGCTCGATCATACAGGTTTGCACTTTTCAACATCAGAAAAGTCAGACCCTTCCTAACCGATCATGCTGCACAGCTTCTAGTCCAAGCTCTTGTCATTTCAAGGCTGGACTACTCCCTTCTTGCACCCTTAAAACTCTACAGATGATCCAAAATGCTGCAGCTCATTTGGTGTTCAATGAGTCCAGGATAGCCCATGTCACAATTCTATTTATCTCTTTGCATTGGCTACCGGTTGGTTGAAGCTCGCATCAAGTTCTGATGCTTGATGCTTGCTTATAGAACAGCCACTGATTCAGCACCCTCTTACCTCCACTTGCTTTTGAATGACTACACCGTTCTGTAAGAGAGTGCTGCCTCGCAATACCATCACAGAGAGGCTCTAATTCTCTAAATCTCACTTTCCAAAACCTTTTCATTCACTGTTCCTCACTGGTGGAATTATCTTCCCTTCCCTTTTCCATGTGGACTGCTGATTCATTGACATAATTAAATCAGCAACTGAAAACCCATCTCTTCTGCGAACTTTGAGCACTTTTATAATTATATATAATTATATTGCACTTGGGCAGCATGGTGGCGCAGTGGGTAGCACAATCGCCTCACAGCAAAAAGGTCACTGGTTCGAGCCCCAGCTGGGTCAGTTGGCGTTTCTGTGTGGAGTTTGCATGTTCTCCCCGTGTTCGCGTGGGTTTCCTCCAAAGTCCAAAGACATGTGGTATAGGTGAATTGAATAAGCTAAATTGTCCATGGTGTATGTGTGTGAATGAGTGTGTATGGATGTTTCCCAGTGATGGGTTGCAGCTGGAAGGGCATCCGCTGCGTAAAACATATGCTGGATAAGTTGGCGGTTCATTCCACTGTGGCAACCCCAGATTAATAAAGGGACTAAGCCGAAAAGAAAATGAATGAATGAATGAATGAATATATTGCACTTCTTGTTTGTATTGCCTCTTCATGTTGAATTGCTGAATGCCTCATTTGTTAGGACAAAACGTTCTGCTAAATGACAAATGTAATGTAACATGAACTCTCACCAAGCATCAAATGCAAGTAAAGTTCAGTCTGTATTTTAAAGAGCCCCTATTATGCATTATAAAAGGTCATATTTTGGTTTTGGGGGTCTCCAACAACAGGCTGATATGCATACAAGGTCAAAAAAAACTTTCATTGTCTTATAACATGCATTTATTTTTACCTAATTATCCCAATGACTCCCATATGATTTGTTCAGCGATTTATTTGTTCCCAAGCCCCTCCTTTGCGTGAGGTTAATCTGCTATGATTGGTCCGATGACCCAGTCTGTTGTGATTGGTCGACTACGTTCAGCATGAGACGGAAAGAAACACGGTTATGAAGTAGCAAGAGTACAGAGTATATGTGTGAGGCTAATGCAGGAGTGCATTAAAGCAATGCAGTTAAACACCAGCATATTACTTTACTCTTAACCACAACTCCAAGTAATAACAACGACACACATTCAGTATTAATCCACACAGTGGCAAAAGTTGAACTATTTTTAAAATTAACCGTACCGTGCGTGTGTAGGAACAGCTGATGGTGGCCATAGCAATGACAAATGGCAGGGAATCATGCACTCAGAAATGCATTTAAATTGGTAAAGGAAGAAGCACACATCACATTTTCAAAGTGGTGTGAATATGTGAATAGCCCCATAAAGATGAAACCTGAGAGATACATTACAAGCACTGATCTATAATAGATAAGTGATTACAAGCCACGCGGAGCGATTAGAAATTACAACACACAATTAAATACATATTTTGCAAACTACAGAAAAGGAGGCAACCATTTTAATCACACTTACAGGTTGTGTAGGAAGAAGAAACTGGTCCATATAAACTGTGTAACAGTTACTGACAAAGTCCCTGTCAAAGTCTGACGAAGTCCTATACATAATAGTCTTTGCTGGTCCTTCCTTTAATAGCAAACGGTCAGCGAATCCTACGTTGTAGGGTAGGTTATTGTATTAATCATCAGAAAAATGACAGGAACAAACACAGCACACGGTTGGTTATACTGTTATGTCTGAATAATTTACATGAATAACTTAAAATAATGAATCTTTCAAAACTATTTCTGTTTTTATTCCATTTTTGACCAAATATAGACTTGTTGGGCATTAGAGACTAGTTGAAAAAAGATAAAAATGTCACTCCAAACGCAAAAGTTTATAGCACTTAAGAACTTACTTTCAGCAGTGAAGTTTAAACCACACTGAACTAAACTGAACTCAACTCTGAAATCTGGACTTTACTAGAACTTCTATGTTAAGCTGCTTTGACACAATCTACATTGTAAAAAGCGCTATATAAATAAACATGAATTGAATTGAATTGAATTTATTATTTAATTTGGCTAAAATGAGATATAATATCCATATACCATAAAATGAAAAATTACTACTTTTAAATGGCAAATTCCAGTTTGGCAAAATGTGATTGGAATCTGTTTTTTGTTTGTTTTTTCTAGTTAACCGACTAGATTAACAGACATCAGGTTACAATCTGAGCAGAAAATGTTGCTTTTCTTCACAAAAAGGTGCCAACAAACTGCTGCCATAGCTGCCAAGTTAACTGGTGATTTTACAGTGCATTTCCTAGTTGTAATTTCATGGCACATTTAATAGCTTTACTCCCACCTGCTAAATTCAACATTATTCCAGCATTAGCATCACTTCATTTATCTCTCTTTATCCCTGGCTCTCTGTTCACAAATCTACTGGAGTCCATTTCTGTTAGGGCCAGACAGTGTTTCTGATAGTTTCCCCTTTCATACCACTCAAATGTTCATTTCAATTTCCTTGCTGCGTCTGGAATCTCACATTTTCCTGTAGTACAGTCTGTGAAAACAGTATGTGAGCCAGGTGGTACATCCCAGTCAATATATTCAAAACATAACTGACACTGGAAGAGGCCCTATAATAATAACAACATGGTGGATGCAGTACTTGCAAATTGTATTCAAACTACTGATATTCATACTATATGAAATATACATTTTTACTGGTGAAGTTAAAATTCAAATGTAGTGTCTACTCAGTATGTGACTTTGGATGCGCCAACTCATTTGTTGTCATGGTTACTGATTTTTCTGTGGACCTGCTTCTAGTTCACAAATTGTTTTGTAAATTGTGGTAATGTGTTTTAGCAAGTATACACATAAATCAAACAGTCATGTGTTTAATTAAATACATATTTACTCAAATTAACTCTTAAAGTGACAGCACCTTAATAAACCTGTCTATAATTAAAGTCTGAGTGAACCGGAAGTGTGAATAAGTGTGTATGGATGTTTCCCAGTACCGGGTTGCAGCTGGAAGGGTATCCGCTGTGTAAAACATATGCTGGATAAGTTGGCAGTTCATTCCACTGTGGCGACCCCTGATGAATAAAGGGACTAAGCCGAAAGAAAATGAATATAATATAATATAATATAGGGCGGTGCGGTGGCGCAGTGGGTAGCGCTGTCGCATCACAGCAAGAAACTCACTGGTTCGAGTCCCGGCTGGGTCAGTTGGCATTTCTATGTGGAGTTTGCATGTTCTCCCCGTGTTAGCGTGGGTTTCCTCCGGGTGCTCCGGTTTCCCCCACAACTCCAAAAGACATGCGCTATAGGTGAATTGGGTAAGCTAAATTGTCCATAGTGTATACATGTGTGAATGAGAGTGTATGGGTGTTTCCCAGTGATTGGTTGCAGCTGGAAGGGCATCCGCTGCGTAAAAACATATGCTGGATAAGTTGGCGGTTCATTCCGCTGCTGCAACCCCTGATTAATAAAGGGACTAAGCCAAAAAGAAAATGATAATATAATATAATATAATATAATATAATATAATATTTCCACATAGTTTAGTCACTGAATGAAACCCTTCTGCATGCAGTACGTGAGTGACATGAACATTGCTGGAAATAAATGGAAATATGTGAACTGTGAAGTAAAATAGACACTTACATGCATTTTTTTCCAGTTCCCATGCTGCCTCTGCACATTTATATCCACCTCACTGAATAAATAATTATTCCTGTTCTCACGGGATTCACTTTACAGCAGGCCACTAGTCAGTCTGGTTTAGAGGTGAAATGGTTGTAGAGAAGAGGGGTGTATAGACAGTAATAACATGACGCAAGATGATCTTGTTTACTTTATGAACTGATTATGGTAGTGTTGAATACTAGCAGGGGATCAAATATCATAATTAATCTCCATGCAGCATTGGAAAACCCGTCAGGGCTAAATAAGTCTCTGGGTTTTGACATACTAAAGTACAGAGCACAGTAACCCATGACAAATGTTTGAAGTTCTGGTTGAAGTGAGTAAATGTGCTTGTTTAAAGTGGCTGAACAGGTCTGTGTGACTGTTATTTGCTCTGACTAGTGTCTCATTACAGAGCTAATGCTGGAGCGCAGAGCCTCTCATCTGCAGCTCAGGAATTATGCCTGGTTAGTGGACACAAATTACACAACCACACAAACACTCCTGAAGGAGAGACGATCCTGGGTAGAGTTCAGAAAGAGAGTAAAGAGAAACTGGCTACTTTTGATTCTGGAGGTCATAGGTCCAGACTAATTTTCCACAACACAGACATCTGGCAACAGGGACATGTGACTTTTCTTTTGCCACACAGTGTTTTTTAACAGTGTATTTCATAGTTGTAATTTCATGACATATTTAATAGTTTTACAATTAAACCTGCTAAATTCAACATTATTCCAGCATTAGCATTGCTTCGTTTATCATTCACTTACTTTAACACTGGCTTTCATTTGACAAATTTTTAAAGGTTTTAAATTAGAAAAAAGCACTAAACATTTTACATTCAGTTATTTCAAGATATAAAAAAGGTTATTTAACTTTTGTACTGTTCAATTTTGTTATGTCGGTGGCTGTTTTTGCCCCATTGGCTTCCATTACAATGATATTTTTGATTGCAAAGTCATGACATCATATAATCATGCATTCTTGATTGTTGTTGGTTTTCCCTGTTGGGAATAGTTAAAATGTGTCATTTTTACTGTTGATCATCCATTCATCAAGAATGCAAGATTATATGCTGTTATGGATTTGCAATAAAAAAATTTAGTTATAATGGAAGTCAATGGGGCAAAAACAGCCACTAACATAACGAAAGTGTAGTAAATTTGAGTGTATTGTTGAGTTTTTTTTTAATTTTCCCAAAATATGTCAAAATAAGATTTGTCACAAAAAATCATTCCATTTGCTGAAACACAGAGAAAGTTGTGGCCAAATTAGAACTCAAAATCACCCCAGAGTGGATGAAAACATCCCCAACAGCACACAAGGGTTCAAGTATTCAGTTAGACTAATGCTGGGTTCACACCAGGCCTAAAGCATCGCACCACTTGCTATAGATTACAAGCGGGATGTTTTTCGCCTCACATGCATTTACCTCTCGAGTTTCTATCAGAAAACATTTTTAGATCATTTTTATCACTTTTTCTGATTATTATGAATGTTAAAAACTGTTGTGCTGCTGCTGTGTTTTTTTTAAAAGCTTTATTCATGATTCTTTAATAAACATAGTTCAAAAGAATAGCACTCAAGAACATTTTTCCTTGAATGTTGTTGTTTTGAACTTTCTGTTCGTCAATCAATCTTTTTTTTTTTGTAATTCAGTTTTTATTTTATTTTCCAAAAAGAATATATAACATTTTACACCAGTTAGAAAAATACTATTAATATCCCCTCACCTCACCCCATTATCTGCGCATCAGGAATCACAGGATAAATATAGTTTAGTCCAAGCAATTAAATGTAATAAATTAGATTTGACATTTGTAATATCAGATGAGGGTGTCCAAGATTTCCTTGATGTCTCATATATAGATTTTCCACACAGTCAAAGTGTCTTGAAAAAAAAATCAATGAAATAAAAAAATACTAAAACTTTTAGTTATAATATTTTATTACTTAATATTGATTTATGGGATTTATTTTGAACCTTATGATCTACATTTCCTGAAATGATTAACATTGTTCAATATTAATTTTTCATTCATATTTTATTTCAACTATTATAAAATATCAGAAGAATGATATTTAAATAAATATCAGATAAGCATAAACTAAATATTTTAAAAGAGTGCCTTTCTTATACTGAGAGATAAATGAACTAAAGCTATAGAATAATAAATACTGACATGCATTCTAACATTTGTCTAGAGCATGCTCAGTCCTGGAGAGCCATAGTCATGCAGAATCAAGTCCGGATCAAAACTCTGCAGGACTGCAGCTCCCCAGGACTGAACTCTACCCCTGCTCTAGTATAACATTCTTTTTCTTCACGTAGTGCTATTGGGCTATTAAATAATGTAAAAACAACATTCAGCATGACTCTTTACTATTTACTTTACATTTCAATCAGCCCAAACATCACACACACTCAATCTGACAGCATTATGTTGGTCTCCTGGAGCTGGTTTCTGCAGAGCCGGCAGGTGCTTCTCTTCACCTCTGCCCTCTGCTGATTCCTCCACTGAATCCAGCAGCTGCTCTCATTCTCCACACACAAACATACCATTCCTCACCACACACATTCCTGCATTTATTGACAATGAGCTCCCAAAACATGTGAGCCTAATTTGGAATTGTGAACAACCCCCTTCTTCATTACTTCTTCAGTCTCATCTGCGAGGAGCTCAGAATACCAGAGTCACTGCAAACATAATCCACCGCAGCTCTCATTACACACAGCAGCCTTTCAATTATACCCTATTTTGAGAAGGAAATAATGAAATCTGTTCAGCCAGGAGACAATAATTATGAATCATTCATGAATAATTAATTTCACTCATTAATAATAATTTATTTACAATGATCCCCATTTCTCTGTCTGAGATTAAATAAATAAATTAATAGGTTATGTGCATACCAAATCATGTCATCATGCGATTTGTTTTATAGCAGAACAATGTAAGAATTAGATGTATGCAGTTTGTTCAAAATATGTTGAAGTTAAGTTATTAAGTTTAATGTGAAGTAAAATTATTATTTTTTATTTGAATAAAATATAGTTTTTACTTTTTAAACGGAGTATTTACACACTGATTGACTGATAAAAATATGATTATTTCTAATAATTCTTAACTCTTAACCAGTCACTCAAAAAAAACATACGTTCTTGACATCACAAGGTGTAACATTTCAATTTTTATATTTAACAGTTTAAAAAAATGTGTTGTGGTATTTTCATTGCGGAAAATATTATGCTTATATTCAGCATAATATACATCGTTCAGCAAACAATTCAGACATACAATTCTTATAAATTAATCATTTCTACCAGTTTGTCATATTATTATGAATAAAGTGCATAAAATGGTCATTTGCAACTGCCTTAATTATATGCAACTATAACAATGTTTTTTGTTCTTTATTGATTGAATGGCTGTTCACACAGTACACTAGCAAACAAGTGTTCCACAGCACATTAAACACACATAAGTCATGTCAGCTATTGTTGATCATCTTTCATATAGTTTTATGCTATGACGACACTTAGGCAGCTCTTTTACATCCCACTCACTGCATTGTTTATTTGATTTTGCATGAGTGAGTTCAAATACAATTAGATTAGAGTCTAGACTGATAGACATATTCAGTCCTTTGATGGTCAACTGACTGTGTCGACTCCAAACAAAACATATTTAGCATGTCTAATTCAATTGGATGGGCCTTTTGCTCTGCTGAGTGTGTTTAATTAGAGCAGGTGCCGCACTCGAATAAGCCAGGCCTTTCTCAATCAGAAGTTCAATACAAACTTTACAATCATGTTACATGGTCAAAAAACAAATGCAAAGCATAAAACAGATGTTGCAAGACTTTCTTTTCTACCCTCATTGTTTTTTTGTTGTTGTTTTCATAAATAGTACCATTTTAATTCACCATAAAAGACTCAACAATTATGGGAGAAGTTCTCCCATAATTAAAATAAAGGATGCTAAATTTGTTATTACTACTACTAATTGGTACTTTATTAATACTATATAATGGTGTCATTGTGGTTTTACGGTCAAACCTTATTAAAAATAGGATTGATTATATTATTTAATAATAAATATTTTACTACTACCACTACTACTGGTAATAATAATATTATGTTCATTCATTCATTTTCTTTTTGGCTTAGTCCCTTTATTAATCAGGGGTCGCCACAGCGGAATGAACTGCCGACTTATCCAGCAAATGTTTTACGCAGCTGATGCCCTTCCAGCCGCAACCCAACACTGGGAAACACCCATAAACTCTCATTCACACACATACACTACAGCCTATTTAGCTTATTTAATTCACCTGTACCGCATGTCTTTGGACTCTCGGGGGAAACCGGAGCACTCGGAGGAAACCCACGTGAATACGGGGAGAACATGCAAACTCCACACAGAAATGCCAACTGACCCAGCTGGGACTCGAACCAGTGACCTTCTTGCTGTGAGGCGATTGTGCTACCCACTGCACCACCGTGACTCCCCAATAATATTATGTGTATAATGTTATTTATAATATAGTAATGATAATTATTATTTATTTAATACTTTTTATACTTTATGATTTTTTGATCATGTATTATTAGTACTACCAATGATAATTTATTATTGTTGTTGGTGTTGTATTACTTGGCAAAAATAGTAATAATACTGGTAAAATATAAAATAGTAAAATAAATAATAATAATAATAATAATTCATTCATTCATTCATTTACTTTTCGGCTTAGTCCCTTTATTAATCTAGGGTCGCCACAGCGGAATGAACCGCCAACTTATCCAGCATATGTTTTACGCAGCGTATGCCCTTCCAGCCGCAACCCAACACTGGGAAACACCCACACACTCTTGCATTCACACACTACGGACAATTTTGCTTACCCAGTTATTAATATTATTATTATTATTATTATACAGTTTGATTATACAGCGGTGCAGTGGGTAGTGCTGTCGCCTCACAGCAAGAAGGTCACTGGTTCGAGCCTAGGCTGGGTCAGTTACCATTTATGTGTGGAGTTTGCATGTTCTCCCCGTGTTCGGGTGGGTTTCCTCCGGGTGCTCTGGTTTCGCCCACAAGTCCATAGACATGCGCTATAGGTGAATTGGGTAAGCTAAATTGTCCATAGTGTGTGTGAATGGGAGTGTATAAATGTTTCCCAGTAATGGGTTGCGGCGTAAAACATATGCTGGATAAGTTGGTCGTTCATTACGCTGTGGCGACCCCAGATTAATAAAGGGAATCAAAATATAATAGTTTATTTCTAATATTTTTTGATGATAATTTTTTGTTGTTATTAAATAGATAAAAACAAACCACATTGGGCAACATAGGCTCATTCTGAAACCATAGCTCTATATACATTATGGTTGGATTTCGTCTTTAAAAATGAACGCTACGGGGCGGCATGACATCGATCCTTTTCGCCCTTACCAGCTGACCGCTTACTTCCATATGGACAGCTTTTCCGCTGTTACCAGTTTGTCCAATTAGCTTGCCATGTACGTCGGCAGCTTGCCATGTACGTCAGCAAAGCGGAGTTGACCGCGACGACGGGGTTTGAGCCGTTCCAGCGAAGAATGGTTCCAGAAAGCAGGTAAGACAAAAACAAAAGCCAAAAAATGTAATAAACAAGTAAATAACAGGGTGATAATGTGGTAAAATCTGAAAACGTAAAAATCTGGCTGCTGTGAGGGCTTTTCTTTTTCTGGATTGCTTTTGAAAATGCTGTCGGTTGGGTTTAGGGAAGTGGGTGTGCGGGTCAATCTGTGCTTTTTAAAACACTATCGGTTGGGTTTAGGGAAGGAGGAGGGTGGGTCAGTCGATCTGTCAGTCAGTCAATCGACTGCGCCCTCTGGTGGATTTACATGAGAAGACCAGGCGCGAATGGCTCTTGCAAGAGAAATTTGAGATCTCAAAAAGCGTACACAGCAGCCCCAGGCGGATTCCCGAAAACAAAAACTGCAAAAAAAACGTAGCTCCTGGGACGTATTTAGTGCTCTCCAGAAATGTATATAGCGGTACGTAATCAGAATGAGCCTGGGTTGACATTGGAGGTTATTTTCTCTCAATATTTTTGTATTGTTGCTGATTTATTTATTGTTATTATTTATTTGTTTGTTTGGTTAAGCTGTTAATGCAAAAGTTTCACACTTTCCTCTTAAAATCACTATTAAAACCTAAATAAACTCCTTATGACATTCCTTAAGTTGATGTTAAAGTCTCCCATTTTTACCACCCCTGAACAGAGACTCATCCATCATCCTTACAAACATAAACATGCTTAATACATGGCAGCAATTAATGTCAGATTCTGTTCTTAGTGAATCAGTGCTGGTTTATGGACCTATAGAGCTCAGGCAGGGTGATATTGGCATTGTGAGAGCTCCTGAATAGGCCCATCTGCCCGCTGATGCCTGTCTTGGCTGGTTGTTCTTGAACAATAAGGACATGAGGACTGGCTTTGTGGCCGGGCGTCAGTCTGGACAATAGGAGAGCCGTGGCCGGTCTGCAGACACACTCAGTAAACAGTCACTCTAATAAGCCCCTCATAGACAGATTATCATGGCAGGCGGGACTCAATGTCAACAATGCTAATTATCCCAAGATATATATGCATGCCATTCACTGTTGGGTTTCTGGAGACATGCATACATGCAGCACGCAGAGACGCATGGCAAACCGTCTCCCTCTAATTATTACACCCACATTAATGCATGCCATAAATTTGCACAGAAGCGAAACACAGGGGTCATTTATCAATCAGAGAGCAATTCACAAAAGCCCAGATTTAAAAATAACTATAATCATTTGTAGTTCAGTAAATACAATAGTGTTTTTGAACCATACTATAGTAAAGTGCTTGAATGAATTGCTAAAGCTATAGTTAATGTGGTAATAAAACAACTACAGTAAACAAATGACCCAATACTGTACTACTCCAAGTTTACTATAGTGTAATCTAAAGTGTTCAATTCAATTGAAGTTTATTTGTATAGCGCTTTTCACAATAATTATTGTTTCAAAGCAGCTTTACTAAAGGTGCACATTATTGCATTACCATCAAAATCAGAAAAGTTAAGGTTATTAGTTACTAGAACTTTAATGTACTAATAACTAATTAATAACTAATTAATAATAAATAATATATAAACATAGTTAACCTGCAGTTATATAGTTTATAGTATATAGGTGATGTCTATGTGTACATGTTCAATGAAGTGTATGTGTGTATTGTCCTCAAAGTCCTCAGACTGTAATACAGTATGCTGTAGCTTTCATTAACAAAGAGTTATAAATACTATGATATATGCAGTATAATACACTTTACTATAGTATGGCTCAAAAACACTATAGTTTTTTTGTTAAAGTATGTTAGATTTTTCATGTTGTCATTGAATGTATACATGGGACATCTTTAAGCCAGCATTGATAGTGTAAGGGTTTGTTTATAATCAGAATATACAGTAGTAAGCTAAATAGTCCCACTTATTAAGTTAGATGTTTAAACATAAAAAACCATGACGGAGACCATTTTCAAAAACCACAGAAAAGTGTTTAAATTTAAATGTTGTGAGGGAAAACAGCTGAGCAATGCTCTGTGTTCATATTTCAAAGACATGCTGTTGTACAATGCAATTTAATGCAGCGCTTCTTGTCTGGTGTGTGTCCCACTTTAAATTGTGACTCAAAAATTGTTTTTATATTGGCATTGTGTTAATGGCTTGTAACGAAGCCTTAAAAACTTTCTATGTTCGGAAATTGCATTTAACTCAATTGGGGCTTGTCCACACTAATGCGTTTTTGTTTAAACACAAATATTTTTCTCTCCATTTTGGTCTTCCGTCCTCACTGTGACAGCATTTTTAGACAATGAAAATGTATCTTTTCGAAAATGGAAGTTTTCAAAAACGATGACAGATTTTTTGTCCTGTGACCATTTCAGCTAAAATGATGGATGGCATTGGACAGCGGTTATTTTGACATGCAGTCTCCTAATTATAAAGTTGATCTTTTCATTGTTCTATTTTCGAACTTTCGTATCACAAGAAGCTTTTTAGTTCGGTAGCTGATTTTTAAAAACACTTTTTTCTGTTCAAAATAAAAATAAAAATGCGAGCACTGGGGATTTGTTGCTTATTCCTACCTGTATCGAACCGTGACCCCAAAACTGCGAAACGCACCGAACCGTGACTTTTGTTTACCACTACAGTCTTGACACACACACACACACACACATATATATATATATATATATGTGTGTG
>CAIGQV010018299.1:9883817-9938284 GCA_903798115.1 Danio jaintianensis | reverse complement strand
ATATATATTCTGCTGGGGTTTTGTCTTTATAATGACGTTTATCTCTCACATGGTTCACTGGGACAGGAGGGTCAATCGCTTAAATCTACATGCTGGCTATGGCTGTTTGCCTCTGCTGCTGAATTATGAATGTGTGGGAGCTGAATTTTTCATCGTTCTCTTAGCGGGAGTCTCAGATGGCAGGTGAGGAGTCACGGTCATGTGACACTGGTGACTGGTCGACTCTTCTCTAATTGATGTGCTTGTTGTTCAGCAGCTCTTATTGATAGACAGCAGGGTTAATGAGGAGGTTTGGTTTGGAGACCATTTGGAAAATGGAGAACTTTTATGAAAGACTAGTATTATAGGGGAGTGCAATTAGTGCCAAATTAACTAATTACAAAAAGTCAGGCTCTTTACACTTCAATGATTATAACTGGCTATGATGATTATAATTATTATAACTAAGCAGACAATATTTTGTAACATATGGTGATGTGATTTGATAAAATTTCCCATTCCTTTTAAACACTTGATCTGTATTTATTTATTTTAATGATTTAACCTTTATTTTACTAGGAATGTCATTAAGAATAAAGACAACAAAAACATTGTCTTTATTCTTTGGGTAGTTGGGTTAGAGTTTTGTTTTACCTCAGCAGTAATCTAGCTAATTCATGCAAAGATTTTGCAAAGTATATGTACAGAATATAGCATTTATATTTACATTTAGTCATTTAGCAGACTCTTTTGTCCAAAGTGACTTAGAATTGGAGGCATTCAGCAAGAAGAGGCAACACACACGAGAAGTGCTAAATATACGAAGGAACTGTTAGTGCTCAGAGAATTAGGTATCAGAGAAAGGAGGAGTGTTTTTTGAGTGTTTCTACAGGTGGTTTGTCAAGCCCACTCACCTGTGTGAAGCACACTTCATAAATGCACAGTGTTTTTTTTTATGCTGATTGTAAGAACATGTCCGGTGCAAATGTGCAAAACTGGAGCAAGTGTTGATTAAAGTGTCAGACAGATGAAAGAGTGTGTTTTCTACAGGTGGCAAACATAAAAAAAAAAATTTAACAATTTTTTTTTAGGATTTCTGGTATAGTTAGTGCAACACTAAAATCAACCCAGTCTCATCAAAAATGAGTTTTTGCACAATTGATATTACATTGCTGATTACACTTTTTGTGTCAGAAATGCTAGTGGGTGCAGCTAAACAGCATGGTAAACTGTCTCATAAAAGATAAATGTGACTTAACATGTTGTTAAGTCATTTTATGCATGTACCAAGTGTTCACGTGTGTCTTTTATATTGTAGTTGGGAGTCATGCGATTCCCTATTGGTCTCTCATGTGATCTTTCTTCAGGTCTATTCAAGCCATTTCAGAATTTCATACTTGTGAGATTCCAACTAGTAAAAAAGCTTTTTCTCCATCTTTTGGTTTGGTTTAATAGCGATGATACTAAACTATAAATTCTTAAATAATTTCCAAAACAATTAAACTGCTTTTGACATCAAATCTTTCAATAGCTTTGATTGGAAACACTGGCATCTAACAAAAAAGAAAAGAAGCATTTTTTCTTTGTTAAAAAAGCAAGCGTTCTTAGAAAAACAAAACATATACAAATATATTTGGGTTTGAAAAAATGTTCAATTTTGTAAGATAATAAAGGAATCCCAAATCAAGTTAAGATTGGCTTCTGTAATACATATATGCAAACAAATCTTTCTTTAATTTATCGCAAGATCTAAGATAAGAAACTTTCTGCAATAGGGTTGTATTAAAGAAAGATCTTTACTTTAAATCTGATCCTCTCTTTTTATTAGCTATGGTCATTTCAGTTAGGACCACATTTAGGACAAGAACAGCATTCCTAAGCGCATTATCTTATCTTAACCAGGGATACAGTATGCAGGTGGAATTACAGAAACATCCTAACTTTAGAGCAACTCGACAGTTGTTCTAACTTGAAAAAAGACTTATAATTGAGCTGTCAACAATGACATAGGATTTATTGATGATTAGAAATGTAGAACGCTGTTTAATGTTTAATGGTAGAAAGACTCTTGGAGGACCCTGAAGATGTGTTACATTTATAAGCAATTACAGACTGCCATGCAACATGATATTACTGTTAGGACAGGAATTGCAACCAGCATTAAAGAAACCAACAAAGCGTATTACCAATTATCGTGCAAGTAATAAATGTCTTTTGCTTTTTCAACCAGTTTTGTTTATCCATTTTGTTTAGGCCAGTCCATTAGCATCTCATGCAGTGTTGTTTGCTTGGCAACAGACCTGAGAGTGGATTGCCAGTTGTGGGGATTGTCTTGATGACACAATTTAAGATTTCCTAAGTAGAGATAACATACAATTTCGTAATTTTCGTAAGGATAAGAAGCCCAAATCAAGTTAAGATTTGCTTCGGTAATATTTGCGAAAAATATCAAAATTTTACCTATCATATCTTAAGTTAAGACCTAACACGAGAACTTTTCTGTCATGCGCCGCTTGCTCTCCCTTACAGAAGTCACATTAATTTCACAAATTTTTGACATGTAATCACGTTTTAATGCACGTGAAACCTGTGTGACATTTCTCTATAGGGGCTATAAGTTGTTGGTGTTTTACTGCCTCTAGTGGTTATTTTAGCTGAAAACTGCAGCAAATTGCATGTATGTTTTTAGTCTTTTTTTTGTGGCATATTTTTCCAGGGAGCCTGGGTAGGCTAAAATCCTGTTAATTGTTGTGCTGATTTTAGAAGACAATTACCGGCGTACAAATCCTGTAGTAAAGTGTAAATACTGTAAATCCCATTGGTTCCTCTCCGGGAGGTCGTCCTACACGGCCTGCTTGACTCTTAGGAGTCTGCATGTTTTCAGGACAGGAGGGAGCATGTCTTTTTGTGAATTCCCAATGGTGACGTGAAAAAAAAAGAAGACTATCGACAGAAAAACGTGATTTAGCAAGTCCTGATCCAGCTTACATCAAAAAAACAAACAAAAGAACTATGGCTAAACATCCTAATATGTCTCTTTTTTCTTAACTGACCACAACCACCAACCACAGCCATTATTTTCCACCCACTCACACACAACACACATTTTTTGCACAAGCACCTAGTTCTCCAGTTGCTAATAACCAGAAACACATCAAGTGCAATTAGGATGATTGACGGATGCCAATAGCCTCTCGTCTGGAATTTCAGTTTAATTAATTCAATTGTTTAATCAAGCACACAATTTAATCTTCGGACTTTCGCTGTACTTTTAATGAAAGGTTGAGGTTCAGGACGGCCGCATGCTTTAGAGCGGCGAATTAACGCATCTCAGCTTTGATTAGATCATGATTACAGCCCATTGAACATGAAGGATAAAAAAAATCAGACCAACAAAACCAATTTTAATGGCACTTTGTAAACAGCAAGAGGGTCCAGCCTGCTTTTGCTATTGATGACTTGACTGTGTTGTCATTATGTTGTCAAGCTGCCAGAGAGAAAATGCATGCCCGCTTTTAGTGGTGTGTAAGTGAGCAAGATATGCATTCTCAGAATAGGCATAAACATCCCAGAACCTTTTGCTCTTTGCTCAAATGATTGGGTTCTGACCAATTTATTTCCACCAAGCGCTGCATTCATTTTTTTGGCTGAGATCTTGTATTGATAATGGAAGCGCCTCCATTATCTGTGCCTGAGAGTAATTACTTTGTAAAGTTTGCTCCTGCGTATCTCAAAGACACTTCATTGGTCAATTAAGCCTTAGTTTGCTATCCAAGCCCAGTGGATATTCATTCATTCATATATTCATTCATGATCAATTGATGGTTGATTGATTGATTGATTGATTGATTATATATTGTCACATATAAGCATTGTCATACTTATTTTATTTAAAGTTAAAGTTAAATAATTCAAGCTAAAAAATGTCTGAAAAGACTATAAACATTAATGATAACATCTAAAGTGAGAATTTTTTTACATCCATATTTCCTAAAAATCCTGAGCAGTTGATATGCTTTATGTCAGATGTTTTTGCTTAAAGATTTCTGATGTCAGTGATTGTCAGTGGAGAAAAGTAATACACTGTGGCAAATTTCAGTCATATTTGTTAGTAATATTTCCAATTTCAGCCCCTCTAAATGACACTGTAATAAATGAATGCATAAAAGGTTCTTAGTTGAAAACGGTGTTGTATAAACGAGTTCTATGTGAAAAAGCACACACAAAATCACTAAATTGAAATTAATAACTAAAATTCTATTAAAAGAAAAACAGAAAAATTAAAATAATAATTCACTACTACACTACTAATAAAAACTATCTTGTAGTCTCAGAACCAAATTTGTTTTTCAAAAAAAAAATACATAAAAATACAATTGCCCTTTCTTTTCTTGTGCTAGTTAAGCTGCTATTTGGTCAAAAAAATATAATTTTTTAAATTGTATGTGATATACATACATTAAATACATTAAATAATAACTGTAACAAGACCACAAATTGTTAAAAATGCCATCATTATTTACCAATACTGTTATACAAATTATTTAAGAATTGATGGAAATGAGGAGAACACAGAAATGTTCTGTACAAATGTTCAATTCAATTCACTTCTTGTTTATTTGTGCAGCACCTTTCAAGGTATATGTCATTTCAAAGCAGCTTTCCAGAAAGAAACGTGTGTGTGCTCTCAGTAAATGCAGTTGAAACTGACAGTGTCATAGAGTTACTGTATACACTGCGTGCTGCAGATGCTCGTGTGAGTGTATGTAGGGCATTAGTGTGGATGAGTGGTGAAGGCAGTGTTTCTCAGCTGGACCGATCTCCCACTGAGCCGCACTGGAGGAGCTGAGAGACAGACAGCAGAGGCCCAGTGTGAAGCTGCCTCACCAGGAAACATTCACTAAAGGCCTGTCAGGATCCACTTTAACAGACAAACTCAGAGAATGTCACAGTGTGGGAAACGACAGAAGCTTTATAATTTAGTCAATTCATTCCACCCACATGCGCTGACTTTGTGCATCACAAAGAAAAATCACATATGAATGCATACTGTACATATGCAAAAACTGAATACGTGAACAGCATACTGTCAGTTTGTAAAAGCAGATTTGTTTAATTTATCATTCACCTGACACTAGGATAGCACCACTATAATGGCATCATCCTTTCCAGTGTCAAAATATATACAGTATGCTATCATGCTAGTATAACAGTGTTTAGTTCAATAACCAAGGCACTTCAAAAAATGTATTAATAAAAAAAACATAATTTTATGGTAAAACCGAAGAGCAATTCCATGCAAATGTGAAAAATAAAGCTTTCACCAATATAGCGAATCCCTTACTAAATTGTTTGTGTAGGCTTGTATTTTACAGTACTGTAAAAATAATCAAAAATATCTCTGTCGACGTTTTCAGAATAGGGTGGCTCAGTGGTTAGCACTGTCGCTATGAGTGTGTGTGTGATTGTGAGAGTGTATGGGTGTTTCCCTGTACTGGGTTGCAGCTGGAAGAGCATCCGCTGCGTAAAACATATGCCAGAATAGTTAGTGGTTCATTCCACTGTGGCAACCCCTGATAAATTAGCGACTAAGCCGAAGGAAAAATGAATGAATGTTTTCAAAATATACACATAACACAATTACTGTAAATGCATTTACTTTTAAAACATGTTTACAGATTGATATTTTTCTGATCCCTTAACTCTGTGGTTAGCTGTTTTGGAAAATAAACAGATGTTTCAATATACTGTTAACATATGCATTTGCTGTGAATTCATGTTTAAAGTTTTTTCTGCAAATGTCACATCCACAATGCTAGAATTGCTCGGCAATGAAAATGCAATGACTGTTGCATTAAAAAAAGTCTAAATCATTTTCTTTTTTTTATTGCATCTGTCAAAAACAATGGGTAGATACCCTTTGAATAGTCTCTTGCAGACATCATTAGTCTTTTTTTCAGTTGCTTAAGTTCACTGACTGCAGTAGGTTACTGGGTTTCAATGTTGCCAAGGATTTTCCAGAGATTATCAATCAGGTTTAGTGCAGGATTCTGGTCTGGCCATTTTATTATTTCAATGATTTCAGCTTCAAGGAACTGCTTTAACTGTTGTGCTGTATGACAGGGCTCATTGTTCTGCATGAACATTGCTTGCTGCGATGAATGCTGGGAAGTAACCACATGTTGCCAAAGGCTCTCCTGATACACTTTTGCATTCATTTGTACACATTCATTCATTCCCTCATTTTCTTTTTGGCTTAGTCCCTTTATTAATCTGGGGTCGCCACAGCGGTATAAACCGCCAACTTACCCAGCATATGTTTTACACAGCGCATGCCCTTCCAGCTGCAACCCATTACTGGGAAACATCCATACACACCCATTCACACACATACACTACGGACAATTTAGCTTACCTAATTCACCTATACCACATGTCTTTGGACTTGTGGGGGAAACCGGAGCACCAGGAGTAAACCCACGCGAACATGCAAACTCCACACAGAAATGCCAACTGACCCAGCCGAGGCTCGAACCAGCGACCTTCTTGCTGTGAGGCGATCATGCTACCCACTGTGCCACCGTGACGCCCATTTGTACACGTTTCGGTATAAAACCTCCTTCACACTGCCAGTGACTTTGTAGCTGACTTTTGAAAGCGACACATTATTAACATTAATACCTGCAAGGAAACTGAAAGTGTTTTCTAGTTTTGATCAGTGTTTCATTGATTAACTTGTTCTCTTATTTCTGTAATTTCAAGGAAATTGTGGGTTGTTACTTAATTTTGATTTGTACTATGGGTGCGCATTCATTCAGCATAACAGTTTTTTTAATATTAAATGAAAAT
Source organism: Danio jaintianensis (assembly GCA_903798115.1). NCBI lineage: Eukaryota > Metazoa > Chordata > Actinopteri > Cypriniformes > Danionidae > Danio > Danio jaintianensis. The sequence continues at coordinate 9,931,456 of CAIGQV010018299.1, read as the reverse complement.
GAAACGGCATACTTATTCTGACATGTACTCATATATAATATGATTATCATTATGCACTTAACCCCAGCTTGTCCTTGTAGATATTGAACTGCAAATTGCTTTTGATTAAAATGTCAGTTAAATATCTGATTAGTGATATAGTTCCACCAATCTTTACTGCTCTTGCTAAAACACATGAATGCTCAGAAGACGTCTTCTCAGGTGTGCAATACCTAGCTCTCTGAATGACCACAGAGGCACTGTCTGCAGCTTTGTGGCATGAAAAATTTAATATTTTCAAATGACAGAGGAAATGAATTGTATGGGAAGGAGTGTTTTCCTAGCTGCTGACCTAGATATGCTCTTATTTTTGACATCTGAGGAAGTTTGTGCAGAGGCAACAAAATTAAAATGAAAGAAGTTGTTTCATTAAAGAGAAACATCGCCACCTTGTGGTAATATTTAATTTGTTCCTTATACACATGTTGAATTCTTTATGTACTGGAATTTATTTCTATATAGGTTATTAGTTATATAGGTTAACTTTGTCTGAAAGAGTTTTATGTGTGACATTCAACTATGGGATTGATAAGCTCTGCTTGTGTGAGTTTGTTTAAGAGCATCTTCATATGTCTGTCTACACCACTGTCCATCTGTTTTGATTGTCACTGTCTTGTCCCGTTCTGCAGCATATTGTGTTGGTCTGGAAAAAAATTATGCCCTCAGGATTTATTGAAGTAAATCTTCCTCTTATATTTATGCTTCCCTGTGGATCTTAGAAGTTACAAAACAGACACCATCCAAAATCCACACAGATAACAATATCCCAGTCTGCATATGATCTAAAACACAGAGCTGTACTCAATATTTATATTATTATTGTCCTTAAGTTTAAATATGGAATCAGCAGCACCCCTTAAAAAAATTACAGCGCATTGAAGATTACAGTAATATAAGTAACCTAATTAAAAATAGTTTAATAATAAATACATTTTGTGAAGTTGGGGATAAGTGTGCGTTATGTGCTGTTTAGCATTTTAGCTTAGAACATGTTTATACAACACCGTTTTCAACTAAGAACCTTTCTCCACTGACAATGACTGACATCAGAAATCTTTAAGCAAAAACATCTGACATAAAGCATATCGACTGCTCAGGATTTTTAGGAAATATGGATGTAAAAAAATTCTCACTTTAGATGTTATCATTAATGTTTATAGTCTTTTCAGACAGGAGATAGATGGGCATAACAGGCAATGACCAAACACAAAATATATTTCTTAGTGTACGTATTTATGCAGAATATTGATTTGAATATATGGTAAACATTACACTTTCATATATAAAAATGTTGCACTATTTAAACATAAAGAATACCATGCATCATTTTAGAAATAAGGCTTAATGTATTTAAGTCTGTATGTAGTCAGTCTTATTATAACTCATTTACTACTTCAAAACGCATACATTTAATGAAATGACTGTTGAAACATTAGTAGTTAGCCTATTGTATTAATAAATAAAGTAATGAATACTGTAAAAAGCAAAAACCTTTATTCGTATGTCAGAATTGTAATACATATATTGATGCATCTTGTTTGCACAGTAATGTATATGAAAATATATATTTCTTCGCACAATTTCACAAGGGACCGCATTTAAATCTATGTCATTTTCAGTCCAAACATACAGCACTATCTTTAAAGATTGACTAAATGATTTTTTTAACATACTCCATGTGACCTGTAAATGCAGACGAAAGCATTTTTCCATTGCAGTTTTGCAAAATATTCCTTTTTATTTTAATTGCCTGGAAAACCAACTAAACACATTTCCACAATTTTGTAATGTGACATCATGTGTATGCGTATTACATATTTTTGTTGTAGAAAACAACGTCAAACTACTGTATTATATGTGTGCAGGCATATAGTGTTTCTTTACAAAATATCATCGCCATCTACTGGCCTTCCATGCATAATACAGTATTTTATTACAGTATTTTTTTCACAGGCAGTTTTTAACATTTTTGTCTAAAAACATAAAACCTTTCAGAAACACAGAGCAATTTTTTTTGTCATTTTTAGTACATTATTGTTGAATAAATATACCTTGAAACAACTCCATGTGTCCTTCAAGCAGACCAGAATGTGCTGCAGAGACACTAATAGAGCAAAATAACACAATTAAGGCTAAATCCTCCATTAACACAGAGTTCAAGGTTGCTTACTCTGTGCAGAATTACCTCTTGGCTGGAGACTTATCATGCTGATTCAAAGGGAGCAGTGTGTTAACGAGCAATCAATTATACCCCATAATGTGTATGTGTGAGTGTTGGGATGGTGGCATGAATGATGAAGTCTGAATGATGAAGGGTTAATGCATTTCATTTTACTACAACCCACTGGGGTGCCAGTGCAGAGGCGGCTGCAGGAAATATCAGGATTTGCATTTACAATTCTGTTTGCTCTGTTTAGTTGTTTTCATTAAACAAACCTAGAATGTACAGTTTACACAGTAGGTCCAATTCTGCCTAGGAGATTTTACATATAATACCTATCATGACTAACAATTGAGATTGTTAAATTACTGTGATTTTCTTTTATCTGGTTGTCACACAGGTGGATGTTTTGTTTGTTTGTTCAGTCTAGCTTTTTAGCCAGCAGGCGTCATCCTGCAGTGTTAGCTGAGCAGAGCTGAAATCTACCAGTTCACAAAAGAAAAGACAGAAATCTGTCATCTGTTACACATCCATATGTCATTCAATACCTGTATGACTGTTTTTCTTTGTGGGCAAGAAAATATTTGTAAAAAAAAATGTGTATTGTTGTTAAAATATATTTGTGTGTGTTTTTTTTTACGGAAGAAAGCATCATTCAGACTTAGAATGACATGAGGGTAAATAAATGATGATGGACTTTGGAATTGGGTCACTTGTAAATGCAGCCTAAGAAAAAACTAACTAACTAATGGTGCATTTACACTGCATGGTTTGTAAACAATATACTAATATACCAACTAATATAAAACTATTTGAATATAATAATGTTCATAAATTTAATACATAATGTGCATAAATCACGCCATAGACATGACATTATAATGAATTCTGGTTTTAAAAATGCCTATATTGAAAGATGGCGGCCAAATGAGAACTTTACTGCAATAAACTAAACTTGTCAAAAAGCAAATTTGAAAAAATGAAACCCTATGAACAGATTAAATATAGGAATGTATTTAAAAGGTTCTTTGTGAAACCAAAATGGTTCTTCTATGACATCTCGGAAAAAACCCTATTTTGGAACCTTTATTTTTAAGTGTCTGGTTTGCATTTGATTTTATATTTTTTAAATAAAAAAAGATGTAATTTTTTATAAAATAAGTTATTTGACTAAAACTAAAAAGAAATTCTCTTGTGATAAGTTATTTTAAAAATCATGTTTACATAAATCACAGCCACTGTATAGTACTAGCCATTATTTTCAATCAATGAGACTTAATGTACTGTAGTAGTTTACGCAGAGGAATTGTGGATTCAACATTTAACTAATTAGTTTAATTAATTTAACGTACACCAGGTGACCTGTAAAGATAAAAAAAAGTGTTTCTATTACAGCTTTGTGAAATATTCCTTTTTATTGCCTAAATAAATACCTCATACAAGTGTTTGTTTGTTTTTTTTGCTAAATGTATGGTTTAATTAATGTTTTTGAGTTGTGCAGTTTCATTGGTAATGGAAACATGAAAACAAGACTTGTTGGGGGTTATTTTTGGTTTGTTTGACCCCCCCTGTCACCACTCCACTTTGTAATATGCAAACTTCGGCAACCTCATGATACCCAAAACAGTCGCACTGTTACAAAAAAAAACAGCCATTTAACAACGAAAAAAAATGTGTAGTGTATGAGCACCACTGCTTTATAAGTTTTGAGCAACAATATTTCAAATGTGATGCAACAAAACATGAATCTGTAACAAACTAAGACTTTTGAAGTGCTTGTGATAATGAGGAGGAATGACATTTGGTAGATGTAAGACTCAGGTTAATGACTGCGGTCAGGACTCGTCTTCAGCCATTTATCATTTTAATGATTTTTCTGAAGCCAGTTATGCACAGATCCATTATGAGTGGACACGTTAATAAATAACAATGAATTTAGATTCATGTGTGAAGGAAGATAAAATGGCTGCATATAGCAGGGTTAAAAAGAAAGACATTATAGACTAGAGCAACAATGGAAGTCGTTTTTCTTTCATTTATCGCAATTATCTTCAAGAAGCTGTTCAGAAGACTTTAATTCTGCTGTTCATGGAACACATTTTCAACCCTGAGAGTATTGCAGTTTTTACATACTGTTGAGACTGAGAACAAGAGAGCACTTCTATCAAGAGAACATAATCCTTGCTTTTTGAGGACTTGTTTGCATTGGTTTTTAAAGAAGTGAATGCATAAATGCAGTATCCAGCTACACGTCTGTCTGTTAACACTGCTATCACAGCAATACCCCTCCTTCTTAAAGTAGCATAGCTGAGAAAGACAGTGTTTCCCCTTTCAGTTCTTTGGTACTGTCGACACAAAAAGAGTGTGAAAGATAGAAACAGAATCAGCGGATCAGAAAGAGGTTGAGGCTGGTGTTTCATTTCAGTCGTGATACTTCAAATGAATGCAGATGATGGTGGTCAGGTAAAATTACAGCAAAGTGTGGGGGTCCGTTTTTTTTTTTTTCTCAGGTCTTTGACTGATATGTGGATAAGATGTGTAACAGTGAGCCTGCTGGTCCTGGCATCTGTCTGTGTGTCTAAAGAACGTTTTTGCCAGTTAAAGACCCACCGGTCAGAGCCGTGGCACATACTCAGTGTCAATCCTGAAAAAATACAACCATTTCAAATGTTTTCTGGTGCAAATCCATTTATGAAAAGAAAATTTTTTTTCACAGAGACCCACAGGAAATGCACTCAGATTCCTAGATAGCCTGACAGAATTACACAGAATTGGAAGGTCTGTCAATTATGAAATTCCACAAATTCCCAATTCCTTACCTTATTCGTTGTTCAATCATATGGTTTAGAAATGCTATTTTAGAAATAGATTTAGAAATTGTATTTTATTAAGTATATATATATGTACACTCACCAGCCACTTTATTAGGTACACCTCTCCAACTGCTCCTTAACGCAAATTTCTAGTCAGCCAATCACATAGCAGCTACTTAATGCATTTAGGCATGTAGACATGATCAAGACGATCTGCTGCAGTTCAAACCGAGCATCAGAATGGGGAAGAAAGGTAATATAAGAGACTTTGAACGTGGCATGGTTGTTGGTGCCAGACGGGCTGGTCTGAGTATTTCAGAAACTGCTGATCTACTGGGATTTTCACGCACAACCATCTCTAGGGTTTACAGAGAAAGGTCCGAAAAAGAGAAAATATCCAGTGAGGATGGTAGGGTCAGAATTCGGCGTCAACACCATGAAAGCATGGATCCATCCTGCCTTGTATCAAAGGTTCAACCTGGTGGTGTAATGGTGTGGGGGATATTTTCTTGGCACACTTTGGACCCATTAGTACCAATTGAGCATCGTGCCAACGTCACAGCCTACCTGAGTATTGTTGCTAACCATGTCCATCCCTTTATGACCACAGTGTACCCATCTTCTGATGGCTACTTCCAGCAAGATAACGCGCCATGTCATAAAGCGGGAATCATCTCAGACTGGTTTCTTGAACATGACAATGAGTTCACTGTACTCAGATGGCCTCCACAGTCACCAGATCCTAATCCAATAGAGCACCTTTGGGATGTGGTGGAATGGGAGATTCGCATCATAAATGTGCAGCCCACAAATCTGCAGCAACTGCCTGATGCTATCATGCCAATATGGACCAAAATCTCAGAGGAATATTTCCAGTACCTTGCTGAATCTATGCCACGAGGGATTAAGGCAAAAGGGGGTTCAACTCGGTACTAGTAAGGTGTACCTAATAAAGTGGCCGGTGAGTGTATATATACAATAAAAATGCTTTGAAATGAAGTAAACTTAACTTATTAAACTTAACTAACATATTAAAAAAAATAACTAATTCAAACTATTAATAAATCTATCGTAGGTAAATTGTACAAAATTTACATGATTAAATTCTATACTAATTTGTTGCCACTCAAGAGAGTACATTTACTCACTCACTCACTTTCCCTCGGCTAAGTCCCTGATTGATCAGGGTGTCGCCACAGTGGAATGAACTGCCAATTACTCTGGCACATGTTTTATGCAGCGGATGCTCTTCCAGCTGCAACCCAGCACTGAGAGTATACTAGAGTAAATTTATTAAATACATAAATACATTTCAAAATAATTGGACATTTGTTTTAATTAGATTTTATTTGAATATAGTATTGAAACTGCTATTTTTTGAGTTTCAGAACAATGAATATATTTGACTTACAACATGGAAAGCGTTTTGGATTTGCTTCACTCTTAGCATGGAGAATACTGTTGGAATGGAAATAAAAATAAAAAAAAAACACCAGAAACGTCCATGTGGATTTGCAATTTAATTTCATATTTAAAACTAGAAAGAATAAAATATGTCAGAAAAAACGATCCATTCAATTGTTTTTAATAAAATTTGGAAACCATTTACATATTTTGAAAATGTAAAGACCCTATATTGACTAATTAATAAGACTAAAGGTTCAGTAAAATAAATTTTAATATTTTTTTTTACCTATTTTGTTAATAAAAATAGATGATATATATTTATATATCTACCTGTTAAACATTTTATAACACATCTTGCTGCTCTGTAAATTAAGCACACTGTTAATATTGTTCATTATTTGGTCAATTATTTGATTATTTTTTTAATTCTTTTTATTTTCTGTTACCACAAATTTGTGGAAATGAAATTGGTGGGAGAAGAAAAAAAATTGTTGTTAATTAATATTAAATTATATTTATAATATACATGCTTATTGATGTACATTTACTGTCACTGTTACATAACTCAGACCTTACATCAAGTTTATATAAAAATTTATATGTATTATGCAGTTTGTTCACAGTAATGCTATAAGTGCCTTTCAAAAAAAAAAAAAAAAAAAAGGAAAAGTGTGCTTGTGTCAAAATGTTTAGTGTTCAATCATCAGCACAGGTCTTTATACTGCAGCTCTCTCTCAAGGGAAGCTGGAACAGAGATGGAGAAGGGTGTGACTGAGTTCCCATGACTCCATTTATTCTGCCTGCTATATAGAAGAGCCTCAGGCAACGGCTGCATTCACCAGCTTCAGCAGACTGACTCTGGTTCTCACTGAAGTCATGAAAGAAGCGTGAGAGCCGTCATCAGCCGGGCATTAATGTCTCTGAGTCAATAATTCATAAAACACCACTGACCTGCTGTTATATGATTGAGCTTCATGATAAATAATATCCTTATTAATAGCAATACTGCATTACCAACTGTTTTGTAATCTATTTATTGTATGATCAAGTAACAAAAACTTTATATTCTATATCTAAATGTGCACTTAATTGGGTAGTTCACTCAAAAAAACCAAAAACAAATATTTACTGCCACTTCAGACATTTCAAGATGTACAGTAGGAGACTTTTTTCTTTTGTAGAATATTGAAGAAAATCCTTGGTGATTCATAAAATTTAGAATTGCAGTAGTTGTCACTTAAAGAAAGTGTTCAGCCAAACATTAACATGACCCCATAGTTTACTCACCCTCAAGCCATCCTCTGTGTGTGACTTTTTCTGTCAAACACTGTCAGAGTAGTTTTAAATTTTATCCTGGCTCTTCCATGGTTTATGATGGTGCTGGATAGTAGCTTTTATTTTAAAGCTTCTGAAAGCGCATACATCTGTCATAAAAATTATAACTCCAATCACTTCTGGTGGTGGCCAAATGCAGGTTATGCGCGACTGATGTATACAATGTATGATGCATGTAAAAAAAAAAAAATCAAGACATTACTAAAAATATATAACTTGTAAAAATAGTAGATTAACATGAACCACCAGATGGCGCTGTCGCCAAACAATCAAACAAAACAATTCAAACCATCTTCTTTCCTTCCTTTCCAATTGCAGCAAATAAAGTAGAGCATGATCAGTGTTTGCTTTTAGAGCTATCCTTTTTGTATAATTACTTCGTATATATACTGGTATTTTCATAATAAGGTCAGTGGGAAAATTAGGGGAAAACATTGGTGTTGAACAAATTTGTTTTTTCTGTACTGGAAATGTATTAGAATATTTTAAACAGATATTCAGTGAATAACATTTCCATAAAAAATATTTGAATAGTTTGTAATCAACATAAATGGTGTTTTCCATGGTTATAATAATCACACTTACTCTTTTTCTCACACAGTGTAAATGTTCTAAAATATATCATCTGCTCTAATATTTGAACCCTTATAAAGCATTCAGGTTCATTTTGACCTGGAAGAGATAGATTAATCTTTCTGTTAAAACAAACAAACAAACAAAGCATAGTTTTCTTTTAGCAAACAGCATAAACTTTGCAAACACTTTAAGACTCAGAATGCATCAATTATTATTATTTTTTTAATTTGTGGTATGGATTGACTGACATAATTTTAGGAGGTATAATTTTTTAGAAAATTGTAAAATTATACATGAAGTTTTTTCAGTATCAAAAACACACCTTTTGGACTGAAATTTGTTCATACACATGTTGACACGTACTGATACACCGACACACCACTGAATCACTTTTCTTTGAAAGTGAACATTTAAGCAAATTAAATTATTATTTATTTATTTATTTATTGCTTTTCTGTGTAATAGTTGTTTTGATGTTGTTTTGTTAGCTGCAAATGTGTTTCATAAATTTTTGCATCCCATATAATCCAGTTGGGTTACAACTGGATTATTTGTTTTTTAAATTTTCTTTCTAAATTTTATAAAATTATATAATCGAATACAATTTCTTATCAGTATTGAAAAAAAACAACAACATTAATTCACATAATTGCAGTAAAAATGTATCAAGATTTGCACCAAAATGTTAAGCATGCTTGCAGCTGTCAATATTCATAACAAAAAAAGCATATCAGAAGGATTTCTGAAGGGTCATGTGACACTGAAGACTGCAGCATCGATGCAGAAAATACATTAAAATCAAAAACAGCTAATGTATTTCCCAATACCTGTGGTTTAACTGTACTTTTGACTTGGTGAGCATATATATATATATATATATATATATATATTTTTTTTTTTCTAATTTAAATAAAGAAAAGTCAAATGTTTGGACTCCATGGGTTTTCATTATACACTGTAAAAAATATCTGTTTATTAACAGTTTTCCATAGCTTATGATTCATGGGTATTACTGTTTTTATTTTATGCTTTCAAATTGCATCATGGGACCTTGATCTCTCCTCTGACAATTTTTGATAGTGAAAATTAATCTTTACAGTTTAACACTGACTTTTGTTTACTTTTTTAGTAGTCTGAAACAATACAAAAAATAAAAAGAATATTAACAGAAAAGGTACAGGCAGCTCATTAACCGATCATTCAGTCATTATACCATAATTGCCATGGCCAACCCAGACAATATATCGCTCCAAACTAATAAAAATGCATTAATATTTATTTTAATGGAGCAGAGATGAAGGTCCCATAATGCAGTTCAAAAACCTATATAAATAATAAAAATAACATGAAACAAGTTATGGGCCACTGTGAATTTTTTTTAAAACAGCATAACTTTTCAGCATAAATATTCTTTAAATCATATGTTCCTCAGAAAAACACACTGTTTTGCAGAGGTCATGGCGGTTTCTCATTTCCCCTTGCACTACTCCTTCAATAGGAAACCAATGCCATTCCCATATACAGTACAGTACCAGCCGAAAGCGCCATTTGAAGTGGAGTCGCCTTCCTCCCAGGAGAGCTTCTATTCCACTGATTCTGACACTGAAGCACCACATACCCCATAGTTCATTTCACCTATTTCTTTTTTTCTTCCCTCTTTATACTTAATTGCCTCCCCTGATGACAACAATCTCTTATATCAGCGCATTGTACTTTGGGAAGATAGTGTTACAGCACGGATCATATTTCTGCTCAATTATACCGTCCTCCTACTCTCTCTCTTCAGGATCCATTGGCTTTACTGGAAATGCCGTCCGGCTTCACTCTCGGCTCCTCCAAGCATGACGGTGTATGATAAGTGGGCCTTAAGCCGTCAGATGACAGGACGTGTTTAGGCTTTGCCTGTGCAGTCTGTATTGAATAATGATTATGCCTAGAATGGCGAATAGAGGAGAATGTGGCTTGTGAGTGCCATTGTTTTGGGGTTGTTTGGAGGTGGCTTGCAGCTGGTTTATCCGTGAGGAGAGGCGTAGGCGGCTGATGATGGGATGTGTTTCCTCATGTCAGGAGCAGGAGGAGGTGCACGGTTAGCCGTCGAGCGGAACTCTTTTTCAGCAGGGATTAGTTAAAGGGAGCAAACAGGCCGACTACTGTGGCACGTTCCAGGAGCTGTTATTATTATTAGTTCGCAATGGAGATGTGGAATAATCATTAACAACCCTGTGTGTCAGCCAATGCATGGAGGCGGAAAAAGGCTGTTGATGAAGGTTATTTCAGGTCCACGGTGAAAATCCTGGTTATGTGGCAGGGGCTGTCAAATGTTTGGAGCACTGTACGGTATATAATGATCACCTTTTGAAGAAGTTCTTTTTCATCCTCGTAGTGCAAAATGTGTATTTTTTATAAAATGTAATGTATTATTTACATTTCGGATACTCACTCTTACTCGCTGTCCTTCGGCTTAGTCCCTGATTTATCAGGGGTGGCCACAGCGAAATGAACTGCCATTTTGTATACTTATTATAACTTAACATGTTTAACTTAATATTTTAATATTTATTATAACTATAACTTAAACCACATCATATTCCCGAGCAGCTTTTCGTTAATCAAAAAAATTGACCCCAAACATTTGATCAGTACACACACACTTCACACAGCTATCTCTATGGGGACTGCCCATAAAGTGTTCTTCCCAATTTTATACTATACAGATTGTATATTCAACCCCCTAACCTCAACCCAACCCAACATTTGCATTTTCAAAATACTTTATTTATAACTAAATTACTGGTATTGCTATACTTGTGGAGACATTTGGTTCTCACAATGTAAGGAATACAAGGTAGACACAGACAAAACAAAATAAAACAACTACAAGGAGTCAGTTAACCCTAAATTCTAAGTAAAAATACACCTCTGAATATACAGAGAATATTGATGCTTTAAAATGTTAATGTAGTATGAAATTAATTAAGCCTTACAGTTCATTACGATCTGTTCATCATGCTTAAAAAATACAAAAGATATAGAGATATAGATTATAGTGTCATTTTCCCTAATCTTTTGTCATTTTTTTTGTTTTGTGTCCCACAAGGACTTTTTTTCTCTGTTCTGCAGTAGATACAGTAGAAAGCTATACAGTTCTGGAACAAGGGTGAGGGGTGACTGCATGACTTTCAACAGATCTTTTCTTTTAAGGAGACCTGTTAGCATATAAAAATGCTGGCAGGTCTGTGTCAGTAGGCCATAGCAACTGGCCTAATGCCCTTGTTGATGTAAAACACCAACTTCTTATGTTTTATTGTTGAAATCAAATAACCAGGATCTGAGCTTTTACATGGGCACACATGTGGAAAAAAGCCCATGCTCCATAGAAACCAAAAACAGAAGTGTATTTTGATTTAAGCCAATCCCTTCTTTACAAAGTTTCTTTTTGTTCAGGATTACCAAAGCTGTGGCCTGATTGAGAGAAAAATGCTAACATGTATGGGCAAGTGGTCTGACCCCTCCACTGATTTCTGGGCACACACAGGTGTGGTGATATACAGGAAACTATCCAACGCTTAACAAAAGATCTAAATGCAACCCCAAGGCACTACTGCATTTGCATTCAGGAACATACTGTTGTTGTGCACCATCCAGGACTGACAAACCTGCAACCTAGCTTTCAAACAACTTCTTAAAATGCAGTTTCAGATATTTCTCAAGGATTAGACGTTTGCAAAGATTTTCTGCACAAAGAAAGACTACTATTTGTATACAAAAAAAAATTATATATATAGTTCCACTGTATATGTGAAAAACCAAAATGGCCATTATCTCCCACAAAAATACAAGTTAATGTCCTGCTGTGATTGGTTGAAGCTCATTAAAAAGACAAGCATCCACAGTGAGTGCAATATTTGCGATTTGGCTGTATACTGACTTTATTAGCACACAATGATACATTTGGTCTTTTAGGATGTGTTCAGACTTGGCAGGTTTAGTTTGATTAAAACAAACACTGGTGTTTTTGTGGTTCATTTCAGTTCGTTTGGTTCATTTGAGATCTCTCTGCAGCATATCTTTGTGAATGTAAAGGAGGAATTCTTGGCAATGTTTTATAAGCTCTTCATAAGGAATCAAATGATAAAAATGCAATCGACTGGATATAGGCCAACACACAGCACTGTTTTGGATGTTCTGTTGCAGACAATACATTATAAAAGCATCTTTTCCCTTATAGTTTTGGTCTTTGGTCTGAATGTTGTGTGAACCAGCTATGCAAAGGTTTTGGAGGTTTGAACTAATAAAATCTGGACATTACAGAAAGGTAGAAAAGAATAATTCTTTTTTTAAACTAAGGAGTTAGTTTTGAGTTCTGAAATTTTATTTTATTGCTTTTTTGTAGAGTAAGGCTCTGTTTTCGCCTTGAAAATGTGCTTTTTGCTGATTCTATCAAAAGTGGACTATTACTAAACTCAGGTGTAAACTGGGTCTGATGCATGGTTCTATGATGGTAAATGTCCTCTGAAAGCCAGAGGGTGCTCTCATGTGAAACTCGGCCACCCAGGAAATAGCATTACTAAATAAACAACAAATAATCACAAATACAGAATCATCCCACTGAAGAATTTATTTCAAACACTCAACTGAAGTTATTAGTTAAGTGAGTTTGGAGGAAAAAAACATTATTAACTCTTTTCCTGCCAGTGTTTTTTAAAAAGTTGCCAGCCACCGCCAGCATTTTTGATGATTTTCAGCCCTGAGAATTTTTTTGCTAGGAATCATTCATTCATTCATTTTCCTTCAGCTTAGTCCCTTATTTGTCATGGGTTGCCACAGCGGAATGAACCGCCAACTATTCTGGCACATGTTTTAAACAGCGGATGCCCTTCCAGCCACAATACTGGGAAACACCCACACACTCTCGCATTCACACACACACTATGGCCAATTTTTTTTACCCAACTCACCTATACCGCATGTCTTTGAACTGTGGGGGAAACCGGAGCACAAGGAGGAAACCCACTCGAACATGAGAGCGCATGCAAACTCCACACAGAAATGCCAACTGACCAGGCCGGGACTCAAACCAGTGACCTTCTTGCTGTAAGGCGACAGAGCCACCGTGCCACCTTTGCTTGGAATATATAGCCATATTAAATATCAACATAAAGAATGAAGCCTCTACTTTTATCGCAATTTTATTTATTACCCAATTAAATCATCTGCAATTTTAAATGCTGAGATTTACTTGTACCAACTTTACTGACAGCATGTGGATGAAAATTGACTTTGATTAATTAATCAGCCTCATATAGTTGTAATTATGTCATACTAGCAGTTGTCTGAAATAACATTGATTGATTGCAATCGATTACATACTGTACCTTTGTATCAAAGCTATCTCCCATCAAGATGAATTTGCTCTGATACAGTTGAACTGTTATCACATTTTCTTACCATTTTCTAAACTATAGCAAATAAACTATGCTACTGTAAGTGAGAAATATTGAACATGTCTGGATAATGTTTGGTTTGACTGTACCTCCATCTGTTCACACAAAACGCATGCATAATGTTAAATTATTATAAAAAAAATTCTTCATCAGTATTCCCTAGTGATCCTTAATAGCAAAACAATCCAACAATGAAAGAATGGCAGCTACTTTAAAGCACCGTAAAATAATGATTATCGTGATGGGAAACAATCAAACTTGTCGAGAGCTTTTAATACACCGTTCTTTGTTGACACTTCCTGCCGGTCACCCATGTGGTCCCCATTGCTGGGACGTGTTTGTATAGAGCGCCACCCTTATCAGGGCCTATCAAGCAGAGCCCGGCGAGTGACAGCAGGAGCATGTACAGATAAAGGCGGTGCTGTTTAAATAAAGAACGGCGGCAATAAAGTGGGCTCGGAGGAAGGCCGCTTTCTACCTCCAGTACAATGGAATCATTCTTCAGACCTGGGGACAGAATAATATTGCCCTTCTGAAGCGGGTGGCACAGGAAAAGAGGGAGCCTTCAGGGAGTTACCCAAAACTCACTGGCTTTATTTACAGCCGTCCGGTCACTGGCGTACCGCTGGCACCCATGGGACGCCTGCAAAATCAAAAGCTGCACAACAAAACACCCTGGCTTCGAATAATGAGCCTCGATTTTGGAAGTCTTTTCTCAAGGCCTTGAGGAATTATTGTGGCTCGACAGGATCTGTTAATGGATTTATAGCGCATGCATGACGTTTGTTTGCTTAAAGATTGATTTAGAGCATTATTGGAGGAGTACAGATGGCTGATCTGAAGGTGTCCTTGTGGTTGTTTTTGCATTTAACACAATGAATCTTCTGATTCTTTAAGGCTTGAAATTGGCAGTTCAAGACTCCAGCCAATGGATGACGCTTGTCCATTAGAAAGTGCTAGATTTATTGCATGGCTTCTGTAAAGGCTGAAAATAAATAGCTGGATGATGAATTTCTTACCGTAGATGAGAGTCAGCTTACTGTAAGGGCGTTACAAGTATTAGTGTGTGTGTTTTGTGTGTATGAGTGTGCCATATGTGATTAACAGTTTACCGAAAGACCATCTGTGACTAATCAATTTACGCTAAATGTTGATGCACAAATGTACAGGATGAGATATGGATCAATTTAATCATCTTTCCATATTAGTGGTTAACATTATGGGTGACTTGTATTTTCACTCATTTGTCACAAATGTATTTGTGATCATTTTTTACCATATCATGACTACCTTTTCTGTTCCAGGAAAGACAATTTCAACTCTCGCACTTTTTTTTTTAGATTATGGAGATTTTTTTTTCCTTCTTGCCACCGCAGGTGCCTTGCTCTCTCTGAGCCATAGGTGAAAATGAATGCTGGTGGTGTGAAACTGTTTCTTCACACTGATAATGAATTCTGCCCCGTAGTGATTAAAAAGGTTTCTGAATACCCAGATGATCTCTGCCTGTGTTTTACACTCAGTAATGTTCAATAATGAATGTGATGATCTAAAGCTGCCTTCCAAGGCTTCTTTTTTTAACTCTAGTGCAGGATTCATAAGTCTTTGAGCTTTGCTGTATTACTTTACTTTTTAGCCTCAGATAACTCTGGGCTCTAAATCAACCTGGTTTTGGACTACACGAAACTTTGAGGGAACACGTTACAATCAAATGCATTATAAAAACAAATGCATTGCTTAATTCGTTGGTTATTATGACCTGTTAATGAGCATCAGCTAATATATTATAAATCAGTTATTATATAAAAAATACTTTATGATTATAAACAAAATGGTGAAAAAAATGTTTAATTGTTGTATGTAGAAGTTAAATGTGTGTATCTGAGAGAGGCAGACTATTCTTGTTAGTAACTAGGGTCTAAATTTGTTTAGTGGCTGTTAATCACCTCTTTTTTTCTTCATGCAGGTTTCCTCGATGCAACATCACGTGCAGTGGATGTTTATGGCCGCAGTGCTGCTGCAGTTCATTTCCATGCATACAGTTCAGCAGTGACTGTGGCCCAGTGTGTCATTAACATACCACTGCCATCACAAAAGCACTAATTATTATTCTTAGACTACGGTTAATGAACCCAGCTGCTACTCAGGACTCTGCCATAGAGTACAACAGTCGGGGTTTGGAGGTAAATCTCCATTCATTTTCTCCATATGGGAAACTGATTTTGAATGGTGATGTATAGACTTTTAAAGGCAGAGCTTCAGTGGTCTACGAGGTTGTTAATGGGTGGTACATACTTTTTTGAAGCCATCTTTTTATAGTTTTTCCAATACAGTTGTAATAGAATTTGTGAAGAAAAACTACATAACATATGAATGCACCAATCAAAGAGTCATGGTGAGCAGCACCACATGATATAATAGTGTGGTCTCCCTTCCAAAATCTGCTAAATTTACTTAAATTTACTTTAAAAGCAATGAGTGTTCTTTTTTTGGTTTACGTTTGTTCTTTTATTAATAGTAAAGATCCAGGCTGCAGCAGGTATATTACACTTCTATTGCCATGTCTTCAGTTTGACATACAGTACTTACCTCCCTCTTGTTACCTAATTTTACTGTTCATTGTTTGAATTCATTGTCGGCTCATCATTTAAAAAAAAAAAATCCTGTTTTGTTTTCTATCTCATTTTATTCTTGCATGAAGCCAGACTGACCAACACCACAGGGGAGCTGTTCAGCTGATTGGCTCATTTTCTGTACAGCCTCATTGGAATGTAGTCTTTGTTTGCATGAATTCTGCTGTTAAATGTTCATTAATCTGAACAGATAGGTTTAACAAAAGCACATATACTCGTTTAACAACTTCTAAGCTCACACCAGGTTTGTCTTCAGTTATTTTTATAAACCAATTTCCCTATTGAGAAAATGAATGGAGTTTTCACTTCCGGAACCTGGCTGTTGCACTCTATTGAGTTTTCTGCTTGATTATGAATGGTTTAGAAGCACTTGAATGAATAATTGGTGAACACATACTGCTAGTCAAAGCATGTCAAGGAAAAAACTAATTGTTAAATTAAGTATTTCAACAAAAAATGTCTAATTCATAAATAATATACTTAAAAGTTTATTTGATTGTCATTCACAGTACTTTACATGGTTGTAATTCTCACTCACGTTCCTTCAGCTTATTCCCTGATTTATCAGGGGTCACCACAGTGGAATGAACCACCAATTACTCTGTCATATTTTCTACACAGCGGATGCGCTTCCAGCCACAAACCAACACTGAGAGTACGACCCCCAGTGCTGGGAAACACCCACACACTCTCCCATTCACACACTACGGTCATGTCTTTGGACTGTGAGGGAAACCGGAGCAGCCGGAGGAAACCCACGCAGACACAGTGAGAACATCCAAACTCCACACAGAAAGGCCTCCTGGACCTGCCGGGACTCGAACCAGTGACCTTCTTGCTGCAAGGCAACAGTGCTAACCACTGAGCCACCGTACTGCTCTTGGTTGTAATTCTTTCCATCATGTCCGATTTTCAAAAACTGAAATAACATGTGATTCTATGCTTTACGGTTCACATTATGCTTTAACAAGTATGTTTTCAAAATCACATTGGAAAAATACTTCCCAAAACATCTTCACCCACTAATATGACCACCCCCAATCTTGCACCCCCAGCATCACAGGACACACAATAGCTCTTGGCGTTAGAGATGTAACTGCATTTGTGCTGTTGGTTTAGTGTTTCACACTGTGTTTCTCTCTTGGTCATCTTTTACAGCCCCCGCCACCACTGCCGCCACCACACCTCATAACCCCTCACATCGTACCTTCATCAGTGTGTCTCAGGTTTTTCAGATCAGGTTACGTGTCATTAACAGTGTCTCTGTGGGCCAATTCAAGCAAGTAATTAGCAAGGGAACGTGCATTCCCATGGTGATGAGAGGCACAAGCTCGCAAAAACACAGTCCTGCATCTGAGGCTGCCGAGCTCCAGTGTGTGCAAAGCCTCTCATAAAAACAATAGGATTTGAGTTGCGTTGCTTTTAAAATAGTACCCCTGCAGGAGAGCGGGTGGTCAGCTGTTCTTTACTAAAAAGAGAGAGAGAGAGAGAGAGATCAAGGTTCAGTCAGCTTGTCAGACCCTTTAATCCCCAAAGACTGCTCCCGCTTTTGTCCACTTCTAAAAATATCCCCACAGGCGCCTCTTTAACACTTTACCATCACCTTTCCCAACTCTATCACAAACTTTTGAGCTTGTAGAGATTGTTAATTTGAATCACATCCTTCAGCAATGATATTCCTATTGAAGTGAACTGAATCATCACTGAACTACTGTACTGTAACTAAGAAACCCAGCATTCTGTGAAACTTAATGTGCCTTATGAATTGAGCTTGTTTCACGCTTATGAAACTTTTGACTGCTTTACAATTTACTTCTTTTCTTTGTAAAGCTGCTTTGACACAATTTGCGTTGTATAAACGGGTTGCTGATATGATTATTTTTTCACTGTTACACAAAAAATTCATGTAATTATGCAGTAAATGGTTAAATATTTTGTTGTTTTCCATGGACCTCTTGTTATAAAAATATGAAATGTTTTTCATTTTCGAGCCAAATCTCAAAACTATGGTGTGACTGTTTCAAACATTCATTCATTCATTTTCTTTTCGGCTTAGTCCCTTTGTTAATCTGGGGTCGCCACAGCGGAATGAACCGCCAACTTATCCAGCATATGTTTTACGCAGCGGATGCCCTTCCAGGTGCAACCCATCACTGGGAAACATCCATACACACTCATTCACACACATACACTACGGACAATTTAGCTTACCCAATTCACCTATAGCACATGTCTTTGGACTGTGGGGGAAACCGGAGCACCCGGAGAAAACCCACGCAATCACGGGGAGAACATGCAAACTCCACACAGAAATGCCATCTGACCCAGCCGAGGCTCGAACCAGCGACCTTCTTGCTGTGAGGCGATCGTGCTACCCACTGCGCCACCGTGACGCTGTTTCAAACATAGTTAAGTAAATTAGAATTCTTTTAAGTGAAAAAGAAAATCATAGATACCTCAGGCCTAATTTTACAAGTGGCCATTTTATTAAATCACAATAATTTTTTCATCCATAAATTTCTAAAAACATAGGAACTTGATACATTTTGGCACCGAAAACCATGGGTGCATCTCAATCAGCAGTCAGTCCACTGATTAGGGTGTCAGCCTAAGTGCTGTCTCAATCACAAAATGCTCCCAGTGCACTGAAACATTCATGCCTTTAAAATTCCCACAATGCACTGTGAAAATCAGGGCACATACATAGATATGAAATTTTTGGAATAATGATAATGGAAGTTTGGAAGTGTAAATTATGAATCGCGTGAACCAAATCATCAAACGCACACAAACGAGAGATGTTTGTCTAGAAAGAATCCATTATTTATTTTTAACATACGTAGCTAGATAGGTTAGGAAAGATCTAGCAAAAATGTATAATTGTTTAATGGTTGAAATGTTGCTGGTATATGAAAAAATTGAATTATTTGTACTTTTGGTAACATTGGTAAACATGGAAAAAATTATTATATGAAAATGAGGACGTTCTCATGTCACTCTCAGTGTCCTGATGTGTAGTGAACTGAGCTCATCACTGTCCTTACCAGTGCCCGAATTCATGTACATGACCTACTTTTTCATGACCTCGGGAGCTAGGGTGCTGATTGAGACGCACCCCATATCACTATATGCTAATTTTAAATCTGGCAATTCCACAGAAAACTTTAATTAGTTGAAGGACTGCATTTAAGATCATGTGACTGAAGCCCACTATTTATTGAAAATGTCCAGCAAGTCATTAATTTCATATAAATATAAATAGCATGAAGATAAGTGTCCAACAATTAAGAAAAATTGCTCTCAAGCTATTTATATATTATAAAGTTTTTTTTTTTTTTAATTGTTGCTATGTCACTCCATAGGACTTATTTGTTTAGTAATAATGTTCAAAAACAGTGAAAGAATTGATAAAGTTAGTGACCCCTTATATTTTCTCAAACTATATATGTGTATATATTTTTTTATTTTATTTTATTTATTAGTATTTTTTACTGTCTATTTACAAATAAAAATAACAAACTGCCTCTTTCACCATACTTTTTCTGACTCTGACGGATTGTACTGTTTCGCTAAGTTTGCGGTTTTAATGGAAAATAAAGTGCAGGATGCGGGCTTTCTGTCTGAGTAACACATCCGGGGCCACAGGAACAATAATAGCCCTGCCCGAAAATACAAGAGGCAAAATAACAGCAGTGGTTTCCATTACAAAGGCCTTGGATGGAAGAGAGGCCTGCTGCTTTGAAGAACTATTCACAAGAGGCGAGTTCCACACAGATCAGGTTGCCTTAATTTAGTCCCTACCTGGAAAGGGAGGAGGGTCGAAGTCTCGGTTGATGTGACAGGCAATGGCCATTCTTGTTCCACCCAAAGCCACGCTTCACACATCACACCTGCCCGCATGGCATCACATACACCAGCCCTTTATTTTACAGTGCAGCTTTTTGACTTGTGACGGTCATGTGCATTGCTCTGGAGTAAAGTGGAAGCAACACCTTGGTATATTGTAATTTAACAACTTCTGTTTTGATTGACATACTAATGCATTTCCATAAATTTATATAAAACATAGAATAAACATACAGTAGGACATATTTAGCTTTTAAAAGTCAATGACATCTCGATTATATATATACATAAATATTTGTCATTGACCCCTATTCTGCTGACCTTGAAGGCCACAATCTCCTCAGGATGTCGTGTCTGGATTGACACCCTGTGAACACTAACAGAAGGGTAGCAGGCACCTCAGTTAAGTGCATTCCCAGAAGTCTGACCTCTGTCATCTCCGGCAACAACAAATCCCAGCTTGACCCTCGCTGATAAACCTACTGTGCCTAGACTACAAGAGGAGACAGAGGGAAAGCTAGAAATATGAAAATTGCTGTATGAGGCTCCTTGACCCCCTATTCTATGGAGCCAGTAGGGGCCTGGCTTGTGTTGCAGCGACAAAGAGTGTAATTCAAATTGAAGGGATGGTCCAAACCAGAGCGACGCTCTGAGGTGCAGGATTAGCACTCTGTTGGGGCTCCCGAGCCAAAAAGATGGTCTGATAAGATACAGGGGGTCTTGCAGGAGGGCCTCTCGCTGACTGAAAGGAAGATCAAGCAATCCGGTATCCGTTTTCCATTCAGCTATAAGAGATAGACTGTGTAATGAGCCATGTCTCATCTTGAATTATCTTGTCTTCTTAGACTTTCACTTCTTCAGCTACTTATTTGGATACTGTGCACGGTTCAAAACAAGGGCAGTTCACTTCACACACAAAGCTCTGTCACAGAAAATGGCTATATTTACAGTACAGTGCCTCTTATAAATAGCTTCAAATACAGTGGATGTTTCATATCTTTTGGTGCATTTTGTACTATAAAAAGAACACTAAATAACTCTAAAAAGATGTACACGAGGCAAATTGTATAATTTTCTTTTTTTGTTTTCGTTGCAAGGTTTTTCAAATAGTTCTTCTGGCCTATTTTTTCCCATGAAATATAAAAACATATACTGTAGAGCCACCAGTGTAGTCTGATTCCCAAATGAATGACTCAGGACTGCTTAATGAATAACTGAACAACAATTGAATCAGTCAGGTAAATCCTTAACTAGATTCATATTTTTTTTCCACATTGAAATGATACAGTGACATTGTGATGTTGCTGCATTTTTTCTGCTGCACATCCATGATGCAAATCTTACTATCCAACACATTCCAAAGGTGCTCTAATGGGTTGAAATCTGGAGACCGAGAAGACTATCTGAGTATACTGAACTGAAACTGAACTAAAGCTTAGTGACATGGCTTGTTACCCTTCTGGAAGTGGCCATGCCAAGATGGTCAAAAACAATATTCAGGTAATACTCAATTGGTAAGAGACCTAATGTTTGCCAAAAAGAAATGGTGACACTATAATGTAAGAAGCACCATCCTTTGAATGAGATATTAAGCTGAGGTCCTGACTCTGTGGTCATTACAAATACCATGGCCCTTCTTGTCAAAAGTAGGGGTGTATTCCCAATGCCCTGGCCAAATTCCCTCCATCCCTTGTCAGTCATGGTCTAATACTCCTCCATTGTCCAAATTGGTAAGCATCTCTCTCTACAGTATGTATTAGCCTAACTTTCTTGTTCTTAGCTTACAGGACCAGCAGCCATTGTGGTCTTCTGCTGCTGTAGCTCATCTTCCTAAAGGTTTGACAGGTTTGTTGTGCTTTCAGAGTTGCTCTTCTCTGGACATTGTTGTAATGATAGGATATTTGAGTTACTGGTGCCTTTCCATCGGCTTGAATCAATCTCACCTTTCTCTTTTGATGCCTGGCATCAGCAAGGCAATTTTTTTTGCCCACAGAACTGCTGCTTACATGGATATTTTCTATTTTTCAGACTATTCTCTGTAAACCCTAGAGATGATTGCACATGAACTTTGCAGCAAATCAGCAGTTTCTGAAATAAGACACGCTCTTCTGACGTCTTCTAGTCATATCATAGTCAAAGTAAATTTATTTGGCTTTCTTTTCCCATTCTGATGCTTGCTTTTTAACAGATTGTCTTGACCATGTCTACATCCCTAAATGCATTTCTGCAGTGTGATTGGCTGTTGATTACATACCTGCAGGTCTGCCCATTACGTCTGGCCACAGAACTGCTCACCCTAGCTGAGCTTGGTTTCTCCCAAGGTTTGTTCTTCACTTTCGTCAGTTGCTGGAGTTTTAGTTCCTTGGAGTTCCTTGGTTCTTGGAGTTTTGGTCACTTCTGGCTTGCTTGGTTGGGTCTGGTGGAACTGCGCTTCCACTACTCTCCTGTCTGCCTGATTTGCTGGAGTGTTCCACAATCTGAAATATTATTATGGTTAACATCTACTGTATGTTAAGCTGCTTTGCCACAATATAAATAATAAAAACCTCTAAAAAAAAAAAAAATGGAATTGAATTAACAAGCAGTATACCTAATAAAGTGATAAATATAATAAATTCATATCAGTTAAGATGCACCTGCGCTGGTTTTGCACATAAGGTGAAATTGTATGTTTATTTTTGTAATAAATAAATAAATAATATAAATATTTATATCCAAAATTATTCTAATTCAGTCTCCTTCTAAAGGCCTCTCAAACTCTCTGTGAACCACTTCTTCGACTCTGAAAGCTGTAAACCTCCAACACTGCTTATCATAGAGTGCAGCCTTGTTCAATCGGCTCATATCAATTGGCCGGGTGGAGAAAAAAGGGCTGCGTTTCCATTCCAGTCGCACAATGTTTTGTCTGCCAATGTTTATTTAGATGTAAATCAGCCAGCAAAAGTGTTACATCCTGAAAGTGTATGGAGGGTGGGACTCCTGGCCCTCCATGGAGGAAACTGGCTTGAAGAGATTGGGACCCTCGGAATGTCCGAGACGGAGTGCCATGTTGCAGTTTGGGTGACATCACTGTTTCTCTCTGAGTTTAGCATCAAAGTTGGGGCATCCTGGTTGTTACACTTTTTGAACACACATCCAAGCTCTGGGATGTATGGTGCTGTTGTGATTGCACTTATTATTTTATTATTGTAGGCAACCGCAATCACTGTATCGGGTAGTATTGCGTCTAAAGATGTTTGGAAAGGTGCACACCCCAGGGTCCATACGAAACTTGCTGGATTTCCTTGCTGCCTTATCAGTTGACTTCCACCCAGCCTTCATCAAAAGATCTAATTTAGATCAAATTAAAACTTGTACTTTTCCAGTCAAACTCATAGAAGATTGGAAAGGAGGGAAAGAGGAACCAAGGGGCGGAAACTGTTCGTGTGGGAGACTTCTGAGAACTATGATTAGAGGTATGAGAAATATGATTGAAAGAACAGGGTGTGGAGTATACTGTGGACAGAATTGCCGTCACATTAATCACTGTTGCTGTACAGAGAAACTTATGACCACAGGAGAAATTAAATATTTGGGCCATTGTTTTTGGTGTCTTGTTTTTCATTATTTGTTTGATTTTAGCAAAAAGGATATTTCTGAACATATGGGAAGAAGAAAATTTCTATTTAAAAGCAGATGTCATAAATTCATACCAAATTATTATATATTTTGGATGAAAAAAAATATTTGACTAAAAGTTGTAAGAATTTTCATGTATCACTTTTTATTGTCAACGTGCTACGAGCATTTAACAGCATCTCATGGAAAGAAAAACATAAATTCAAATTATAGTCTTGCATAGCCTTTCGCGATGTTACACCAGTAATGGACAAGCAGATACAACAGACATTCCTGAATACAAACCTATTAAGAGTTCTTGACACAGCTTTCACTGAATTTCACACATTTAAATGAATGGAAATTATAGTCTCACATCTATATAGTTTATAGTTTCAAATATATTCTACATATCAACTATCTATATAACTATCCACAGTGTCATTTTAATTACCTAATCTGTCAACATAATGTTGTTGAACTGCTAGGTATTCTCATTGCCAAGAAACGTTGGTGTGGAAAAAACAACAACAACAACAACATATATAAACCATGCAAAGTGAAAAATAATTCAGAAATTGCAGTGCAGTTTCATGCCTTTATATGAGTGACCTTGACTTGACTATATACATGTGCCAGATTGTAATTAGCAAATTGATCAATTTCTGCTTTCTTTAAAATCATGTCAAGCCATCAACAGACATATTATGTCAGTAACAACAGTTAGACTGTATTGTATACACACTAGATGATGTCATTTCTATGTGTGAAAGCTGTATTCACATAGTAAATTGTCACCCTACATATAGAGGTGACAGTTTTGCACTTTCAGTGCTTGTTAAAAAAAAGGTAACTCACAAACATCCCTATCTCTCAAGACACTGTCATAAACCGTTT
Organism: Danio jaintianensis; assembly: GCA_903798115.1. NCBI lineage: Eukaryota > Metazoa > Chordata > Actinopteri > Cypriniformes > Danionidae > Danio > Danio jaintianensis. The sequence continues at coordinate 9,906,711 of CAIGQV010018299.1, read as the reverse complement.
AAACATACAGCTGGACCATTTTAAACATACTTTGAGTGTCCTTCAGAGTTGCGACCTCATATGTCACAGTTTACTAAGGCTCAACTCATTCATTCATTCATTTTCTTTTCGGCTTAGTCCCTTTATTAATCTGGGGTCGCCACAGCGGAATGAACCGCCAACTTATCCAGCATATGTTTTACGCAGCGGATGCCCTTCCAGCCACAACCCATCTCTGGGAAACATCCACACACACTCATACACTACTGACAATTTAGCTTACCCAATTCACCTATAGCGCATGTCTTTGGACTTGAGGGGGAAACCGGAGCACCCGGAGGAAACCCACGCCAACACGGGGAGAACATGCTAACTCCACACAGAAATGCCAACTGACTCAGCCGAGGCTCGAACCAGCGACCTTCTTGCTGTGAGGCGATTGTGCTACCCACTGCGCCACCGTGAGGCCCCTAAGGCTCAACTACTGAAGGAAAAAAAATATATAAGTAAAGATGTCTCAAGGAAGAGAGGATAAGCTTCTTCAGCTGGTTTGTATGAGATGTTAGCAGAGGCATAAGGTCAGATAAGAAACCTGCACCCATCCTGATGCTTACAGCTTACCTTTGGGATTCTTAAAACATCAATGTCAAATACATCCTTCTGTTTTCTCTAAACTACATTGAAACCATATGTTTAGACGGTTCCTCATAGATCACTAACGCTTTAAGGAAATCAGATAAGCATAAAGATTTACTTGAGTGTTTTTGTGGGGGTAAAAGACAGAAAATGAGAACGAAATATGTAAGATGCAAGACAGAAAGGTTGAGTTTGGAATGGAATATACTGTGAAGTATAAAAGTAGGCTACAAAGATTTTTGGTGCATTTTTTCTATATAGCATTGAAACGGCTATTAAATACAAGTTTGTCATGCTAGGATGTGTGTAAATATTAAAACCATATGTAAATGTGAAGTTAGCTCTACTTTATGTTGTGCTTAGGCTATATACCCTGTAATGCACACATATGTCTATGTATGCTTATATGCCATATTACCATCAGAAGAATTAAATCAATATTTTTCACTCATATTTGTTGTTTGGATCAATTGTCATTTTATCTATAATAAGTCCACAACAACTAATTATGATGAATACCTCTGTCCTGACTCCTGTCGAAGATGCTGGGTAAAATTAATAATTCACTAGTCTAGAACGTTTCTGTGAAGATTTACAGAACGTTACTAATAAATGTAGGACTTTTGGCGGTTTATTTACAAAATCGCGCGCTTCTGAAGTTGGCGCTAAATCTGAGGTAAAGCCAGCACGAGTCAAGCATACCTGCATTCGCGCGTCAGGCGCGCGCGCGCATTAAAGCTTGAAAGGGGACTTGCTGAGGCGACAGATTGCGTCATTTAACCTTAAATCAATTGAGAAAGCGAATGACCTCATCCACCCGCAACTACCGCTGACTGGCGGTTTTCTGCACCACAGAATCTGAATCTGAAATCTGTAGAACATTACTACAACGCAAAGACGAACAGCGCTCTTATTCTGCCCTTCACAGGCTTCCGTAGACATTTCCCTCATTCTCCAGTAGTCTGCGGCTCTGCCATCTGTGGTGAGAAGTACCCGTGGGCAGCTTTATCAAAGCCATGGAGCAGATCAATAACATTCAGGTGGTTCCGTGCACCAGCTCGAACTATCTGAGACCGTTTAGGGTGCATTATAACCAGGTGAGTCGCTATAGTTTAATCGCACGTTATCATCTGTCAGTGATGCGGTCACACCTCATCATTTTGCTGTCAGCAGCCCAACCCCCATTCATTCTGTCATTGCTTTTATCGACCAACATTGCGTCTGATGTTTCACCATGACTATAACATCAGGATGATAAACGATGTATTGAAAAGAATATGTTGCTGATATCGTGTTTTGTGATCTTAGCTTAACTAGCAAGATGCTATTTAGCTATAGACAGGAAGGCAGCCACTTTCCCTCGAGCACATGCTTTACATTAAAAGCAGCACAGCTGCCATACAAAGGCTTTATTAAAAGCCTGATCCACACAATATTGTACAGCTGCTGCTGCAAAGTAATGATTTACTATCCTGATATATACATACTAGCGCACAAGCTATGTGATTATTATCCACAATGATTTCTGTCTGTCTGTCTGTGCGTGCGCACGTGTGTGTGTGTATACATCCAATATATACCATCCAATATATTCGGTCTGTCTACCTCATGGTCTGTTGTTAAAATTATTTATTCTGATTGGGTCTAAGGTGTGCAATAAATAATTTAGTGCACAGGTATTTCCAGTCAGTTTTGATCAATGTTCAGTTCATGCACTAGCCTTAAACATTTTTTAGGAACCATGGTAACTCAGTTACTTTGACAGCCTATGCTTATACACGAACACTGAAATGCTTGAAAGCCATGTCTATCAGAGGAACCATTAAACATGCTTAATGTAAGTTTTTACCGCCTCTGAAGCATAAGTTTGCTGATATTTTAGAAACATGCTGAGGGAACATGCTTGTTTATCTGATAAACAATGCTAAATGTCATTTATTCTCCATTGAAAATGGCAGGATGCCTGTCTTTTTTTTGGGGTCTCTTTAACTTGCCCTCTGCCAGTTTATTCAATTATATTTTAGCACTCTGGGTTGCCTTGGTGGAAAACACACCTTATTTAATTTCAATGTGAGACTAACATTTCTAACATTAATTTTCTAATTAAGTTATGTATATTTTATTTTCAAGATCAGAGGTAAACTATATGCTGCTTCTTTCATTATGGCTATACATGTCATGTAAATGGTATTCTAACTCACATTGGTAACATTAACATTGAATAAAGCACATAGTCAATACTCCAGGTGATCATTGTCATGGTAGTTTTATGCTGGTGTTTAGCCTCAAAAAATATGCCTAGAACCATTACTAAAATAGAAATTTCAGGTCATGGTTATTACGAAAACTCCTTTTAACATGGAAATGGAAAAGATTCCTTTTATCGCATGTCGTCGTGTGTAGTTACGGTGAGGTCAGTCTGGCATCCTGCGTTCTGAGCTGGGGCCGGGTGAAAAAGTGTTTTGATTTTGGACTGTAATACTTGGTTTAACCACTTAGATCAATCTTACAATGACATCTTAATCTGTAGTGTTTAATATAAAGATGGCACACACTTTACAGCTCTATAACAGCTTCAACTCTTCTAGGAAGTTTTGCACAAGCTTTATTATACTTGCATAAAAGATTAGATTGAGGTGGGTTCGTGTCAAATGTACCACTGATGTAATGATCGCTTAATTATCACAAAATGCCCTGGCAGTGACAAATAGCTTTGGTTTTATATTTAATTTGATTAATGTTTTTGTTTTTTTATGGTAATACTTCATAAGTATGGATTAGTAAAGTTAGTTAATAGCATAAAGTTAATTTAATAATATGAACAAACAATAAACTTTACATTTATTACAGTATTTATTAATCTTTAAGTTATTTAATTGGAATCAAGTTGTTTATTGTTGTTAACTGACAGTGCATTAACTAAGGTTAACAATTTAGATTTTAATAGTGCATTAATACATGTTTTGTGTCATGTTCACCAGCGATCAAGGACTTCAGAGATTGCTGGTGAACTACAAATCATCACGAACTACAATTCCCCTCATTCCGCCACACACACCCGGTTTTCACTTCCACTGATCACACACGCAGCTGCATCCCATCACTATTGATTGTTTGGACTATTTATACACCTTGCTCCTGTTTTGTCATTGCTCAGTCGTTGTTGTTTTTGTATGGTATTGTTTGGTCTTGTTGTGTTTGCTCATGTTATATCTTAGTTCCCGGTCTTAGTTTGTTGTTTTGTTTATTTGTTATTTTGTTACTTTGTGTTCCTGGATGTCCTGTTTTTGCACGATGTTTTATCATTAAAATTGCACATGGATCCTATCTCTTGTCCCGTCTGCAATACCTCCCGGTAACGTGACAGTTTTGTATAATGCAATTAATCACATAAAAATTATGCGATTATTCGCGAGTATGTAAATGTGACATCATTCAGCTCTCTGGGATATATACTATTCATTATACTGTAGCAGAATGTTGGTAAACATTTTCATGGTTTATTTTCAACATTATTTGAGGTGCAGCAGCACAGACCAATCAGGTGCCTGCAATCATCCCTATAATAATTCATGTTTCTTTTTTTAGTTGTAGGGTGTGTTTACACTTGGTCATTTGAATTAAAATAAAATAATTTATCCACTCCAAAAAAAAAAAAACATCACTTGTATGCAAATGCAGTACAACATCATCCCAGCACACAACAGTGTTTTGGATGTTAGGCAAGTTCCTATGCAAATTAAACAACACCCAGCATTGAAACAGCAAATACAATGTGCATCATAATCTTATGATGTTACCTCAGGTCTTCACTCTGAGTTTGTTTTTGTGTATAAATAAAATTTGAATAAATACATTTTTATTAATTAATTTTGTGTTAAATAATAAAAGTTAAATAATGTTTTTGGCACTTTGAGTGGCTTTTTTAACTGATATTATTTGTTGCGTTGATATTTATTTTTTTGTTTTGGCATTGCATACCTTTTTTGACTTCTTTACAGCTTCAGAAAGGTAGCAAAAGACCCATGCCAACACATCTGTAGACCTTACAATTCTATTCAAATAGCCTTGGGGTATGGCTTAATCTTTTAAAGTGTTGGCACTGACTGATTTTTGGCATTCATTCCCATCCTTTTCTGTGGAACAGTGGTGGCAAATACGTCAACACATCCATAGTGTTTTCCTAAGTTGACGTCATTTTTGCTTCTGTTGTACTGGCACGCTCAATTCCTTTGTTTTGTGTTTTTTTGCGGGCACCTGTGGGTGTTTCCTCTTTGATTGTTCTTCTCAAGCTGTGTGTTGCATTTTTTGTAGTGTAGTAATACTTCCTCCCGCTGTAGTTTGACAAGAAGACCCTCGGTCCACCTCATACACTGTTGCAAGAGGCATCTTAGTCATCCACATCCTCTGCTCTGTGCGGGCATGGATGGAATGCATGGTGCTTTCTGGCCAGATTCTCATGCATTTGTCATTAAGTCCCTTAATGCAAGGACAGGGGTTTTCAAGGTCTTTAATGTTTCTTTTGGGTAGCACACCAGCTAAATCTTGTAGCTTAGATTTAAAACACAACCAGTTGTTGGCCAGGCCTTGTTCAGAGGCTTACTTGATTAAAAAAACAAAAAAAAAAACATGTTAAATATCTTTTGTGTGATTCTATGATGATATTTCCAAAGAGTACCCTGTATGTAAAAATTTGGTCAGATTCATAATGTAATAATTGTGATTAGGTTGATTAAAGACTTTAGGTTAGGTAACGATTTTTGTAAATTACACAGTATTTAGCTGTAATATGAACTGTGTTTTACTGTAGTACAGTTATGCAGTATGTTAATGCACTTTAAAGTTGCATTGTGAAAATTACTGTATATTTTACAGTAAAGCTATACAACGCTGTAAATGTATATACAGCAAGATAAATGGTGCTGTAAATGTAAATACAGTATGCTTACTGTAATTGATTTACAGTAAGTTACTGGCAAACTGCTGCCAGTAAATTACTGTAGATGTAACAGGAAATTGTTAACAGTGTGGGTTACCCAAAAGATTAAAATTAGCAGTCAGTTTACTCATCCTAAGTCTCATATTGGAAGACCCAAGTTTGTTTTTCAGTCTATTTGTTGTAAAATGCAACAATTTATGAAACTGATGCTGTGGTGGGTCATAAAATTGCAAGAGATTTGAATAAATTTGCCTTTATGTTAGAAATACTGTGTCCATTAGAGAGAATAAAAAAGTTTAGGTCAGTCAGTTCATAGATGTAATTCACGCTAATAATTGCGAAGTGTTGTCAGGACTGCAAGCATATGAAGTCCTGTTCAGGCTAGTATAAAAGAATAATTAGGCCTTAATTGTCCTGCTTTTCCATTATGAACTGATCGTAGGAGGTCTTAAATGCATTAAAAGTGAGTGCTTTAAAGTGCAGGTCAGAAAACAACAGACACTTTTTCAGGTACAACTAAAGATAAGTGCAATCCATGCACCCACACCTCCAACCTTTGCCTCTCTGAAGGAAGTTGAATTTTCAGCACCAGCCGCATCACTGAGTCACAGCGCTTTGCCACCCACACAGCCCTGCTGCCATGTAGCAAGAGACAGTTGCTGCCAATCTATTTCACCAACTATACTTTTAAATATTGCCACCACCTTGCTCACATCTCACCTTGGCACCACCCCTTTTGAAGATTCTCCACCAGAGCTTTATATTATTCAATTTGTCAATGTGTTGTGTCTTAGGACTGGGTAAAAATAATCCTGTGGGGATACACTTACAGTCTTAACAGTGTCAGGAACTAAAAAAAAAATCTATACATCAAACCTGCTAATGGGATTTTAGATGGCTGAAAATCTGTTGGAAAGATGTGTTGTAAGCTGAGGAATCAGAATGTTGTTAAACATTGAATTCACTGTACTGTTATTAGGGATGCAAACGATTAATGGACGATTGATTAATTGTCAATAACACTTTTAATCGAAACGCCTTGATGATGGTCGATTGAGCATGGACATCATTAAAGGATTTACACTGCTTTGCATTTTACAGTTTACGTTCCCTTATCGAGTCAGTCTCTTGACTTTATATGGGAAACCCTTGATTTATGAAAAAAAAGTGAAGGTTACAACAGAGCCGAACCAGTAGCAAATGAAAGTATATTATCCCACTTGTCTTACTTGTTTTAAGTCAGGTACCGGGCCTATTTGAAGAGGGTGGCATAGGAGTGGATTTTCAAATCCCCCGTCCCATTCTAATATCACAAAAATCTGGGGGAAAATTCTGTTCTGTCCAGAGCAATTACTCCTAGTGGTGTGCACCTAAACTGGTCTCATGGTTTGGTTCGGTTACGATTATCGTTCCATCAATTCGATATCACGGTGCATTGATGATATATATATATATATATATATAAAATTTGTAATACAATTTTGTCCTTTAAACAAGCAGTCAGATATATGAACTGTATCTTTAATTTTACCTGCTCAAAGAAAACACTCTTTTTGAATGTATCAAACAAAACTCAAGTACATGCACAGAACAACATGAGCATTTAGAGCAAATGCACTAATGTAAATATTATCTCTTTTGCTTTTTGAGTGAGTTCTTAAATGCCTATGATTGGTCACGCGCTCAACAGAAAGGACTGTTGAAAAGTAAATTTCTTTCAGAAATTGAAAGTAGTTGCTGGTGGTGGTTGAGGAGATCCCCCTCAAATCTGTAAAGTGCTTTGAGTGCCCAGAAAAACGCTAAATAAATTAAAATAATTTTCTTTCTTTTTTTCTTTTCTTTTTTTAAGCAGTAGTAGTAGTTGTTCCAGCTTAGCTTTCATGTCTGACTCCATTTTGATTATGATTTGCACAGGGAAACCTTTTTGGTAGCACTTTAGAACAATGGTCCATTAGACAATGTGAGTTAATGTATGAATAATCTTGTAAAGCATTTTTGTTAATCATAGTTCAACATTTACTAATTAATTAGTAAAATCCAAAGTTGGGCTTGTTAACATTAGTTAATGCTAATACTAATTAGTTAATGCTCATTAGTTAGTGAGCCAACATGAACTAACGTTATTTAACTTAAATAACATTAACATTAACAAAGTTACATAAATACCATAATGAATGTATTACTAATTGTTTGTTCATGTTAGTAAATACATGAACTAATATTAACTAATGGACCATTATTTTAAAGCGCCTTCTTATTCTTTCATATTATTGGTGGTGGACACTACCACCTCCAAACGTTACGGGTGTGTGAGGAGCACATCATTTACAACAAAGTAAACATGGGAGTCCCGACAAAAATGTCAGCCTCTAATTTGAAGCACCTAGATGCAGATCTGGCTGTGCCAAAAAGCAGCACATTCTCCTTCCATACACAGTCAGGCAGCGCTACACTAGCGTGATGTAAGGAGTGGAACAAAATGCAACAAACCATCAGTCATTTCCTAAAAATAAAAAATATATGTACTTTTTAACCACAAATTCTTGTACTAGCTCTGCGCTGCTCATCCGCAACTACACACATTACAGTGTCTGTGTAATGCAATGTGTAACACTTACAGTCAAGGACTTGCATCTCAGAGTTAGTGCCACACTGAGCTTCATCCTGCCAAACAGTGTTGCAATGATGATTTGTTCAAGTTGAATAGTAAATAGTAGTAGTTGAAGTAATTAGTATCAATTTCAGCATGCTATGTTTCCAGTGTCATATACTGTACTTTAAGCAGAGATGCACCAACATGATTTTCCATTGCCCATACTGATTTTTTTTTACTAGCTAATTGGCCGATGCTGATGCTGATTTTATTTATGTTTTTAGAAAAACAAAAAAGAATATGTGAGCAAAATGATCAAAATATAGGACAAGAGTGTTGCTAAAACAAAGAAATAAGTAACAGAAAACTAACTAAACCCACTAAACTAACTAACCACAGAATAATGTAGAAATCAAACTTAAAGCATAAGTGTGTCCAATGTCCTAAAACACCTACACAATCTAAACAAAACACAGACGTGTTGACCACTCATTAGCTAACTAACATTCAATTCAGGTTTGTAACTAGATACATTACACACAAATGGCAAATAGCAGAGGAGGTACTGTAACAACGCACGAAAGCAAAAATTCAAGACTTGGGTCAGTGAACAGAGATGGGAGAAAAAAGCCAGCTTCCGCAGTCCACGTGTGAGACTGGTGTTGATTCTGGCGGTCCTCTTGAGTGACATGTCCAGGTGTCACAATGGAGAATGACAGCCTCCTTAGCCAATGAACACGATCCTCGGGGCAGGGCAGAGCATATATCCGAGAGAGCGCAAAAGACAAACAACAACAACAAAAACAAAACAAACACAAAACATATATGGAATTTAACATCCACACATAAAATGAAATGAACAGATGAACAATTATATTGCATGAAGCCCATTTACATTAAATGTTTACTCAAACTTTAGACTTTGAAATATAAACCCTGTGATCGCCTAAATATGAGCTATAAAGAAAACTGGCCAAACATATAAATATGACCGTACAGCATTTAATGTAGCAAATACTAGAAAATCATGTTTAAACTAGGGGTGTCAAAATTAATTGTTTCTTCGGTGCACCACGATGCAGACGCGGACAATTCAGTATCAGTTCAGTAATAGATCATAACCGGTTATTACGTACTGACGTCATTTATCTCATATGCACTATGTAGCTTACTATGGCGAGGGAGCCGAGCGTGAGTAATTAAAACACTGCAACTACTTTAAAACGCAAGAAGCTCTGCACAATTCACTGCACGTGTTCATTCACTGACGCTGAAGTTACAGCAGAAGCCCCTATTTCACTGCTGTGGAGAAAATGAAAGTAAACTCCATTTCTCTCTCTCTCTCTCACTGTGGCCCTTTGACCTGCCGGCATGACATTTCCTCTCCTCTCAGCTGTTATTGCATTACTTCTGGATACAGACAGGAGCGTGTCTGCAGAGCGAGTTTTCTCCACCGCGTCGCCGTCTATAATGGATCAGCTGTGATCGCCGCTGCCGTTTATTAGTGTCACTCATCGGTGAACAGCGCCAGAGCGTTAGAGCCAATCACAGCCCTTTCTTTTGAGCATGTGACCAATCATAGGGGCGTAAAAACTCGCTCGACAGGGCTCATAAAGCGAGTGGGATATTTACATTTGTTTATTTGCTATAAATGCTCATGTTGTTCTGTGCATGTACTTGAGTTTTTAAAGGTACTGTTCTGACTGTTTGTATTAAAGGACAAAATTGTATTACAAATAATATATAAATATATTTATACATTTTAATACAAGAATTCTTGTGCTGTGAAGTAAAATATAAAATTGTTTATGTAACGCATCGTCAATGCACCGTGATGCACCGAGATATCGAATTGAACCGAATCGATGACATGATAATCGTAACCGAACCAAACCGCGAGACCAGTGTAGGTTCACACCTCTATTTGAAACAGGTTAAAGTTTGTTCAAATTCATTCATTCATTCATTCATTTTCTTTTCGGCTTAGTCCCCCCATCAATCCGGGGTCGCCACAGCGGAATGAACCGCCAACTTATCCAGCATTCTGTTTTTACGCAGCGGATGCCCTTCCAGCTGCAACCCATCACTGGGAAACATCCACACACACTCATTCACTACGGACAATTTAGCCTACCAATTTACCTATACCACATGTTTTTGGACTTGTGGCGGAAACCGGAGCACCCGGAGGAAACCCACGCGAACACGGGGAGAACATGCAAACTCCACACAGAAATGCCAACTGACCCAGCCGAGGCTCGAACCAGCGACCTTCTTGCTGTGAGGCGAACGTGCTACTCACTGCGCCACCGTGACGCCCGTTTGTTCAAATTACTGCAGAATATTTAGTTTTTCTGTGAGTGTTTGGCAGTTGCTATGGAAGTGCTGCTGTCACCTGTATGCCTGTCAGGATCAGGATGTCTCTCTTTCTGGGTGCATTTGTTCTCCTCCTTTAGCTTCTCTGAACTCTGTTATCATTTACTTTTATAGACTTTGTAGTATTAAGTTGTTGCTGTGCAATTTGTATGCAAATCCAGACAGAGATCAGTCGAACTGAAACAAAAGAAATGTGGACACAAAAATTCTCTGGTTTTATGGACGGTGAACATTATTATTATTATTATTATCAATTCCAAAAATTACATTTTAATTGTAGGAGAGTACTCTTGAAAATGTTCTTTCGTTCACTGAGGTTCATTGAGGAATCCAATGGTGTTCAATGCCTCTACGCCATTCCTGTGAACCAACACAGTCCATTAATGCCATCCTATAACGCCCATTGTATCACATGATCAGTTAAAACATATTAACATTACTTTTTGGATGCGCATGCTGGAATTTATTCTGTAAAATGTTTTTTTTATCATAGTTTTTTTTTTCGACAAATTTTTTTATATACATATTCAAAATTTATGCACATCTTGGCATTTCCATTAAGCATTTTTTATTCAATATTCCAAAATGCGCAAAAAATAGGTGGATGGAAACTTAGCTACGGAGGGTTAAAATGCTTCCCAGTCAGTGACCTGAAAATAAGACCCAGTTTCAAGTCCTACTGCACTGATGGCTCCCTGACACATGAGATTCTGTTATGGTTGGTTCTAGGTAAACTAATCATCCAATGCTTCCCGCTGGACACCTCCAGTGGATTAAGCCTTAATTAATTAGTAGAGTAGTTAGATAATGAAATTTAGCCTGAGCCGGTTCTCTGTGTTCTCTTGCAGAGCCAAGAGTCACTCAGGTCCCGAGAACCAGCAGCTGAGCCAACATGGTCAACTGCTCCAGCTGCCAGGCTACTGCTTTAGCAGCAGGGGTCTTGGCTAGGGAAGGGGGGTATCAAAGGAGAGTGTATTGCAGAAAGGAGGGGTGTTGGATTAAAGCAAGGGTTGGTAGGCAGACAACAGTGTGCACTGGGTGGGGTAGAACAGATGAGGAACAATAGGGGCAGGGACGCTGGAGTGAGCAGAAGGGTGAGGAGGCCATGGGAAACGTGTGGCGGCCATCGCCCCAGCACCAGGCCACTGGGCGCACTCAATAGACACAGGAAATGGGATTTACGTGAGGCAGATGTGCGCAAGAGAGGTAATGAATGCATTAAAGCCCAATGAGCAAGAAAAAGGTGAGAGCGACCAATGTGCGCTTCCCATGAAAGCCATTAACCCGACCCTCTATGTGGACCACCTCTCTGTAGACGGCTATACAGAGACACTCTAAAACAATGAGAGGACAAGGAGATGAAGAGAGAAAGAAAGGCTCTTGTGCCTTGAGTACTCTTTGTCGCCCCGGGCTGGCCTGTCATCTTGCATTGCGTGGTAAGTGTGTCGCAGTGTAGCTTACTACTTATCAACTGTTTCCAAACCAGTGACACAGCTGATGAAAGGACACTGTCACTTTCCCAAGACTGCATGGCCCTATATCACTGTTGACATCCTTTCTTATACAGATGTTGGTTTGAATATTGGTGAGAATCTGGAAGTGACTGCACCCAAGAACATTTTCCCACTGCATGGCATAGCTTCAAATCTTGTGGCTGGAGGTTTTCAGGGCATTGTATTTATGTCCTGTAAATCATTTCCCCGTGAGATTGTAAATTGTTTGTAGGAACAATGATGTGTGTTGCTTTGAAAAGTTCATAAATCAATCCATATTGAAGAACATAATGTATGCTGCTCTCTCTACATGAGTTGATTTTGATACTTATTTTCCCTAGTGAAAGCTTCCAGAGTGCATGACATGACTCTTTTTTTTTTTTGTTGTTGTTGTTGAATTATATCTTTTCAAGATGCATTATAATGCTATATAGACAGACATTAAATTTCTACTATTAATTGAAGCTCTTAAAAAAAAAAAGAAATTACACACCAAGCAAATTTGTAATATGCTCCATCATCTGGCGGCTTAATCAAAGACCTTTATTTGCCACCCCTACAGTTTACATGTGTAATGTAATGGCTGCAGGAACTTGTAGCCTGAGGCTCAGAGGCATGAGTGCTACTTAAACCCAGCATGGGGTTTGAACAGGGCGGGGGTACACAGAGGGGGTAATTTGGGGAGGTAAGCTCACACCTGTGGGACGGAGGGGCAGAAGGAGAGTGGGGTCGATAAGGGGTGGAGGGCGCGTAGAAAGCAGATGGGGACGCAGAGGTTGAGCTCCCTCTGTTCTCCCATCTCTTTCATCCATACCCTTGTGCTCTGAAGCGCAAGAGCAAGAAAAAAAAAAGAACCAAGACAAAGCCTTTTCAATTGGGGTAAAGCAGTGGATTCATCTGCCTTTGCCCCTGCGTCTTCAAAATTTAAGTAGCAACGATGAAGATACGATGATCATTTAATCTGAAAGACACTACTCGTAGAAAAAAAGAAACCAAAAAATTAACTTGCTTCCATTAGATGTTTATCATTTGTTTTGTTACTTGTGTTTTTTTTTTTTTTTTTTTTTCGGTCTTAATTTATGGTCATGTAGCTCTGAGGGCAATCAGCATGGGTCCGCGTCAGAAGGTGGGTTTTGTTGTTTACACAAAGTGTTTTGTTTTGGTGGTTGGTGGGTTTGTTAGTGTCGGTTGTGTGAGGTTAATGACATCTTGATGTTTACTTTTGAAGTCTGAAATATGGCTGAGGACTCAATTAACCTTTGTCCCCTTTTCATGGTGGCAGTGAATAATTGTTTTCTCAGAGAAAAAGATCCCTCATTTCTCACCAGTATCATCAGGTTTTAAAGAAGTAGAAAATGAATGGGTAGGTAGAGTAAACAAGCACGTGATTTCAAAGAATTCTTGTTTGCTCATTATCCCTTGTATTTCACACCAACACACCCTACCAGATCCAGACAGCATTTTCTTACTATGAATATCAGCAGGGCTTGGCACATGATAGCCTGGTGGGAATAATGTGTGATGAGGGGTTTAAATCTTGGGAAGTTGAACAGCACATGGTGGGAATTAAAGGCCTTGATTGTAAATGGCAGCGTGACGGCAATTGAATTCTCAGCAGCTGTCAGGGTCACCGCATTATATACTGCAAGCTGATGATAATTAGACTTTAAGCATGCAAAAGAACAAGACCCGTCGCTCCGTCCCTATTCACTCATAAGCCTTTATTGCGAAAAAGACGGAGGGGCGCAATAATTTCAAGGCCCTGCGTCTCCTTCCACTCCCTGTAATCTGTGTTGTAATCCATGTCACTTGTGATTCTCAGGGTTCCAAAAGGCTTTTCTTGTTGACCTAGAGAGTGGCCCTAATAATGAGGGACCCCCGCCATCTGTGTACAAGGCCAGGGACCTTTAACACACTTGGCCACACAGAATGGTTCTTCAGGGACCCAAATCATAAAAGCAGCAAGAACCTCACCAGGGTTGCTGGAGGAAATATAACCTGCACTGCAATTAAGGGGCAATTACACACCGCTTTCAACAAACCAAAAACTTATTTATGCATTTTCAAAAACGTTTCACTAAAAGTTTAGGGTCAGATTTACTGACAAAGTTCACACATAATCTCTTTTAATTTGCCTCTCAAAATGCTTTATAGATTTACTAAAGCATTCATGTTTATTTTTGCATTTATAGTAGTTTGACTTTTAGACAAAAGCTTTATTTGGAAGAGAGTATTTGAAATCACTTTTTTCTTCATTGTTAGTGTCAAGCTTGTTTATTAGCGGGTGGCTTTAATTTCAGTACTTCAAACTTGACAATTATCAATGATTAGGCTATGCGCAACAACAATGTTAGCTAGCTGTCTGTAGCATGAACACTGTGCTGCTGGTGAACGTACATCCATTGAAAACAAAGTGCAAAATAAAATATTTTTGTGTAAATAACATTTTTCGTCTTTCTAAAAAGAATGTCTTATAGGTTTGGGATGTCATGAAGGTGAGTCAATGATGACAGATTGTTCTTAAGTTAGGAGAACTATCTATTAATACCTTGTGGCTTGCCACTTGGAAGGAGATGATTGTTCAAATTCTGGCAAAAACCCAGACAGATGTTTGCTTGACATTGATGTACTTCCTTGTACTACAAGACGCATTACTATGAAAATCAAGTGGTGCAGCCAAACCTGTGCCACATGTCTGTTGTGAGTTGAAGGCTGCTACCCTCCATCAAACCTGATTTTCTTGTACCTTTCAGTTATTTATTCTAGCAATCATTTGACCTTATAATGGGTTCAAGTGTGTGCGTGTGCGTGTGTGCATATGTTGTATGTGTATATGCAGATCATGTATATGCATGCAAATCATGCCAACCAATGAGGCCTTATTATGAAATGTTATCGGTTTATTTGGTTTTATGGTTATTGAAGTGCACAGTTCTGTGTGTAGCATGTGCACAGTAAAAAGTGATGAATGAGACTTGGTCAGAAAGCGTTAATCATACTTTGTGTAATGGTCATGTTTTTAAAACAAAAAAATATTCATACCCACAGAGCAGCATCTCTGATTTCACTTCCACCATTTAGATCATTTGCTTTGCAGAATCTAAGATAGAAGCATCAAGAATTTCTGGTCACCGCTTGAAACAATTTGCTTGTTTACAGTAAATGCATTTTCTCAGAAAACGTTGACATCTATGTGCTTGACTCAATCTGTTGCTTGTATCTCACATGGTATGTAATGGCTTATGGTGTTTACATGAAATCATTCAACTTCAGAGTTGATCAAGATAAGATTGTGTACATTTGGCCAACCACTTTGTAAACAATTTCACGTTTTCCTAATGCACAGTGCTGTGGCATTTTTATAAATCATTGGCTTTTTATCAGTATTTCTCTGAACAGGGGACAATATTTGGAAATTTTATAAATCAGTCTGCTTTTTTATGCCTTCTTTTGTTTTCTAGACAATTATTTAAGCAAATCTGCCTCCTCCATCAGCCAGGTTACCTTACCAGGATACATAGCTGCTAGGCTTAATGTTACTTTATGTGCTCCTACTTGTAAAGTAACGTCATTTGGAAATGACAGTAAACATGATGTTACAGAATGTTCTTTGCAAATAATACTTGGACTGGGTTGACCTTACCAATGTTAAGTGGTTTCATTGTTCTTCATTTTAAAGACTCAACATTTGCTGTTAAATTATAAGACCAGGTTTAGTTTGCAAGGTTTATTTTGTTGATTGGTGAATTATACATAATATGTAATTCTACATTCAGTTGTTAATGTGGTGTGACTGTTGTCTCAGATCAAGCGGTGCATCTTTTCCTCTTTACTATTTATTATAACACTTTAACACACAAGAGTGGATATACATAGGTGTTAAAGGAAACAAAATACAATTCATCAAATTGTCTCATCATCGATTATTGTATCAACATGTAAAGACATAAAAGACCCCTTTTCCATCAAGACAGTTTGAGTGCTGGTTCAGAACCAGAGCCTTGTTCCAAATCAGTTCAGTTTTTTGACATCCAAATAATGGCTCTGAACCAGGAAAAGTGGTTCTTAAGTAGCACCACAACATTGCTGGGCTAGAAGTAAGAACTGCTTGTGTCAGGGGCTGAGGGGGAGGTTACCAAAGAGATGAACTGAAACACATTTGAGCACCAAATAGTAACAATTTTGATCACTTTATCACTTCTAATATCTATCTATACATACTAGTGTTGCACAATATATTGGTACTAGAGTGGTATCGTAATACCCAGGCTCTCAAAATGATATGATTCCTCATTTTATTAGTAACAGTATATGAGTGACAGCTGTAGTTCTGAGTGTTCGACAATAGGGGGGAGTGTGGGGGCAGCCATTAGCATTGATAGCAAGATTGTATTTGGCGCTTCCACATTTGTGTTGCTGAGACTCTGGGAGTATTCAGTGTTAATGTCAGACTCTAGCTCATGAATAGGCAAAGTTGTTCTTAACTGAGGGGTTTTTTTGTGATTTTTGCCTTAAAGTTAGACAGGATGCGACGTTGGAAAGAGAGAAGATAGATAAGATCAGGAAATGTCCATGAGCTGGGACTTGAACTCGGGACACCCGAAGCAGGTCAGCACACTGCCCACGAGGCTATAGGCGACGACAGGCTCAACAGACGATCCAGTTCTGAAATGGCCATAGCACTAGCTCTGAGCTGGCACCCAGTTTATGCTGGTGGAAAAAGAGTGATGATGCAGGATTCTGGTTTCATGTCATTTAAAGTTAGTCACATTTAAAGTTGACCATTGGTTGGACCATCAAGCTTATCTTTGAATGAAAGTAAGTTGTTCCACACATTTATTTCAAGAAATATTTAGCATTCCTTACTGCAGCACTTGTATAGAAAAACGCTGCTGACGTCCTTGCATTTTTTTTTTTTTTTTTTTTACATTTTAGGATGCCGTGGCAGTAATTATTAAAATGCAGTAGACTCTGTGTCTGTGAACATACTCGCCTGTTGAGCAACAAACATTAATCTGTTGCACCCCTAATTTAAAACCCTTATTCTTTGCTCTTACATCTTAGAGCTTATGCTCACTTTTTGGGCTTGTCTTTGCGGTGCGTGAACTTGCATAGCCTCTCCCTTTCTGTGTTCTCTTGAAGTTGTTTCACTAGTGCTGTTAAAATGAATAGTGGTGTTCAAATGAAGACTACGAGCTTGCGTTCCTGGAATGTAAATGTTCAGGCTTCTCCGTAAACTGCGTGTCGTCTCTGTTTCAGATGCTGTAGCTGGCATCATCCTTTATGAACCTAAACAAATAATCACTCAGATGATAGTAGCGTGAAGAGTTTTTATTTGACATTATAAAACTCAACACGTTACATCCCCCTCCACACACCAACATACCCACTTTCACCTCCACAAGTATGCACTCAAGTATACACTTGCAGTGAAAAGGCTTTTTTTTTTATCCCCACTTGTCTAGCCCTGCAGGGAAAAATTGGAGAATTTAGCACCTACGCAAAAATGTTTGGATCACTGTGGCGTGGTCAGGAACCAGCCACACGCCTTTTAAAAAATTTATTTATTTATTTATTTTTGCCCGAGGCATTTTATAACAATTCTTTAGTGTGGTAAATGGCTTCATATTGTCTGCAGTGCCTTTTGTATAAAAAGTCAGACGTTATGTTGTTTTAATATTTGAGTTTAATATGCAATCAGTTGGATGACACGGTGGCTCAGTGGTTAGCACTGTCACCTCAGAGCAAGAAGGTCACTGGTTAGAGTCCCGGCTGGGTCAGTTGGCATTTCTGTGTGGAGTTTGCATGTTCTCCCCATGTTCGTGTGGGTTTCCTCCAGGTGCTCCGGTTTCCCCCACAGTCCAAAGACATGCGCTATATGTGAATTGAATAAACTAAATTGGCCGTAATGTATGTGTGTGAATGAGTGTATGGAAGTTTCCCAGTGCTGGGTTGCAGCTGGAAGGGCATCCACTGTGTAAAACATATGCTGGATAAGTTGGCGGTTCATTCCACTGTGGCAACCCCTGATGAATAAAGGGACTAAGCTGAAGGAAGGAAAATGAATGCAATCAGGTGTAATTATTACAAAGGAATTTCAAAAAGTAACTCATTCATTCATTAATTTTCTTTTCGGCTTAGTCTCTTTATTAATCAGGGGTCGCCACAGCGAAATTCAGCATATAATAATCAATTCAGAGAATATTTAGCTGAATTTTTAAAAACAAAACAAACTCAAATTTCAACAAAATAATTTCTATTAATTTCTATTGTATGTTCACTGAGATTTATTTGGATGACTATTTAGTCAAGTAATTTAATTACTTACTGAATAACTAAGTTACTTTTCAGACAGATGACAATTGTAATGATGTAATTAGAAATTAGTAACCTACACAGCACTGTATACAGTACATGACCAGTTAATTTATTATCATGTTTTGTCACAATTTAAAAAATCCCTCCTGTGAAAAAAATTATGAAATTCTTGTCCAAACATATACAAATTATAATTTATGGCCCAAAAATAGTTTGTTAAACAATAATAAAAGGGTTGGCCTTTTGAATGTTAAATGGATCCAATCTGTTTGAAATGAAAATTGTTTGATTAAGCAGTGAATTTAGTAGTTTATAAAAATGCATGTATACTTTGCTATTTTTAACATGATCAAAACAGAATGCATAAAGATAGAATAAAACAGCCTTTTTGTTTAAGAGCAATAGCTGTATTCAGATGTTCAAACAACGTATAATTCTGAGGTCCATGAAAATTTTGTGAAAATTAAAAAATACGGGGAAGGACTTAAAAAGAAAAACAAATGACATGCTGTTGGTGCATCATTAAATGTCGTTTACAAAATAATATTTAATTCAGAAAAAAAGTAACATACTGTACATGTTGGCTGTAGCCTGCTAATGAATATTTCATCGGTAAGATGTATCTTATGTTTTGTTAGCAAATAATTCATTTAAGATTGATTCTTTCCAGTGAACTAATCAAACTGCACTGCAAAAAATGCAGGGTTCCACACAAATCATTCATATTGTTCCAACACAAATCGATTAAGTTAAGTTTACAGATTTAACAAATTTAAGTGGATTAAACATGAAAAATTATTTAATCAATAATTGTGTTGTTTCAGCTCATTTTAAATAAGTAGTTTGATAAAGCAACACATTGTTTTTGAGTGTGTTTAACAGTCATTAGTGAATCTGAATCAATTCTAGTCTGTAAACATAATTAAAGATGACTGGAAATTCCTTAATCAAAAGGATGTGATGTTTTCTAAACATGTAGCAAAGCAACTTGAGCACAAAGATTACAAAGACCTTTTCAAGCATTTAACTAGCTGCTCTTGGATTAATGGAGCAATTCTGAATTCTGATTCTACAAGACTGAAGTTTGTTCCGCTTTCTCAGTCCTCCCTCCAAAACAGCCACATTTTGGAGCCAAAAGATACAGGTCATTAGCACGAAAAGCGGCATTGCCCAAAGCAAACATGACCCCGTCGGATCCACTGACCATGCTTGGTATGCAGGTTCACTTTCCACACTCTCGTTTTACACTGGTGCCTCAGGTAACTGATGACTGTTTCCATTAATGGAGCTTTGCTTCTTATTAACAGATCAGACCTGCAACCATGATTAGGTAGGTCACACTTAAGCTGTTCAACTGGAAAAGGTGCTGCATTTTTTAAATAGCATGGTGTCTATTCATTCAGAAGTGTAATGAAGCCTTGGATTATTTCTGGCTTTGTGCTTGAAACCGTACATCCAGTTTATTTGCTAACCAGGCATACGGCACTCAGAAATTAAAAGAGTATGAAGCGTATTAAAATAATCAACTACACACACACAAATAATCGTGACAGTGGGTTCAAAGGGATAGCTTACACACAGATTAAGTCATTAAGTATAAATGTGCAAAATTATGGATATGTTTCTTTTTAAGACCAAAAAAGGAGTTTTTAAAAAAATGTCAAGATTGTACTCGTCCGTAGAATGGCAGTTAATTGTGACCATGATTAAGCTATTTAATGAAAACAGATACAGAAGTATTACAGAATTGTCCCAAGTTACACAGTCAGTATGTGATTTCAAGTTTTATATGTGCGTGCATTTAGTCTGGTTCACTGAAAACCAAATTGATATTTGGCATATTCTTTAACAAAATCTTGATGTTTCACTCTTTTTGGACTACTGCATATGCATGAAACTCTATATTAGTATCATGGTTTACAGTACATATATTTTCTTGTCTTAGATAAATGTATTTGCAACAAGTTATTGCATTTAGATTGTTGTTTTGAGAGTCATCTAGCATTTGGGGGCTGAGATATTTTCAAATGAGTTAAGAAATAATACCAAAACTTTATTAGCCATCCATTCATTTCATGAACACTCAGTTGTACATTAAAGCAGACAGCCAAGATTTTAATTAAATGCATTATTATTATTATTATTATTATTATTATTAATAATAATATTATTGTATATTTTTTCACCAACCCACTTATATACCTTTAGAACATACTTACCGGCCACTTTATTAGGTACACCTTACTTGTACCGGGTTGCACCCCCTTTTGCCTTCAGAACTGCCTTAATCCTTCGTGGCATAGATTCAACAAGGTACTGGAAATATTCCTCTGAGATTTTGGTCCTTATTGACATGATGGCACCACGTAGTTGCTGCAGATTTCTCGGCTGCACATCCATGATGCGAATCTCCCGTTCCACCACATCCCAAAGGTGCTCTATTGGATTGAGATCTGGTGACTGTGGAGGCCATCTGAGTACAGTGAGCTCATTGTCATGTTCAAGAAACCATGAGATGATTCGCGCTTTATGACATGGAGCGTTATCCTGCTGGAAGTAGCCATCAGTGGAAGTAGCCTTTACACTGTGGTCATAAAGGCATGGACATAGTCAGCAACAACAGGGCTCGAAATTGCGACCGTTTTGGTCTCATATGCGCCCGGAATTTGGTCTATGCAACCTCAAAATATATTTGGGAGCATTTGTGCGAGTACATAAAATTGTTGTTGTGCAACCTGTTTTCACTGCAAAATGTTCACCGCATGTGCGGATTTAGGAGAAATTCATGCAGAATGCATCTTTGCACCAAAAAACGCCAAATGCAGGGCTCAGGAATGGTTTAAAACAGTTGACATGCTAACTTGCTGCAGTAAACAAATCATCAAGCTCTTCTTATTGGCCCACTGCTCTAGAACAGAACAAGAATGGATTGGTTAATATCAGCTGTCAATCACTCAGTTCAGATGTCAGGGAGCTACAGCCGCAAAATGTAAAGGTCTGCGTACGAGAGAATGAAAATAACACTGACAGATTTTGTTTTAGAAACCACTTAAAGTTACAAATAATGGCACATCTTATTAGGGATCATGTGGTGAATGTTAACAACGAAGAGTGGATAAAAGACTTCCAGTGGGTTAAAGTCTGCTATGAAAATGACATTCACCGTAAAACCGGTGGGACAGGGTTTTTAGGTAACAGTGTTTGCCACATCTACACATTTTAAGCACGAGATTTTCTAACGTTATTTAATCCTTAATTTAATCGTCACGATGCTGTCAGTAGTGCGACTGGCACCGCGTTCACCATCGCAAAAGAGCATGCATTCACTAAGATTAAAATAATATTGCAGCTCATGAAAAGACCATTATTACTATTAAGATAATGTATGCAAATAATAAATTATATGTCAATATCATCTGTGCAATATTGGACACCACCTGTGAGAACAGCAAAGTTAACTCAATTCATCTCATTTACATCAAGCCGTGCGTGCAGGGCAGGGCATGCAGGTTTTTTTGTGTTTTAATTAGTGTTGATTACAAATGCAATAAATCTGTTAATACAAAACTTGTAGTAAGGGTGCTCATAATTTTTGGTGGGTGCACCTAAATTTTTGAAGTTAGGAGCACCGGTGCTACCAAGCAAAAAGGTTCATTTCGAGCCCTGAACAATACTCAGGTAGGCTGTGGCGTTGACACGATGCTCAATTGGTACTAATGGGCCCAAAGTGTGACAAGAAAATATCCCCCACACTATTACACCACCACCACCAGCCTGAACCGTTGATACAAGGCAGGATGGATCCATGCTTTCATGTTGTTGATGCCAAATTCTTACCCTACCATCCAAATGTCGCAGCAGAAATCAAGACTCATCAGTCCAATCTTCTATTGTCCAATTTTGGTGAGCCTGTGCGAATTGTAGTCTCAGTTTCCTGTTCTTAGCTGACAGGAGTGGCACCCGGTGTGGCTTCTGCTGCTGTAGCCCATCTGCCTCAAGATTTGACATGTTGTGTGTTCAGAGATGCTCTTCTGCATGCCTCAGTTGTAATGAGTGGCTATTTGAGTTACTGTTGCCATTCTATCAGCTCGAACCAGTCTGGCCATTCTTCTCTGACCTCTGGCATCAACAAGGCATTTGCGCCCACAGAACTGCCGCTCACTGGATATTTTCTCATTTTCGGACCATTCTCTGTAAACCCTAGAGATGGTTGTGCGTGAAAATCCCAGTAGATCAGTAGTTTCTGAAATACTCAGACCAACTCGTCTGGCACCAACAACCATGCCACATTCAAAGTCACTTAAATCACCTTTCTTCCCCATTCTGATGCTCGGTTTGACCTGCAGCAGATCCACTTGACCATATCTACATACCTAAATGCATTGAGTTACTGCCATGTGATTGGCTGAAATTTGCGTTAACGAGCAGTTGGACAGGTGTACCTAATAAAGTGGCTGGTGAGTGTATAAACATGCCTCATTTTTAAATGCGATACCTGCCAATCAACCCGCCAAAAAAAAAAAGACCATATTTGGGTAACTACTAACCACACCAACTCTT
>CAIGQV010018299.1:9851496-9868817 GCA_903798115.1 Danio jaintianensis | reverse complement strand
CACTTACTCTCTTCATCTACCCAGGGTGTTGGATCAGATGTGTTTGTTGTTGCTATTGCAGGACTGAATGCTTTAACAGGAAATAAATATTCTTGAGTACTCATCTGCTTCTCTAAATGCCAACTCAAGCTTTAAATTTATTGCTTTTCCATTTCTTTCCTCTCTCCAGTGTCTCTGTGCTGATTTTCAACACCACCTCACACTGTTTCATCCTGGTCAAGCAGTTCCGCCCAGGTAATGCCCTATTATACAGTCCTTCTTAATGTGTTTTTGTGTAGTTTTCACAATTTGATTTTAGCTGTGATCCTGTTTTCTTCATGTGAATTTAGTGAATGCTTTATACAGCTGTTTTTGTTTCTTGCCTTTTTCCATGAGACCTTCTGAAATTCTTTAGTTTGTTTTTATAAATGTAATTTCCTTAATTGGGAAATAATTATAATTGAAGAGGGTTCTTCAGAATTATTTAAATTGTTCAGTCATGAAATTCTACCTGGTTGAGGGAAAATGTAAATTGCAGCAGTTAGTCTCAGGTTAAATTTTAATTTAGTTTTAATTTTGCTTGCTAAAATTGGTTGGGCTTTCCCTTTCTGACATGCGCTGCATACAGTAGACCAATCACAACAGACTAAGCCATCGGACTAATCACTGCAGATGAGCATCATGCAAAGCAGGGGCTTGGAAAAAGGAATCTCTGATCAAATTGTATAAGATTCATTGGGATAATTAGGTGAAAATAAATGCATATTATAAGATATGTTTTTTGACCCTACATGCGTATTAGCTTGTTGATGGGGACTCCCAAAACCAAAATAAAAACCTTTTAGAATCCATAATAGGGGCACTTTAACATGTTGGTTGCTACTACAAGTTATCCTATATAATTACTTTCATGTAATGTTTAGCAATTGATAAATGACCAATAGTGAAATTTATGGGTGTGAACCTACTCTGGTCTCACATTTCGGTTTGGTGTCATCAAATCAATTTTGTGTCATCAATTCATTTCAGTATGTTATGGATACTTCCATCCACAATTTTTAATTTTACTTCACAAGAATAATATTTAGTATATTTAGAAACAGTCAGATCTATTAACTGAACCTTTAATTTTCCCTGCTCAAAGAATACATACTTCTTGAATGTATCAAACAAAACACAAGTACAGGCACAACAAATACACAAAAGTAAATAATAATCTTGCTTTAACACTGAAAAGGAAGTTCTTAAACACCTATGATTGATGATTGTATTCACACGCACACACACACAACAGAAATGGTTGTGATTGGCTCTAACGATCAGCACTGTTTACAGAGCAGTGACCATGTCTATCCGCTGATTCAACAGCATTATAATATACAGCATGAAGAATTCGTAGTCAATTGTGAAGATCACAGTTACTTTTTAAAAAAGATATTTAGTGAACCACCAAAATGAATTCTTCTAATCGCCAAATTAAAATAAAATTTGGGTGAGTAATTGTACTTTCTATGATATGCATCGTTTCATGTTCACGGGTGAATGTTTAATCATAAAACTGTTCATGGTGTAAATAGGAAAATTAAAATAGCATCATCTTCATCTTTACATTTCAATCCATTTAAATGCTACTTCCTAAAATTAGAATTGCAATAATGCATCCCATTTCAAATTCATTTCAGTGTAAATAAAGCTTCTTTGTAAGGTTGTCCCCAAATGTATTGTTGTTGTTTTTTTTTGTTGGTTTCTCCTCTATATAAGATGTCCTTGTAACATAAGCTCTCCGCCATCCTGGTGCCTCTGTGGGCCAGATTCATGCTAAACATCCCCAAATCCCCCTTGTAATGTTTTTCTCTCTTTTATTTTGTTGCATCATTTGACAACTGAACAACATCTTGACACACAGTATGTTTTACAAAGATATGCGAAAAACTCTCACACATTCTTCTTCATTTTAACTGTATATTGTTACAAAGTGTTATATAACACCCAGATCCCTCCGTTATCTCTGTTTGAAAGAGATGGAAAAATATCTTTTGTTCTGCTGCAGATGTTTACAGTGAACCTTTTTAAAATCTGATTATTGGGGGGGGGTTTCTCACAAATGTGTTGCATTTTCTCTACTCTTAACTTTTTTTTGAGAGATAGCCTAGTGGCCTTCTAAATTGAAACATCATCTTTAGATTAAACGTCGAGAAAAGACACAAAAGAATAAGCCATATATTGACCTATTACTCTGCAGAAAGACTTAAAAAGACTTTCCACAGCTTCTAAAACAATAATGTTTTCATAATGGAACATTTTTCATGTTGATGGTCGTCGTGCAAACAGAACATTTTTCAGAGCTCTCTGTAAAGCTTTGGCCCCGCGCTGCACTGTTACACTATTGTTCTATACATGCTCGCCAGGGACGGCGCCCTGCCTCTCAGAATGGAAGGAAAGCCTTGCATTGAAAGAGAGACGTCTTTCTACAGTTTTTTTTTCCTTTTCTGTAGTCTTCAAACAATGCTTCAAATGAAAAGGCAGGCCTTGTGCAGGGAAACATAAGAACAAGTCTTCTCAAGGATGGCCGTTCTTGAATTGAGCTCTTAGTCAGTCCCACATGTACAGTACATTCATCTGAAGGGCGTAGTAGTTCAAGATCTGGGGATTGATATCTGTAAGGTGGTGGGTTCAAATCCATGTGTGGTGAAAAGGGAGTTGGCCGCTTAGTTATTATCATTAGCTAAATCTAAACCCATTAACAAAAAAAAACTTTCCGAAAAATAAAAAAGAAAGGAAACTTCTGTTTGTTTTATTTCAGGTAGTTGCTAAGGCATCTAAGACATCGGTTTCATGATTTTGTTTGCAATATAGATACCTGTCCATAAATTGTATTTTAGATTTTATTCTGTGAACTACTGATGACGTTTCTTCTTTTATTTAAAATAAAAAATTTAGAGTTTTATTTATTATTTTTTTAATGCAATAGGTGCCATGTTTTCAGACATGTTTATATACATTTTTTTAGAAGAGTTTATTCATTTATTCAGAAGAGTTAAGAAATCAATATTCGGTAAAACATCCCTGATTTTCAGTCACAAGAAATTTTAAAAAATAAATAAAATTAGAATAAAACAAATTTTAAAAATCTGACTATTATCTGACACCCCTTTATATAAGTATTCGGAAAATAATGTTTCAGTGTATTTCAAGGTATAAGGTGAATATTATGTATAATATGAATATTAAGAACAATATATAATGAATATTTTGTCTAGGTAATGGTTAAACCACAGTAAATGTTTTGATTTAAAAAAAATAATTTTCAAGCTTTTCAAAACCATTACAAAATAAGTGCTTTTTTTTTTTTTTTCAATTTCATCTTGGTCACCCCTACTGACCCCACTTCAGCTTGTTCTCAAACACATGCTTGTGCCTACATGATCTAAAAGCGTATGTTTAAGAGCTCATTAATCACAGAGCTTGTGTACTCAGATGTTTTTCCTCACCTATCCTTGTGTCCTCTTGAAAGCTCTCTTACATGATGAGTGACACGTCTTTATGTCTCCACAGCTGTATACATGAGCGAATGGGAGCGAAGCAAACCCAAGCCCCTGCAGCCTGCGGAGGAAGAGTCAGAATCAACAGAATCCAAAGTCCCGGAAGAGGACAAAGCCGGGGAGACGAGCGAAGAGACGTCCAGCCACCAACCTCCAGCTTCGGCAGGTGTGACCTACGAGCTGTGCGCAGGCCTGGTGGACAAACCCAACCTCTCTCTGGAGGAGATTGCCAGGCAGGAGGTGCTGGAGGAGTGTGGCTATGATGTACCAGTCACCAAACTGAGAAAGATCACATCATACAGGTGAGAACAGATCCATGATGGGCAGTCGTGGCCTGGTGGTTAGAGTGTTGGACTCGTGATCCGAAGGTTGCTGGTTCGATACTCGGTACCAGCGGGAATTGGGGGTGGGGGGAGTGAATGACCAGCACTCTCCACCACCCTCAATACCACGACTGAGGTGAGTCCCTTGAGCAAGGCACCGTTCCCCCCAACTGCTCCCCGGGCGCCGCAGCATGGCTGCCCACTGCTCCGGGTGTGTGTTCACGGTATGTGTGTGTTCACTAACTGTGTGTGTGCACTTGGATGGGTTAAATGCAGAGCACAAATTCCAAGTATGGGACACCATACTTGGCCACACTACACTTCACTTCACTTCACTATTTCTCATCTTATAGCGGCAATTCACATCACTTTACTTGGCAAACACTTCAGAGTACTGGAGCACTTCATGGTTGATTACGATTTTCAGTTTGTACTGATTCAAGTTTTTTTTATTACAATTTAGATTACAGGTAGAGTGTGAATATGCCGTTTTAATCAGTCTATATACTGTTTTTTTTTAGCACAGGAATGTTTTATGTAGCATAATTTCAAATCATTAAGTCAAAGTGTTGTTTTTATTTTTATTTTGAAGTTATACAATCTAAATTGTAATAAAAAAAACTTGAATCAGTACAAACTGAAAATCGGAATCAGCCATGAAGTGTCCCAGTACTCTGTTATATTTTCATATATTAGCACTTTAATATATGAAAATCATCTAAAAAAATAAACTAAACTTTTCTGAAGAGAGTGGGTTCCCCTTATAGACACTGTATTAAAACCTCCAACACATAATTCCTTATTTAGATTTTCTTTCCTGTATTCCTCACTAGGGCTGTCAATATGGCTGAAAACCTAAATTCGACTATTTTTTTCTTAAAAATATGCTAAATTTGAATTATCTTTGATTTCTAAAGCCAATATTTACAGGAAAAAGTATAAAATACCCATACTCAGAATTTGTGCTCTGCGTTTAACACATCCAAGTGCTCACACACAGCAGTGAACACACACCCGGAGCAGTGGGCAGCCATTGTTGCGCCATTGGGGAGCAGTTGGGGGATTGGGTGCCTTGCCGAAGGGAATCACCACAGCCGTGGTATTGAGGATGGTGAGAGTGCTGGTTATTTACTTCCAACACCTACAATCCCTGCCAGGGCTGGGACTCGAACCTGGAAGTCCAACTGTTTAACCATTAGGCCTCAGCTGGAAGTGAGGTGAAAGTGATGTCAAATGACGCATCTTGCTGAAGTCAGGTCCCAAGTTCACGGGTCAGATATCCGACTTATAGCGGCGTTCTATATGTTGTGTCCAAGTAGGAAGCAGGATTTCTGAGTTGCAGGACCACATCAGTTACGTCTTCATGTCTCCGGTCTCCGGTCTTAACACCAAAAATTCATTTTTGCATTCAAATGTGTCTTTTTAAAATTTTTATTAATTCAATCAATATTATAAATTCCAATTTTTTTGACAACCCTCTTCCTCACATAAGGAGCAGTGAGCTGCTCTGTCTGTCACAGGCACCAGTTTAAGTTTCTGCCCCAGATTTTTAAATACAACCAAATAATTCACATTCTTCTGGATGTGTTCGAGCTGAATGATTTTTTTTTTGAAAGATGTACAGTATAACTCCCAGTAATTTTCTAAACATGAACTATGATGAAAACTGCTCAAATATTAAAAGCATTTTCTGTACATCATTTTTATTTAATGTTGAAAACATCACCGAATCAAATAAGTACTGTATTAAATGAGCAAAGGTCATTTCAATGAATGCTTAGTATCTCATGTTTAATTTTAATTTAAAGCAAAAACTTCTGAACAAATGTTTGTTAGATTTATGGTTAAAGGTTATTTCTTGCAAATGGTATTAAATGCAATGTAAATTGGTGATGCCAATGACTGAAATACCGAAAGCTGCTGTGTGTACTAATAGAAGATGTGGGAAAAGTAATCTGGAAATTTAGCAGCTTTCGAGTGTGAAAATGGCTAATAATAACACAAGAAGTCTCAACTGTGATGCACTGATAATGAAACAGGTCCTGAGGTTTATATAGGCTTAATCATTTTATTTGTTAGAAATATTTAAATGCTTGAATCTGATTGGTCTGATTATAACTATTATAGCACATTTTTTCACTAATATAGTATTAGAATTAAAAAAAAAAAAAATTGGCTACACAGCTTTGATATTATATCAAACATTATATATTATATATTATATCTTTAACAATTAAAAATGTTATCAGCATATTGGAAAATATTTAGTTTGCATGCACACCAATACACTGATAAGTCACAAAAATTACCTTTATTGAAATGACCTGCTGTCCTGGTTTACATGAAAACCAACAACCTGGCAATACAAGTAGACCACGTTTACAACAGTTTATTAACACATCAGATAACATTCGCATTAGTGATGTCAAAATGTAATAATTTGCATGTTTAACTTGCTCCCTCTGTTAAGTAATTCATCAAAAACTGAAAAAGATTATTGCAGTATGTCAGCTGGAAACTTGAAGCCCGTTTCGGTTAGGGCATGTGTCCACAGAAGCATTTTTTTTGAGAGCTGATCAATTTTTTTTTCTTTTGTTGTCATTGGAAGTGTCTTGTTTTTTAAATGCCAGCAGCATAACAAGGCACTTTGCATGCATTTAGCTCAAAGTGCTGAACGCTCAGTGTTTTTAAATGCTCCAACTGTTGGATAAGCACAGCTGAGCATTTTTAGAAGAGTGCTTGCTGCAGCCATGATACAGTACTAAAGTTCCACCAGAAGTTCCATTATTACACCAGAATGAGAGTATGGTCCCTAGCCATATCAGCCTAGAAAATATCTTCTTCATTTCTATTGGTATTAGTACTTGATCAAAAGTACAAAAGAGTTACAAAACAATTTTTAAATGTTTGAGCAAGATGCTAATGGTCTAATCTGATTCAATGAACACATGAAGACTGGAGTAATGATGCTGGAAATTCCGCTTTTTTATCTCAGCAATAAATTACATTGTACATGTTAACACTTAAACACTTTTTGAACACTATATGGAGAGTGTTTTTGAGAATGCAATGTTTAAATATCTGGTACGATGCACTCTGTCATGACTGACACACATTTTTTTATCTCAACCAATTCTAGTTTTCCAATTTAATATTTAACTTTCATATCATCTATTACCAGCCTAACAAGTAAAGATCCTCAGATAAAGCATTCAAGGGGTTAAATGGAAAGAAAGAAGAAAGAATGCTGCATTATGCTCTTATCAGTCTTAATTGAAGAGAGTGTCATAAAGCCATACCATCTCACACCTGCTAAATTCACACACGGTGGTGTGTGTTTGTGTGTGAGCCTACAACATCTGCCTGTTGCTGTGGATTGTGACCTGTGCCACAGACATCTCTGATTGTGAGTTGTGAGACGCACCTGCCGTCTGCGCCATCATGAGCACCTGTGGACCTTACACTGCACCTGCTGCTTTATTTGCTGAGTCCAGGACATGAAGGAATGCAGAGTGAGGATAACCTACTTCTGTTTGATTGTCAGACTCTGAATTTTTGGCCCTGTTTACACTGGAATTAAGATGCCTTTTGGTAGATCAGATCACAATGAAATGAGGAACACACAATCCCATTTACACCTTCTGTTTTAATCCGTCTCTTTTAACCACGTTTCTGATTTCTTAGAGATGAGGTACTATGTGTGGATGTATGTATTGGCTTTTTTAATCTTTCAATGTAATATAGCCCAATAAGGTTGCTCAGTTAACTTAGAAAAGCAAATGGTGACAACAGAAAACAGTACAAAGGGCAAAAGCATCTGTTTCTGCTCTAACAGCTGCAAAACTACACTTAACACTGTGGGTGTTTTTGTTAATATCAGGAATGGTAATGTTTTGTTTTGTTTTTTACCTTCAAACTAAACTTAAATTTAGACAGCAAATATTAAATCTTGTCTGGCTAGAGTTTCAATAACATAATGTACTTGCATACTGACGTAATTTAATGAATTACTTAAAATATTTGGTCATTTAATATTCTCTCTGACAAACATGAGTGGTCAAATTGTTTACATAATATTAGTCTTGTATGCATGTTTTTAAATTCAGTTGGAATGCTTATGTTTGGGTTATTTATATGTTAAGGTTTGGGTTATTTTTTCTTTTTCTTTTACTGAGACCATTGTGGGTATTAATAAGTAAATAAATACAGATTGCATTGTTCAAACTCTGATGTTGTGTCCATGACGATTGGATAGATCATGTATTTTTTTTTAAATCACATACAAGGTAGCACAGTAAGCCAATGCCAAATCAGCTAATTGCGCTGAGTGGAAATTATGCTGCGTTTCAAACACAGTCCGAGCAGTGAAATGTCCCATCTCCGAACTTAATGCATTGTTCCAGCTGCATGCTAGACATTATTTCCATGTGGCAAGTAGTAAAAAAATCCTAATCCAGAATTGTCTGGAATGCAGCATTACTCAACTGAGTTTTGTACCATAACGCTGTATCTGTGCTGTGCAGTGTGTGCACATTGGGGTTGCCCCGCAGGAAGTTTAGATAGAAATTTTTTTAGGTAAATGGGACTTTTTAACACTCATGTTCAGCACGTGAGGTGTGCTTTGACAAGGGCTTTTCTTTAGATGAGTGCATGTTGCGATGAAATTGTAGAAAGCATCTAGGCCTCAAATTTGCGTAAATATTCACAGGATTTCAGATCTGAACATTTTTGGAGTAGTTTTCTAATTTTACAATAAACATTATCGCAAAAAAAAAAATATCGGTAAATCCCGTAGGGACTGAATATCGGCACTAATAATTGCTGCTGCCTGCCAGCTGCAGTCACCATTCATTCATTCATTCATTTTCTTTTCGGCTTAGTCCCTTTATTAATCTGGGGTCGCCACAGCGGGATGAACCGCCAACTTATCCAGCATATGTTTTACGCAGCGGATGCCCTTCCAGCTGCAACCCATCACTGGGAAACATTCATACACACTCATTCACACACATACACTACGGACAATTTTAGCTTACCCAATTCACCTATACCGCATGTCTTTGGACTTGTGGGGGAAACCGGAGCACCCGGAGGAAACCCACGCGAACACGGGGAGAACATGCAAACTCCACACAGAAATGCCAACTGACCCAGCCGAGGCTCGAACCAGCGACCTTCTTGCTGTGAGGCGAACGTGCTACCCACTGCGCCACCGCGTCGCCCACTGCAGTCACCAATAAAACATTGTTGCATTTTATGCTTTTGTTATATTATCAGAAATATTCATTTATTCATTCATTTTTCTTCCGCTTAGTTCCTTATTTATCTATGTTTTACGCAGCAGATGCCCTTCCAACTGCAACCCAGTACTGGGGAAACACCCATGCACTCTCTCATTCACACACTCATTCATTCACTATGGCCAATTTAGTTTATTCAATTCACTTAAAGCACATGTCTTTGGACTGTGGAAGAAACCCATGCGAACACGAGGAGAACATGCAAACTCCACACAGAAATGCCAACTGGCCCAGTCGGGACTCGAACCAGCGACCTTCTTGCTGTGAGGCGACAGTGCTAACCACTGAGCCACCGTGCTGCATCATCATAAATATTGTTATCGCAAATATTCTTGAAATGAGTTGTGAGGCTATATCGCCCACCTCTGTCCCATACATTTGCTCCAAAAGAGAGCATTATTGATACATTGTAAAAGTGGAATTGTTAAAAGGCTTAATACAAAACATAATCATCCATCGCCTCAAGGGAGGGCTTCAGAATTGGTAATCTGTCATATCTTGTCTCCATTCCTCAGAAGTGGGCATCAGTGCAGACCCCATCCTTCATTTGTGACTGACACAGTGTAGTCCTTGAAAATTTGTCCTCTCAGATGTAGAGTCATATTTTGAAACACTCGTTGTGGTTAGTTTTAGCTCATTTGAGAAGCTGATTGCTGGGCTTGTTCCATTTTTGCCTCCTCAGGCCACCATCCATCACTTGGATGGTGTGTAGGCATAACGGCCTTGTAATTTTCTTGCATATTTCATAAGCTCATTTAAAAAAAATCTCCAAAATACTTGGAAACAAAGAAAGCTTTCCATGTCTGTAGTGCTTTGAGGCTGTCAGGGAGATTTCCATAGTGATGTCTCCATGACAGAGTCTCAGGTGAGGGAACGCCTTAGTCACTGCGGCGCCTTTCACATGCTGCTGTGTTCTTGTCCTGTAAGGTATGAGATATTGCTGTTCAGTATTTGGAAAAAAACTGACATTTCTATCTTCTGTTTTTCTGCAATATATATTGCATTTCACCAGAAGACTTGAATAGTACACTGCACACTTGCATCTTGTTTCTAGTCCAAATATCTACAAACAATTGTCTTTATAATCTAAAAGAAATATTGTCTTGTTTTTAGAAATAGTGTGTCAAAACCTTAAAACATGAAAAATAATCTGCCAATGAGGTAAGCAAATTATTCTTATTTCAAAACGGAAAAAAAAAAATATTTTGCTTACCCCATTGGCAGATTATTTAGCTTGTTTAAGGAAAAACTCATTTAATTTTGACACATTATTTCTAAAAACAAAAGCATATATATTTTTTTACTTGTCAAGAAAAGGCTTCTTGATTTAAGACTAGATATTTAATATTAAGATATTTGGACTAGAAACAAGGCAAAGCTCTAAATGAGAAAAGCTTCTTTTTTTGCTGTCTACTGTTTGGAAAGAATTCATAATATTAGATTAATTGAGATGATTTTGTAGGGTTGTACATCTGCACAAAACATAGCAAACTAATTACAAGCATAGATGAATACAATAGAGTAAATGAAATACATGGTGTTTCATGTTTTGGCCTCATTTGCAATTAATAATAAAATTAAACAATTGCTTTTAGCATTACCATTTACTTCGAAAAAATGTGGCTTCTTTAACCTTAAAGGGGACCTATTATGCCCCCTTTTACAAAATGTAAAATAAGTCTCTAACGACCCTAGAGAGTGTATGTGAAATTTCAGGTCTGACTATGCTAATGAGGGAGAGATTGTCACTAATGGGCAGGGTTTTCCTCCTCTGATGACATGTACAAAGGGAGAATGTCAATCAAAGTATTTCTGCAGACTGTTTTTATCAAGTGTGATTATAAAAAGAAGAATGAATTCATTTTTTTTTTTCCATCAGAGACTGGCTATATTCACACAGTGTTCACACACAACTGTGTTTAAACCCCTAATAAAAGTGATTTTAGTATAACAGGTCCCTTTTAATCGTTCTGATATGTACCTTAATATGTCCTAACTTATTACAAGGTATTGTTTTAAAACCATTTTAAATAGTTATTTTTTTTATTTGACATTTATTTAGCAAACACCCATTTCAACAAGCTTAAATCATGTAAAAACAGTATTAACATTATTATTTGTTCAACCAAAATGTGTCGTCTTTGGCTAAAAGTGTATTAAAAGAAGTCTATTGGTGAATTCATATTTCATTGCTGGTGAAACCGATGCAATCCCAGGTTTATTATGGAATGTTCTGAGTCTTTTGTGCTTCTCTCCTCCACAGGTCAGGAGTGGGAGTCACTGGATCCAAGCAGACCATGTTTTACGCCGAGGTGTCCGAAGAGAACCGCGTCGGAGAGGGAGGAGGTAAACCTCAAGAGGGTGAACTGATCGAGGTGGTCAAAGTTCCCCTTCACGAAGCCATGACCTTCGCCTTTGACGAGAGCATCCCGAAAACAATGGGAGTCATTTTCAGCTTCATCTGGTTCCACAGCAACATGTCGCCGAAGTACAAGATCTCCACCAACGTGTAACGTAACAATTTCAAGCCATCCACAAGTCATAACATACATTTTTATATATATATATAGTAATCAAAATGGTCACTAACTGTTATTTTTTTTGTTATTTCTTACACTTTATCTGTTTATTGTGGTTTTAGCTATTGTCTTATTTCAAAATGAAGCAGCACTTGTGTGCGGTCCCCGTCAGCTAACCGTATAGCTGAAGAGGTTCATTGTGCGTTTGTTTTGTGTAACTGATTGCTTTGTTTTTAACATGTCAGGAATTTCAGCCAGCCATTTGAAATCACACCACGGCCCTTAAAGACTTTGTAATGGTGATCTATTCCATGCTAACAGTGTTGATACCATCAGAAAGACAGTGAGCACGTTTACATGCACACTAATACGCTGGAAAGTCCAAAATCAGCTTATTGAAATAACCCGTTGTCCTGGTTTTAATCCCAAACAGTAAGCTAGCACACACATCACACTTACAGCACTGTATTATTTTATTAGGTTATTCACTCAAATGATTCCATCAAAATATAAACGTGTAGGTCTGACTCTTAAGTATTTTACTTGTGACATTAAATAAAGCATAAAGCGTAAAAATGTCAATGACCATAAACCCAGCCTACTTTAATAGAAGGCCATCTCATTCATTTTCACATTGACAAGCACTTTCCCCCCTATTTTTTATAATTTCTTGGATCAAGAGTCACATTTTTTTCCTTCCTGAAACGAACTGCTGTGATGTAATTTCAAACCAAACAGGCAAAAGCCTACTTCATTTTGAGATCGTTACTGCTGTTTGAAAATGATTATATAAAAGTTTGCTTCGGCTTGTAAACACCTTCAAGCTACCAGTGGTCTGTGTCAAATATGTTATAGGTTAGTTGTAATAAGTAGGTTGTATTTCTACAACTCCGGTTTTTGTTTAATACTCTAAAGCTGCTTTTATTATAGCAATTTACTATATAAACGTTATACGAATAAACTAAACCACTGATGCTTTCTTAACTGCTGTTTTCTCGCAGTTGTCATTTTTCATGGTTGTGTGTTTATTTGTTTTTTGGGAGGAAAGCACACGGCACATATTTTCACATTTATCAAAATGCTGCCGTGTGTGAGCCATCAGAATGTTCACAAACAGAAAATCACTGCTCCTATTTTTCAAACAAAACTCTGAACGAAAACAAGGCCTTTAAAAGCCATGTGAAATCAAAATTTGCAATGTTTATTTTTCTTGCGAACATTATTATTCGTTATTCTTTAGGTGAACAATTTATTCATGTAAGTTGATCCACTAAAAAAAAAAGTTTATTTTGGTAATCTTCAATCAAAAGTTGATCATTTGCTTCCACGTGTAGAGTGGTGATCCTTCTCTAAAATAATCTTAACCACGCCTCTCTTACCTTTCGTTTGCTATGAGTAAATGATGTACAAAGAAAGCCCTGCCCCTACTCAATATTCTATTTCAGTTGGCAGTATGTTAACATGCTGAATTAAAAAAACCTCTGGTTCAAGCTAACTTTTAACAAAAAGGCAGCTTTTGCTGGATGCAGTCAAATTCACATTAAGCTGCTTGTGAGGTCACATTACATGTACACATTTACATACAAAATTTTAACACCAAAATCCGATGATTTCAAAAGAAATTTACTTTGAAATAGTTTTACATAAAGGGCTGCTTGGCTTGAAAGTCTGTGAAGCAGTGTGTATCGTACTATATATCGATCTGCTATGGACAACGGACGTCTTTTCTCATAAACATTCTCGTAAAATCACCTTAAGCTCACTTTCCTGTCTCATAGCCACATATGCAAACTCATTTTTCTGAAAGAATTCTTTATAGGGTGATTAGAAAATTCTCTTACACCTTTTGATTGATTTAAGTTGTTTGTGACCTTACAGCAATAATTGACACTGCACTAATAGAGGCCAACAAACTCGGACAATCACCAGATCACAGTGTGTCACTTTTGACATGCTTCAACCCGACAAGGGTCAATTCAGCACGTTTAGCCGGCAAGAACAAACTCCAACAAACACCAGCAGGGGAACTGCTCTGATCCAACAAAACATGACAAAGTGTCTGTTGGCATCTTTCAATGCGGTGTGAATTAGCCCAGAAATAAAAGCAGGTTGACCACATGCATTGTCACAGTATTATCGGGGTAAGAATGTGCATGTAAACGCACTCACTCATTGTTGAGATTGAAGCTGTACGTTGTTTGAGAAAGTCTGACTTCTAGCCATATTTCACCCGTTTTACAGTCAGGCCATTTAGAGGAACTGCATCCATTTTTGAAGTAAGCAAGTAAATAATGTGAGTTAACGTCAACAATTCACTGGCAGCTACCCAAATGATAGCCACTTCTTGAAAACAATCACTGACAAAGAACAACAGATACGCTCTCGCATATATCTCAGGTCCAAAGCTGACTTTGGGACATTCAGGGTTAGTGATGATGCTGAAATATACTGAGGTGTTTTGTATTGTCGCTTAATGTTATGTTTATTCTGAGTGTGTCTTGCACAATTTATAAAATATCTGCTACACAAAACCTAAAGTATGAGTACAGTGCTAGTACTGCAGGTTTAAAGCTGCTTCGCCATAATCGTCATAACTATAACAACATTCTGAATTCTTGCAGAATGTATGGAATATGTTAGGGGTGCATGAGCTTGCCTGCTGAAGTAGAACGAATATATTTATAATATACCATAATGTCAGAAGACCTCTTGAAGTCACCGGAACTAAAGTAGTGACTTTCTAAAATCTTTTGAATAGAATACTTGAATTACTGTTGCAGTTTACTGTATGAATATACAGTGGAGATCAAAATTAGAGAACTTTAGAAATATGTGTTCCCCACAAATAATGTAATCTTCATTGTTCAAAATTTGAAGGAATTTTGGTTGTGGTAATTACATGGTAGTAGAACAGTGTTTTACAAAATAACCAAGCCTCTTCAACGAGACTTCGAGGTTCGAGATTTATTTTGTGAAAAACAGTGATCAGTATTAGAGAACAGCTGTGATTTTAGCACAAAGAAAGATTACAACTAAAATCTCTGAAGGGACAGGTTCTCTGTACTGTTTAGAGTCCGGCTTTGTGGTCACTGCAGGGTTTTCAGTCCAAATTCTCTAAAACTTTGAGACACTGAATTTTAAAATAAAGATCTTTATGCTCTTCAGAGCTCAACACTGCAGCGTTGAAACAACTGACCATTGAGATTCTTTGCATTATCCTGTCCTCTAGTGCATTTTTTTTTTTTTGTGGATGACCAAATATTGCAATATTCTAGAAATCACAGCTCTGCTAATGGTAGCTAAAGTTTGTCTGATAATTTCAACACAGGCTCATTGGAAATATTTGCTTTAGCCTAAGAATTTGCATAGAAAAATTAATTGATTAGCATAGAAAAATGCTATGGGGCAGCATCACAGCAGCAACTTTTGTTTCTTTTCACACTAATGATATTTACTGGGAAATATTATCAATGAATAAAAGGTTATTTTGGTGCAGTTCTTTGCACAACATCAAATAAATAATACAAAACAACTTAATGATGTCTATGATGTGCAATCAAATAAGTTTGCCTCACCTGTGTATGTCCATATGGACAACTTTTCTTGCGTAGTCAGTTTGCTCGGTAGCCAACATTGTACGGTGTTGTACTTGTGATGCAGAGTGCTCAGGTTCGAGTCCGGTGATGCACGATTCCACAAAAGAGATTAAATCAATGTAAAATTAAGGTTCTCTTATGTTTGCTTCTGAAAACACTATTGGTTGGGTTTAGGTCAGCGGTTCACTAGGTGATTTATTTGACAAGCCCTGCCTTATGGAGGTTTAACTTTTAACAGAATGTACCATAAGTAATAGGGCTGCATGGTCAATCAAAGGTGATTTCCATGTGCATTTTGTCAGTAAAACCGGCTCTGTAATTAGCAGTAAATCTCCAGCAGCTGCTTTCAGATGGAGCAGTGTTTACTACACCGTAGTTTACTGACAAGCTATTTATTTGGCACAATTCTCAAATTGAAGGGAATCGTTCTGTGATCTGACAGCTGCTTGTGTCGCTTCTCGGGGATCTATGGCTCTGTGTTAAAAAAAACATGCATATTTAATAAAGTTTTTTTACACAAAACTCACCGCATAACTCGTAGAGTGTTTGAAATAAATCGTTTTGAGAGATGATTCTGTAGTTCGTTTATTAGTCGCATTGAATCAATAAAAGCAGTCAAATCCT
Organism: Danio jaintianensis; assembly: GCA_903798115.1. Taxonomy (NCBI): domain Eukaryota; kingdom Metazoa; phylum Chordata; class Actinopteri; order Cypriniformes; family Danionidae; genus Danio; species Danio jaintianensis. The sequence continues at coordinate 9,852,934 of CAIGQV010018299.1, read as the reverse complement.
CTGCTTCTTTGTGGCGTATTTGCAGTGACCGCTTAAGAGTGCGCTCTGGCCTTCGGAGGAGATTTACTACTGAACACAGCGCTGTGCTTCCCTGACAAGAAGTGCATGACCATCAAAGCTTTTGCTGAATTGCAACCTTGATTTCATTCCAATTAATGGTGAAGCTGTTAAGTAATGTATTTCAGATTGGTAAAAATGTAGATGGTGTCCTCTAGTGGATTTGTCATCTGAAACATACAATGAAACATATTTTACATTTCCCAATAATGTGGCTTGAGGCACATATTTCCAATGAGCCTGGGTTGATATTTAAGGAAATTACCATCCGTTGCAGATTAACGCCAATAACTAATATCTAAAGGTTTCTCTGATCAGTGTTCTTTTCAAATATCTCATTTGAACATTTTATACTGTGTTCAAAAATACATATACCTCATAAAATATGTTTTAAAACAGCTCTTTTACTCCTGTTTGTATAACTTGAATTAGGACTAAGCCATGGCCTTGAAGTTTGGGAAATTGTCAGTTAATTTTGATCTCGACTGTATAGATGAATGACTAGAAATGCTTGAAAATAATCAATATACTCTCAGTATTCTTCACCATACCTCCAAGATTTGCGAGGCTGCTTGCAAACACTGAATTGAGCTGAAGTTTTCTAAATCAAGATTCTCGCTCTGCTGTAGATTCTAGTTTACTCGCAATCAATCAATCAATCAGTGATTTTTTTTTTTCTTTATTGTTGCTATAGTTATTTTGTGAAGGATAATAAAGTGCACACACATTTTTTTAACACTATCCTTGTTCTTGTCATTAAAGAAATCACCGCCACCTTTAATAAAACGTCAGCCGATTGGATCTGACTGTAAAGCATTTCCTCTGTTCTATCACTGTACTCTGTGGTCTATATTCTCTTGTGATTTGAGTGTTATAACTTTATCAGTACAGATGGTCAATGTGCTAATTCACAAATTACCATGTTCATATAATCAATCAAATCGAGTGTTGTGGGAAAAAAACGAAAACAGGGTTGGTTTGGTCCACTGTGAGTGTTTTTTTTTAACTTTTAAACACTCCATTAAAGTATGCAAATGAGACCTTTTACGAATTATGCATTTGTTTCAGAAGCGTTATTTCATATCATTATGTCTCCGATATCATTTCCTCATTTTCTTAATCTCTTCTTATGAAATGAACTTTGAGTGTTTTGTACGTTTATCTCAGGATAGGGCTTTGTTTCTTTTCAAAATGAATAAATGGATTTTTTTTTTGTCATGTGCCACTGTTACTAATGCTTGATTTTCACTCAGTAATTCAAGAGGTGTTTATGAATCTCTCTTTTTTTTTTATCTCACAGCATTTATTTACTGATAGTTTTAATTTATGGCACCTCCAGCGAATATATATATATATATATATATATATATATATATATATA
>CAIGQV010018299.1:9838460-9851396 GCA_903798115.1 Danio jaintianensis | reverse complement strand
ATATATATATATATATATATATATATATATATATATATATATATATTAATTACAATTATGTATCTTTTGACATTTGAAAAGATATATATTTCAAAAATGAAATATTGCATGTGTACTCTGTATTACATTGATCTGCATTCAGTTTAAATGAATAAAAAGGTCCTGCCTTATGTCATGGAGTCTGTGCTTGTCAGATTCAGTAGGTATCCGTGTAAAAGTCAACCTTCAAAATTAGTTTAGAGTGCATTTGCAGTGTTGTAGTGTGAACAGTTATAAAACAAAATTTAGTTAAAACATTTGTTTTTTTAATCTAAAGCATACAATAAACATTTAAAAACATTACTTTTAAACAAATGCAAACATTGAAAAGCTAAAAATGAAATTATTAATAAACACTACAATCAATATTAAAACTCGAAAATTGAAAAATATGAAAAATTACTACAAAAATAATACATCTTTATAGACAAACAAAAAATATTTATTTTATTCCTTTTTTTTTTTATTTTAGCCAGTTGTATTTTTCATTTTGCTTAAAATTTAAATAAAACAAATTGTAAATAAATAAATAAAATGGCAAAAGCACACACACAAATTGTTTTAAATAATTATAAAAATTCAGGGTGGCGCAGTGGGTAGCGCTGTCACCTCACAGCAAGAAGGTCACTGGTTCGAGCCTCGGCTGGGTCAGTTGGCATTTCTGTGTGGAGTTTGCATGTTCTCCCTGTATTCATGTGGGTTTCCTCTGGGTGCTCCAGTTTCCCCCACAGTCCAAAAACATGCGCTATAGGTGAATTGGGTAAGCCAAGTTGTCCGTAGTGTGTGAGTGGGAGTGTATGGGTGTTTCCCAGTGATGGGTTGCAGCTAGAAGGGCATCCGCTGCGTAAAAACATATGCTGGATAAGTTGGTGGTTCATTCCGCTGTGGTGACCCCTGATTAATAAAGGGACTAAGCCGAAAAGAAAATGAATGAATGAATTATAAAAATTGCATTGACCCACAAAATTAAAAAAAACATTGTTTTTAAAATTGTGTTTAGGATATTTTCTCGCTCTCTGTCTTTTTTTTTTTTTGCAAATCAGACAATTTGATCTAATGCATTGCTTTAATGTGTCCGAGAAAGACTGACAATACCCTCTCCACTTTCTCTCTCATCTCTCTCTCTTTTCTTCCCAAATCACAAACCACCTTTTGTGTGATGTTTTCATTCAACCCAAGGGACAATTTGTCAAATCCTTCTTCAGCATTTCTCTCTAGGGAACAAAAAGCTCGCTCTCTCTCTCTCTCTCTCTCTCTCTCTCTCTCTCTCTCTCTCTCTCCACTCTTCCAGAGGAGTCGAGTTGTCAAGGTAATGTTTGTTTTGCTCTCTGCTCTTTTTAGGCTCACCGGTAATCATTAGACGTCCAGCAAGAGGGATTGTGGAGGAGGGACAGGTGCTGGGCTGAGGGGGTCACGAATAATAGCATTAAGTAACTGAGTGCAACAACCACGACTTTACTATAGAAACCGCATGCCTCACAACAGCACACACACAATGAGGTACTGTAGATGTGTGTTTCTGGCCTGCTTCTTTTACCATTGCCTTTGTTCAGATGATCTAGAGAGAGTTTACGCAGTGTATGACTAAAGACTAAATATGATGTTGATATAAAACAATAATTATTAGAAGTAAACAACTAAGTTAAAACATTCAATATCTAAAGATAATTATAACATATAGCTAATTAATACCAATTACAAAACATTAACTCTATCCAGAGTGCATAGTAAAAAATAATTGTGAGACCTTTAGTTTCAAAGATTCCAATCTGAGAATGTAATGTGTAATCACCAGACAAAGATTTTCGAATAAAACAACAGAGATATTGTAAGATGACGAAATAACCTAATATGGCTCCAAATGTCAGCTGATACCAGTGCTTTTTTTCTCATGCAACACCCTTCTGTAATTCATAATAATAAGTTCAATCTTTACAATCACAGATTTGCAATGAACTTTTCCCTCATTTGTTTAGCTGTTCTAAGACTTATTTGGCTTTTCTTATTATGCATTTTATGTAATAAACCACAGGATCTGACTGTGACACAATTTCAGGCCTGAAACCTCACACTCATCATGCCATTTTATAAAATCAAAATGAATTCTGAATTTATGGACAACCCAAATATTTTCCTTTCTGAATTGTACTGCATTACGCAGTATGGTCATGACAAAAATACCTACACATGATCTCCAATGGTAGAGCCACAGACCATTCTTAAATCTCCGTTTCTATTTTGGTGAGTTTCTCTTTTTTTGAAGTCCTACTGTATGATAGATTAAACCTGAAAAATACACTGAATGTCTCAGTCTCATTCAAGAACATTTTGTAATTATCATGCTCACAATCTGCAGTGGTTTTCAGCTCTCTGTGGCATTGTGAGGTTTTTTAAAAGTCATAGATCCCCCCCAAAAAAATGAAAGTTCAGCATCCTCATGCATTCCAATGACTTTATTTCAATTAGGATATGAACATTCTTCAGCATATCTTGTTTATGCTTCACAGAAGCCAGAATCGCATACAGGCTTAACAACCTGAGGGTGAGGAAATAATAATAATTATTATTATTATTTTGATTGAACAATCCTTTAACTCTAGTCTACACTTACAGTAATATATGTGAACACTCCAGATGTTGCTCTTTGCTAAGCCTGGCATTGGTTTGACTGTCAGAGTAAGACTTGTTTACATTGAAAAAGACATGTGAGACAAACAGATCTGCTGTTTTGTGTTTTTCACCAACCTTGCTAAGTTCTCAATTTAATTTAATTGTTTTGTTTTGTCATCACAAAACCCTATGGAAGCCATATGTTTTTATATTTTACAGTGAGGAAGAAACAGGCCATTGTTTGATTGTGAGCAAACATTACATCTAACTATACCTCACAAATGCATTTTTCTCATAACTGCAACCTCCTCTAACAATTGTGATTTTACAATATAGTATAGTTGTTTTAGTTACTAACAAAAGTTTTAAGAGCAACTTTTTGTCCATAATTTTGACTATGTAATTCACCATTTGGACTGTTTCCATAGTTGCAAATATCTCACAAATGTACCTTTTTAAATAATTGTTATTTCATATCTCACATCTGTGATTTTACATCTCATAGTTTTGGCTTTATATTTCACAGTTGTGAATTTATTCAGTTCAATTCATGTTTATTTATATAGCGCTTTTTACAATGTAGATTGTGTCAAAGCAGCTTAACATAGTTCTAGTAAAGTCCAGATTTCAGAGTTGAAATTCAGTTTAGTTTAGTTAAGTGTGGTTTAAATTTCACTGCTGAAAGTTCAAACACTGTATTTGTGACCTTATAAGTCAAAATGTGTTCAAAATTATTTTATTTCATACAGTATAACTGTAATGTATATCTTACAAGTACAGCTTTTTATAGTTGCAGTTTTATCTCACAACTGAGATTTTACATTTCATAATTATGACTTTGCTAATTTAATAATTATGTAGTTCACAGTTATGACTGTATTGTGCAGCATTATATTTTACAATTGTGACCATAATTATGATCTCTCAAATGCAGGATTTTCTTGCAATTTTTAAATTATATAGTTAACTACAAATGTATCTTACATGTAAATAAATCTCTGAATTTTAACTCACAACATATATCTATATCTTACAAAAAATTACATTTTCCGTATTTATCTCACAAATGCAACTTTTTTTTTCATACATTATACTAAATGCTGTGTTATTTTAACTCAACGATAGGTTCATTTCAATTCAATTTGTATTATACTTTTTTACCCAACAACTGAATTTGTCCATATTTGATACAAAATTTTGTCCTAACTTCATAATCTGCTGACATTTCAATCAGAAAATCTGGAAAAAAGCTCAGATGCGTGTGCTGTTCACATCCAGGAATGTGTGGGTTTTGTTTCTCATTGCAACTACCTGTAATAACTTCCCTGCACAAAATAAAACCCCTTTCTATTATTCTTCCACTTCTTCACTCCTGACTTGTAAGGAGTTGTATTCTCTTATTGTTTTTCTTCACTGTCAGTGTGTTCATAAATCATCTAGGAGGAAAAAGTAGTGACACAATGTTCTTGATGAGGACGTGAGGTCAACGTTTCAGCTCATGTTGAGCGGCGGCTCCTAAAATTTCATGCAGGTTCTTTCCCTCGCCTGTAGTAAAGGCCACTTCCATTTCCCTGAAGTCCTAATCTGTCATCACTCCCCCATCCTGCTTCACACACCAACCGCAGCTGATAAGATTCCCTTTAGATAATGTGAGCTTAATGCATTAATGGCACAGCTCAATGTTTATACGAACCTGCCCCATCTTGATGTCAAGCACCGGTCCCCTTTAATGTGTTGATCTCGCTTCCAGCAGAACCACTGGACGGATTTGCTGTGAGTTTCAGTAGGGAATAATGCAGAGATCCTTCGGGAGCTCTGTCACGCTTGAAGGTGAATAATTAAGGCCTGTTGTTTTCTGGTTTGGGCCTTAAAGGTAGAGCCCACATTGCTCCTTCTAATCAGGTGATAGACGTGTCATCTTATTTGCAGAGGATTTGTGATTTAGTGTATCGTCTTTGCAATGCGTCATGGAACACTGCCCGTGAGAAAGTGCATAGACTGAAACATATTTGGTGTGAATCTTGCTATCAAATTTTGTTTTGATACATTATCACTTTTGACTTTTGTCATTTTCTTGCCAGTACAAGATGGCATGTCCCAACTTTTGCTTTCTTCAAAAAAAAAAAGGGTCTTGGTGTCCAAACACTCTATCAGTAGCCCAAAGAAAACAACAAAGGGTGCTATAGTATAAATAAACAGTGTACAGTGTGCTACCGTAAAGTCACCAAGTAAAAAAAAAAAAAACACTGTAAAAAATATTTGTATTTCGTTTTTGGTGATTCATGTTTTTTCCACGTATTTATGCTTTTAAATTGCATTATGGGATCTTGATCTTTCCTCCAAAAGCTTTTGAAGTCGAATAGTTTGAAAAGTGACTCTTGTTGACATTTTAAATAGTTTGAAGTGATATATTGTCTGTGTTTGTGTTGTAAATTACGGTACAAAAACCTGGTAACAAACTGCCAGTACCCTTTTCTGTTATTTTACGGACTTAATTATCTCTGTATTATTTCTTAAACAATATGTCAAACTACAAAAATGCCAATAAAAAAGTTAGTGTTGAATTTTCCATCTCCAGTGTTGAATTTTCAACGTCAAAAATCGACTCCCATAATGCAATTCACTGTAAATAAACGGAAAACACTATGTGAACCACGAAATACAGTTTGTTTGTTTTTGTTTTCTTTACAGTTTAGCTAAAAGTTGTAAAAGATTAAACTCTTAAGATTTTATTTTTGCTTGAAACTGAGTTTTGGACTCAGAAACCCTATTGACATAACATCATGACTTAGGCCATCTCCACATATACGCGGGTATTTTTCTAAATGTATTGGGGTGTTCCCGCCCTTGTTTTAAAAAATATATATATCTTTGTCCACGTGAAATCTCAAAAATGCACGTTTATGCTGTGTGGAGGGCATGCTGAATCAACAGGCAGCATTTAAAAGAATAAAGCAGTGTTGGTCAATCAAAAAGGAGAAAACAGCACCGACGCTACGACATCATGAGGCAAAAACTCCAGTTTTAATAGCCAGACGACCACTCTGTTACTGGAGTTTCTGAAAATATTCACCATGGCCAGAGTTTTCAGGAGGTTTCAGTCACCTTATACTGTGTTTTTATGTGGACAATTGGCCAAATCATGTAGAAAAAAAAACGCAGTTTGGAAAATACCGGTGTTCATGTGGGCAGGGCCTTAACAAACTGTAAACTGTATTTTTTATTAATAACAAACCGTGGATATGTATATGCAGATCCCACATTTTACTGCTTCCAAATTGCTAACACTTTTGCCATAGTTTTCCGTAATGATTCAACATCCGAAGTTGTTGTTGCAGAGATCAATCCCCGACATAGTCAAATGCATAAATAAACTGGAAAATAAACCACAAAATACAGAAAACTGTTAATTAACAATAAAGGCATTATGTAAGTTAGCCCCGCCTACACCCAAATCTCATTTGACCGAAGTAGCATGGATTGAGACATGCTGATTGGCTAATTAGATTTTATGACACAAGTTTAAAAACAATGCAAAGGAGACCAATAAAAATGTGCCGTTTTGCTAAACAGGAAAGAGTCCTGAAATTACAAAGCATGCATATTTATTCTGTACGGCAGAGCACTGTGAAGACAGAATCTGATTGGGTGTAATTAATGATGCAACATCCACTTGTTTGCCGTGTGCTGTGGAGCAGACAAACAACTTGGTAATTGCTGGAAACTCATTGTGTTGGTCCTGGTAAAGACACGGTTTAATAAAATGATGTTGAAATATATTTTCGACTTAATGTCAATTTTAGGCTAGCAGTTTACCAGTCCTTTTCCTGCATAACGATTGCTCAAAATGTTTAATATGCTAATTGTGTAGCTGTGGAAAAGTAGAGGTGTGAATGACACTGTAAAGCCAAGCTGAGCTGCTAGAAACAAATACTTGTAATCAGTGCACAGTGAGATTGTAGGTGTCAAGGGATTGTCTTGCCTTCTTGTTATTTCCTCCTAGGTCGAACCGCTCAAACATAGCCTGTGGCATGAAGTATGCAGGTAGTCTTTTTATAGTTAAACCTGTATCACGTCTCACCATCTGTCAGTGTGTAAAGAATAATTATCGAACCATATAATCAAGGCATTTTTACCCCTGTGTATCAAAGCCAATTATATATGACACGCTCAAGGGATTAAGACTTTGCAGTTAATTTACTCATTCACTACTGTTATTTTACTCACTGACCATTCAAGATGTAGGTGACTTTTTTTTTTTAGGAGAACATTAAAGATGAGCTGAAACTTTTAATTGGGTGACTTTTAAGTGTTACAATCTATACAAACCCTACTTTGCGTATTGTTGACAGTCTGGAGTTGAGTGGATTGTCATAAAACGACAAAAGCAAGTTTGCACTGTATGTTTACTACATAGAGGGAGGACACATGTTGTTTTAGGGGCTTTAGTACTAGAGGAACATTTTCACAGTTCCTGGATCTATTGGAAGAAGTATGTGTTTTTCCAAATGCAGGAACTGGGAACAGTTCTAGGTTTTAGATCTAGGAGTGCCCCAATTAGCTCTAATCCAGCACAATAGAAACTACAGTGATATAAGTGTTTGCTGGTTGGGGAGTTGCATAGATATATACACTAGATATCCCATACGGACCCTCAGCATGCGTCAATAGCGCCGCCACATTTGTACAGTGCTCCCAGGACAAACATCATTCAACCGCACTAGTCGAGACAGTGTGCCAATGTGAAGATGCTGGACTTTAGCGCTGCTTACGGGTGTAGTAACGAGCAAACAAAGAAAACAAAGCACAAAGGCAGAACATTTCATAGGTAAGATTTCGTTTTTTACATGTTACAAACTTTTGTGCTCAACAAGTAACATTAATGATAATACAGTCTCTTACTGCACTGATCATAAGGCAAAGTAGCATCAACTTGCACAGAATTCTAGGCTTATGCTAGTTTGTTGAATAAAATAAGCAAACAATGAAAAAGAAATATGACAACAAGACGCTGTGGTGCTAGAAACTTGTATTATTGTCGGCTAAGTGAACGAGTCGTTCATAACGGAGACTCATTCACAAACGAATCGCTCCCTCCGTTAGAATGAGAAGTGAAAGCAGGAGAGGGGACGTGTTTCAGGACACGGATTAGATCAAATTTAACACGGAGGGAGGGTAATACATTTTCATGCACAAAAACACACACTCTTTATCGGCAATGCCCGTGCGGTCACTTGTCCATCGACGTAGAAAAGTGATGTAAAATTATCATTTTCGTAATTACATTTTTTTTTACATTTTTTTGCGTACTGACCACGGGGGAAAATTCCCGATCATAGATATATGTATATATGTGTATATCTCTGGCTCTGGATGGCCACAGTCCTCCACTGCACCTTGGTTCCGCATTCACTTCAAAGGAGCGCTACCCTGTACTAAAATGGCGGCTCTATTGACGCATTCCTTCCAATAGACAACAATAGGCCAGGCGACATCTAGTATATCTATGGGGGAGTTGCATGCTAGCAAAGTATTTGAAAGTTTCAATGATAAGTAGCACTACAAGCTGTCTTAGGTCATTTTGTGCTCAGTTTTGCTGTTTCAAACCCAACTTATACTTGGTTTCACACCAAACGCGAAGAGAACACGTGCATTGCATCACTCATTGTAGTTTACTCATGGGATGTTTTTTCCCTCACCTGAATTTTCCGCTTGAGTTCATTTTTTTAACTTGCGGGGAAAATGCGATTGAGATGAATTCCACTTGTTCCTGGAAAACAAGCTCATCTGCTCACAAGCTTCCACGATCTGGATTTTTTTATTTATCTGTAATAGATTTTGACTTTATATGTTACTTACTCATGTGATTTCTGCTGTTGGGTTGAACCATCAATAATTTAGCATTTGGTGTGGAATGTAGAGTTATACTTCTGCATTCCATCTTTATTATTACTAAACTTGACACACAAGGAAAAGACAGCTCTGATCCTCCATTTGTTGATTTTGCTGACCGCAGTACTTGATGTTTCTTGCGGTTGGTTTAATAATGGTTTAATTCCTACTGATGGTGGTCTCGGTGGAAATTAGTTCTCTGGGAACCGAACTTGTTGACTAGTTTCTATAAATGAGTTCCTGTAACTATCCTGTGGGAAAGGCTCTTTTGTTTATGACAATTGTTCTTGTTTATATCCTGGATGCTGCAGCCTATAAGCTACTAATTAGTAAGATTACATTCATTCATTCATTCATTCATTCATTTTCTTTTCAGCTTAGTCCCTTTATTAATCTGGGGTCACCACAGTGGAATGAACCGCTAACTTATCCAGCATATGTTTTACGCAGCGGATGCCCTTCCAGCTGTAACCCATCACTGGGAAACACCCATACACTCTCATTCACACACATACAGTACACTAAGGACAATTTAGCTTACCCAATTCACCTAGCTTATGTCAGCTTAGCGCATGTCTTTGGACTTGTGGGGAAACCGGAGCACCTGGAGGAAACTCACATGAACACAGGGAGAATGTGCAAACTCCACACAGAAATGCCAACTGACCCAGCCGAGGCTCGAACCAGCGACCTGCTTGCTGTGAGGCGGCAGCGCTACCCACTGCGCTTGATATAGAAGGGTAGTCATGAACGCACTTTTCAGAGGCTGTGTTGTAGTGATAAGATAATAAAGTTATAAAAAATGTCGGTTTCTTCCACAGATTGGTCATTTTGCTTCAAAATACGTGTCATTAGGAGCCACGAGGATTAATTTTGTTTTGCTTATTTTAATATTATTATTTATTAATATTGTTGTTTTTTATTGTGTTTTTGACAAAACAAGGTACATTATATTGCAGGTATTCAGTAACAAAGGTATTTTCATTTTGTTCTTTGTTTTTCCTTTTTTTTTTACCACAAACTAACTTAAGACAGAAACAAATAAACATAATAATAAAAAAAAGAAATGAATTATGTATTTAAATTAAATAAATCAAATAAAAAGAATTAAAAAATAAATAAATAAATAAAAACGTATGGGGGAGGGGATGTTAGAGATTTATGGTTGGAGGAGTACATCATTCTCAACATGGATTATTAAAGGGTCCCATGTTTTGTAAAATGTTCTGGTTGATCCTTAAAAAACCTTCTTTTAGTATTTTACTAAAAACATTGTCCCATCTTGTATGGCCTGATAGTGAGCAAATTGACAGTAATGTTTCATAATTAAGTGAACTATGACTATGACTATGTTTTTGGAGCCTTTGGATTAATAATCATATTTCATTTTCAGTTTTCATGGCATCATCGTCTGTTTTCCTGCTATAAAGTCATTTTTCAAAGCTGCTTTCACTTTCGCTCTGCTTCTAAAGCCTCGGGGCAGGGCACTAGGAATCTGACATGCAAGTGATCATTTTTTCCTCTTTAGAGCTTCTGAGTGTCTCATGATCAGCATGTGGGCTTGTGTTACAGATGAGGGCTTCTTTTTCCACCGCCTTTGGCTATGGTATCCCCCACACTGGAGTGCTTTGTGTAAGTTGTGCTGTATGGCAGTGGATGCTGTGTGTTCCTGCTGTACATGCAGATGTTATCAACGCAGACCTGAAGACCTGAGTTTCTTGGAAGGGCTGGATTTCATGAAACGTGACTTGACTTCTGGTCCACCTACAGCATTCCTCTAAAATTCTGTAGTACAACCAGCACCGCTTGAAGAACTTGTTGCCAGGGAACAAGATGGTAGCAGGTCATGGCGAACACCCTCAGGGTTTTTGTTGAATGAGATGCAGGTCTTCTTGTCTGAGCATCTGCTAACCTTTAGCTTATCCTCTTAAGAGCAGCTTCTGCTGTGCTATTCTTCATCAGCAGAACATCACTTGCTGCACTCTCCAATCGCGTTCACTTATTTTGCACATCACATCATTGACAAGGCTCATGCTTTTTTGTTAACATCTGTTAGCCTATTCCTGCAAGGATGAGCATGTTTTTAATTTCTGAATCTGAAATCCATTTTAAAATGTAGAAGGTAGCTGTAGAAATAGTTTAGTATCATTTCTATAGTTTCTAAAAAAGAAATCAACACATTTTGGTATTATATTTTAGAAAGATTTTGACTCCATTGGTTATGAAAATGTGATATTACTATTATTATTATGAATATAAAATAATATTAAAGTGTATATTCACTGTACAAAGCTATTAGTCACATTACTTTAAAAAAGTAGGTAAATCTATTGCCTAAAAAGTGACAAGTTGACTTTACTTAAAAAAGTGAGTAAACCCGTTGTAACTAGGAACTGTTAAGTTGACACCTTTATTATTTATAATTATGCACATAGTTCTTAATAATTATGGCAAATAATAATTTAATTTAATAATTATTAAAGTTCTGTCACTTTTTTAAAGTAGTCGAGTAATTGCTTTAAAAGCAACAATTTTTTTTAAATTTGTTAAATACTTAAAACACTTTTTAAGTAAAGTCAACTGATCACTTTTTGCAGTGTATATTATATAAATATATATGTATTATTTATGGGCATAGATTAAATACAACGTAGTTTTAATATGGTTATGCATATTGAGTTTTAGAAAATATTGGTGTTAAGCTTTATATTTACAATAATGATCAAGGTAAGTCATTGTGTTCTTTTATATGTGAATCTTAGGTGTGTATAAAAATACAGTTTTTGTAAAATAGATACTGTATTTTATAATATAATTTGGTACAATTATTGTAGATAAATTAGTTAAATTACAACACACACAAAAGATTATATATCATGTAATATTATATGGGCGTCAGGGTGGCGCAGTGGGTAGCACAATCGCCTCACAGCAAGAAGGTCGCTGGTTCGAGCCCCGGCTGTATCAGTTGGCATTTCTGTGTTTGAGTTTGCATGTTCTCCCCGTGTTCGCGTGGGTTTCCTCCGGGTGCTCAGGTTTCCCCCACAAGTCCAAAGACATGCGGTATAGGTGAATTGGGTAAGCTAAAATTGGCCGTAGTGTATGAGTGTGTATGGGTGTTTCCCCACTGATGAGTTGCAGCTGGAAGGGCATCCGCTGCCTAAAACATATGCTGGATAAGTTGGCGGTTCATTCCGCCGTGGCGACCCCTAATTAATAAAGGGACTAAGCCAAAAAGAAAATGAATGAATGAATAATATTATATATAAATATATAATTTATTGTATATATTATATAAATAAATGTGTATTTATCAAATAAAACACACATATTATATAATGGTTTCACTACATTTTTGATATTTGTAGACACATGTTTTTCTCCTTTTTTTTTAAACCATAATAACCATTTCCTGGTTTGAAAAAATTGTGTGTTAGTGTAATGCAATGTTGGCATGTAATGAGAAACCCAAGCATACACCACACAAACCCATCACAACCTGTTTCCACTGTGTCAGCAGTGATGATGAAATAGTAATGAGCTCCTCTTCCGCGTCATAGCTCACAAATTCGTCCCGAGTTTTTGCGAGCACTTTCATACGTAACTCGACCCGCGTGAAGGGCCATCTGTGTGTGCCCGCTGCCTTTCTCAGAGACGCCCAGGTGTGACGGCCCCTTTGAAAAGCCGCTCATTGTGCCCACCGCTGGAGTTATGAGTGGCCCACAAAGAGCAGGACGACACTCAATATGATTCCAGCACACTGTCCATCTGTATGCTAATGAGGAGAGAAACAGATACGGCTGGCCACTCACGGCTGTCCTCAGAGGCTGCTGGGATGGAGATGGTGAGTAAATGATGACCAAATTTAAATCTTTGGGTGAATTATCACTTTATTGTTTTTTTCTGCAACATAAATCTCTCAACCTCCAATCCCCCCCCCCCCCCTAAAATAATGTTTTCACAAAAAAAAAATTAGGTAGTACAAAATCAATTAGAAATGATTATCATGTTCGAGTCATTTCTGCAGGATCATATAAAGACTGAAGAAATGATGCTGTAAATTCAGCTTTGCCGTTACAGAAATTGTTGATCTGATTTTAAATTATTATTCATTTTAGAAATGTTTCCAAATATAAAAAGTTTTTTTTTATTTTTTTATTGTAATAATGTTTAACAACAATGTAGTTTTGGTGAAGAGGAGAAACCTTTAAAAGCATCACAAATCTAATGTGATCATATGTATATGAATGTAGTGGTTTTGGTTTGATTTTCAATTTTATTTTTAGTTTACGTTTTCACCATATTGTTGATCAAATAAATGCTGTTTTATATAATTAACTAATTACTAAGATAGATAGATAGATAGATAGATAGATAGATAGATAGATAGATAGA
>CAIGQV010018299.1:9782509-9833461 GCA_903798115.1 Danio jaintianensis | reverse complement strand
ACACACACACACACACACACACACACACACACACACACAGTAATTCCCATTAGTACATTTCACAGCTTGACAAATGAAAAGAAATACTTTAAGGATTTTTTTCATAACAAGGAGCCGTTTTCATTATGTAATGTGACACACTTTACTACCGGAGTTGTCTATCACGTCTTCATGAATGAGGCTTTGATGGCCAACGGCTTACTAAAAGAATCGTTTCTGAAACGTGAAGGGCGAGATTCCATTGCGAAATAATGCCATTTCCTCATTCTTCTGTTTGCTCTTTTAGGGTATGGGTGGATAAATCACTATTTCAAACGTGTTAATAGCTGCATGTCACTTGTTTTTTCTTTCTTTCTCTCTTTGCCACCTTTTTGCTTTAACGCCCCGTTAAAGCCCATCTGTTCTCAGCAAGGATGCTATTTAGACAAGAGTATCTGTTATTGTGGACATGGACTAAAATAAACACAACTCGCTGACCATTGACTGACGGCCTCATGCAGGGTTTCACACCTCATGACAATAATTAATGTCAGGACCAGCAATTGCATGTATTTCTATATGAGTCATGCTTTGTAAGGATTATGTTGGGTGAAAGTAAATTCCCTCGGGTTGTTGGTCAGGTGCGAACGGAGCAAAAATAGAAACATAACCTGTACTTGTATTTTTTTTCTAGCTTTTTTTGCCTAAAGGTAAAGCAGAAAATAGAAGCATAACTGGTACATTTTCATTTTTTTTTTTTTTTGCTTGCTTGTTTAAAGGTCAAGCAAAGATTAAAGGCTTTTTTTAAAGGTGAACAAAAATAAGTATCAAAGAATATGTGTCTATAAAGCAAATACATTCCAATTTAAATTTGCAAATGTACTTTACTAATCTAATCACTGTACAGTATCTCACAACCTCATTATTCTCTTGGTATCAGTGGCAGACAACTTTACACATTTCTATAGGAAAATCGATTTTTAGATGACAAGATTCCAAAACCTTTGAATCCACTTCATAAATCATGAGTATAATATATGTTGACTTGTATAAAACAAACTGCTGTAATAAACAACCAGTAGCCCGAGTAGGTATCCATAATACTGTATATTATGAAGATCAATTCTGAGAAAATGCAGTAAGTTCTCAAAAGAGCATGCCTAGCAGCCATAAATCTGTGCGATTTCCCTATCAATAATTTCTCCCCTTTGGGAAATTTCCTTATATCACATTTAATTTCCTGTGCTTGCTTTACAGTAAAATCGTAAGCCTATCGCTATGGAAACAAGCTTCAGTAATAAGGTCATGTATCAAATATAGGGATGAGAATTGAGCACAGCAAATGGATCCCACAATTGATTTATAACCTGTCAGCACATACAAACGCTGCTATCTGATGCCCTGTTTTTGTTGTTTCTGCATGGCTGAATGATGCTGTCACTTTAACATATGGTTTTGTCTTGTCAGAATCGCAACAAGGGATTCATTAGTTTCTGATATCCCAGTCGCAGCTGCTTTTTAGGAGGAAATGAGCAGCTAACAATTGCGAACACCATTAAAGTGGGTCAAGGCCATGATTCCAGATAAAAGGGAGTCAATGCATTGGCTATAGGTTTATGTGCAAGGCCTCAAAGGAAAAGCCATGAAATATGGATGAAGGAAGCCACCGAAACACGCCTACCAGCAGCACCAGCATCTCTGTCCATCAGTCCGGCATCCCCCTTCCCCCATATTCTCCAGCACAAATCTGGTTTTCTCCACCCATACCTCCTTCTTCTTCTACTGCTTCTTCCTCCAACACCCAGCTCTGACAGCGTGTGAAATATCCAGATGAGGTGAGGTTGCTGGTGAAGTAATCTGTGGTTTTATATACACCATTCCTGGTGCCATGTGAGAGGGTGTTTGGTGGTGTAAGGTAGCCAGAGCATTTGGCCAGTGGTGTGGATACATAAAGGTAACACTGGTTTGCTCAGATTGATAAACAGTCCACCTAATTAAAAATCAGACACACAATGATTTATTATTATTAGTTATCATGCATCATTTCTTTTATATCTTTCCCTGTTTATTCTTTTTATTGTTTTTTTTATACTGCCCTCTATTATTATACCCGTTGTTATTCATGTTGTACTTTACTGCATGTTCCTTTTCTTATACACACACACACACACACACTCACACTCAAACACAAATCTGCCTGTAGTTGGCTGACTTGCATGTTTTATTGGACCTTTTTTCGTTTTGTCTTTGTCCACGATTTATAGTCTATAATTTGTATATCTCCTTGAATAACATAAAAATAAAATATACATAATTATTATTTTTTATTTTGTAAAAACTATTAAAATGCTGTCTGGATGACAATAATTAATAATAAAAAAATTTAAAATAATAAGTAATACGATTCTGGTGTGAACCTTCCACTTCTGCACCTCTGTTCTGTGGTGAATCAGTCCAATCCAAGCATTGCTGTAAAACAGTCCCCGACTGCTCTTTACTCTACCTACCATACCTGAGATCCAATTTCTATTGGTTGATCTTGTCAGTGTTGTCAAATGACATTGGAAAACACTGCATTAACATCATCAAAGTCTTTAAAGTAAGAACTAATTTGATTTCAAAGGGATGGTTCTCCCAAATATGCAAAATATGCCAAACCTTTAGTTCTTTTATTCTGTTTAGCACAAATTAAGATGTTTTGAAGAAAGTTGAAAACCTGTAACCTTTGACATCCACAGTAGCAAAAACAAATACTATGGAAGTCAATGGTTTTCCAGCTTTCTTCTAAATATCTTCTTTTGTGTTCAACTGAAGAAAGAAAGACAAACAGGTTTGTAATAAGTCCAGAGGGTGAGTAAATGATGAGAGAATTTCCATGTTTGGGTGATGTCCCTTTAAAGGTTCTTTTGGGAATCATATGATTCTTCTGTGATGCCGCTGATAAAACTCCATTTTGTAACCTTTGTTTTTAAGAGTGTATCTTTATCAAAGCAGCATGTAATGAGGATAATCTCAAGATCTAAGCTTGCGTGTTATATTTGAACCCTAACTTCAGGCTATACATAAATATGGTATCTAGTAGGATTGACTATATTTAGGTAAAGTTACATGCCAAAATGTGTCCTTAAAATGCATGTGTATGTGTGTGTGCAGCAGTCAGCATTCTACATGGTACTGACTATTCTACCAGGCATTTTCACAATTTAAGGTATCTACTCTCAGCTCTTTGACCTTTTTCTTGTTCAGCCAAAAACCAATGATGCCATTTCTTTTGTAAACTGAAAGTATGGTGGTACTCAATAGCTGTTTAGCCACACTGCTTGCCTGTTTTACTCCACACCATTCGTAAATTATTGCAAGTAATAGACTGTAGACATAGGTTGTGTTTACACCTGTACGAGAAATGAATACATTTACTTCACTTAACATTCACACTGTCATCTTTTAAACTGAACTGAAAAATAGAAAAAATGAAGTATGCTTTACCAAGGAAGTTACCAAACATCAAACATAATGCTGACTTGCTATGCTAAATCTGATGTGCAGTATTTGCATATTTGTGTGATGGTATTTTTATCAGTTGAGAAGTTTTGAGAAATTCTATAAGAGTCAAAACAGAGCCAGGGACACATTCATTGCACACACACAAAAAAAAGATCTGCAGCAAGGAGATGTGTTTCTGATGCCTGTAATGGGCAACATCATGACTATAAGGAGAGAAAAAACAGGTGTGCTTGAGTATTCTGTCCTTTTATGGTTGCAGCTTGTGACATCATGCTTTTGCTTTATTTACTGTAGGTGCCATTGGTTCATGTTGAATTCATATCAGTCACACTTTGGAAGTGGACTGGGACCATTTTTTAAGTAGTTTCAGTATACTTTATGGCTTGCTCCATGGTTTGGATGGCAGTGTATCAATTTATTCAAATGAACCACAGTAAAAGAGCAATCTCATCAGAGTTTGTTTTAATCTAACAAAATCTGCCAAGAGTGAACACACCCATAAATATATGAGGATTAATATTTATATCAGTAAAGAATAGATAGAGTAAGTAGAGTGTTTTTCTGACACAGTTCAAGTCTTGAGGCCTTTATTAACAAGCTTCTGATATAAATAAAGTGTAAGAGAGAGACAGAAAAAAGTGCAGTGTTGGGGTACAATCGAGGACAAGCAGGTCTAGCTGGTCTACCAGCCTAGCCAAGCTGATGTTCAGCTGGTTTAGCTGGTTGGCAACCAGGGGAAAAGTGCCCAAAACGCGTGTAAAACCAGCCCAAGATCTATTTAGATTGGTTTTAGATTCTTTGATTGGTTTTCAGATGTTTTATTAGACTGTTTTGAATGTTTCCAGCAAGATTGAGAAAAACTGCATTGGATACTAAGGTAATAGGAACCTATCTAAATGAGTTAGATGTTCAAATTTAGCTTGTAAATGTTTTTCAAACTTTGTCGTCATCTTTTTGGGGTCTATCTCTTTCCAGGTCAATGCGCGGATGTACAGTAGAGGGCGCTCTCACCTGTGGCAAATCACACTAGCAGGCTGAGCACGCATCAGGACATCAAACTGCAGCGAGGATATACAGCTTTTCTGAGGTTTACGGGGCTAATTTCCTTGCTTTTGTGGTTTTCACATAGTCATTTCAAACGTGAATTTAAATGACAATCAACTTCATTCATATGGTTGTTTACCATATTTACCTTTGTTTTAATAAATGTGCTACAATATCACAAAAAATAAATATCTTAAGAATGAACAAACGTTAAATTAGTGTCTATTTAAATGTAAGAAAGTATTGTTGAGAATATACACATTTCCAGTCAACATGTGGGCACTTTAAATGCAACATCTCTGATACGTTTGTGGTTTGGTGATCACTGTGTGTTTTGAGATTATTCACGTTATAAAATACAAATTCTGCAATTTGAGCATTATAAAAATCTGAATTCCTGACAGAAAAGAAAGCACGCGTTTAATTGCTCGTTGTGAAACGGGAATAGAGCTCGTAAGTTTTTGGCCAGGCTCCGCCCCCGAGTGGCGGTTGGCCAACTGCATCAGCAGGGGGGATTTTGATTGGCCATTCCAGCTGTCAATCACGCGAGATCTCCTCAGGCGTGTGGTAGCTGTGAAACATATCATTTGCCGTGAAGTGATCAGACCGAGGGAGAGATCAGCCCAGACCATCACCGCGCAAACACACCACGCTCGTGAATTTTTGCATGTCAGGAACGGAGGATCCTGTCGCCGGTCATCGGCCGTTTTCCATCTTGCATTCATAACACATCAAATCGGCGGCATGTGGAATTGTATCAGGATTAGGAATTGGCTCCCAATCGCGTGCCTGCTGTTAACGATATGGACGAAGGTGAGAGCTCTGATTGTTATTAGTGTTGTGGATCGATTTAATTGCCATAGCACTGATCAGGAGGCAAAAGTTGATGGGTGTGGGCTGACGATATCAACCGTTTCTGCTCAAAGTGATCGATATTTGAATTACGCAGCCACATGTGCGCGTGCATTTGGAAATGTCAGATGTAAGAAATGTTAACTTGTAACACGATTCCTGATTAAAAGCAAGGGGTGGATCAGTTATGGAAGCTTGTATAAAATAAAGCCGTTTCTCTCATCTCATCCGCATAACAGGTTAGCAAAATTGAAGACTGATTCTCTGGAGACTTGCTTGCACAAGCGCATGCGACACATTCCCTCAAATTAATATTAGCACAGATTTGCGCCTCAGTCTGCATTTCTGTAATACATAATCAGTGTTATGATTCCTCTGTTTGTTTGTTTATTTATTTGTCTTTCTGTTTTCCAATGTATTTTTAGGTGTCCCAGTCCTCTGGCTATTTTGAGCTGCAGCTGATTGCTGTAGAAAATGTAAACGGTGAGTTGTGGGACGGGGAATGTTGCGACGGCACGCGGAACTCTCAAGACCAGCGCTGCGTGCGGGACGAGTGCGATACTTACTTTAAAGTGTGTCTGAAGGAGTACCAGTCTGAAGTCACCACCACTGGGCAGTGCACCTTCGGCTCTGTATCTACTGACGTTCTTGGTGGAAATATATTTTCTTTTAAGACCGCAAAAAACAACCCCAGCAAAACGAGCGACGTGGGAAAGATCATCATCCCTTTTCACTTCGCCTGGCCGGTAAGTGCGCGTCTTTTCATGGGTTGTAATAAAAAACGCGCCGCGGTGAGCTGTCACTGCTCGGAAGTTGAGTGCACTATATTGTTAGGGTGATGACAGGGTCTCTATTTTAATCTCGGGGCGTGTAGGCTGCTGTGTCTTAACGATTTTTCTGTTATTTCTGTGAACGCTTCATCTGTAGGGCACTCACTTTGCTGTGCGTGTTTGAAACGGGCTGCTTGAAGGTGCATTTAAGGTGACACGCACTTCTTAAAGAGATAGTTTACTGTTGAATGAAAATTCTGCTACTTAGTCGCCTTGTTTACACCTGTTTTGGTTACTTTTTTGGGGGAAACACAAAGTAATTAGATAGTACTATTATTTACTTGCATTGTATAAAGAAATATTGAATGAAAGTGAATGCTGACTGAAGTCTGTCATTCTGTCAAACGGAAGCTTAAAAAGATACTTTCTAACAAACAATATTTTCGTTATACTTGGCTGTGTTTCAAAGCTGCTTAGCTGTACATTTTTTTTGGGCATCATAAGAGCATACAAGGCGTTTTAGGTAGACTGATTTTGGTCCAGTTGACTTCTCATTATCGAGGTGCCAATCTTTCTCAAATAGTGTACTAGCTGTTCAAATGTGACTCGCTATCCGTACTTATGGCGCTGCTGGGTCTGTATGATTTTGTTATTTTGCTTTTTAGGAGATTTATACCTCACACACCTTTTCTTTAAAATACCATATTTACTGCTGTTATTGTTATAAGGCGGGTTGACATCTGTCAGTGGTTTTGCCTAAAACTTTGATTCTTCTTATTATTGGTTGAAACGTTTACCATAATTACCAATCTAAATATTTTTTTAAACAATCGCCGTTAGTCAAAGTTAAAAGGTAAAAAATAATGGGTTTTTTTGTAGTCAAACCATTGTATTCACAAATTAACCATGAATCCTGCCACACTAATTATAGTTTAATCATGGTATGTGTAGTACATTGTTATGCAGAAGGTAGTCAATATGCCAAAGAAAATGAATGCTATTCTTTTACTATAACACATAACCAAAACAAACACTGCTTGAGTTCAGCTACTGCAAGGTAAAGCTTTTAGAATCTTTTCCAAAAGCAGCTTCTAGAGTTTGATTGTCAGTTAAGTATTTTCTTAATGTTGGCTAATACCACAAATTTATAATCTAATCCCACAATAACTGGGATTAGAGGAAAGTTTAGTTGTCATGGAAATTTGTTGTAATGGTATCTGTATACTGATTGTGACTGCCTTGTGGTGATATGGGAAAAAACTTATCGTGTGTCTCTCCAGACACGCAGGCACATTACTGATGCTGATGTCAGGTGTCAAATCACTGCAAATGTTTTATGCAGTTCAGTGTCACAACAGCAACAACAAAAAGATAGATGTCACGTAGTGTTGACTCTTAGCTTTGGATGGCAGCCCGGTGAGACACACATACTTACCTGTGTTTGATGGCAGACCCCTAAAACCAGCTCTCCTTTAGGCTTTCATTTACTACCTCACTGCTCCCCCAACACACAAACACTCAACCGTTTAAGTTAATGTGTAACGTGCTATCATACTGACCCTTTCAGGGCCGTCTTTGATGCTACACCTGCTTCTTCTCTGACCCCTGCTTGAAATTTCACCTAGTTGTCTCTATATAGCTCGGATCACATGATGTGTGGCTGTAGTCTTGTGCCTGAAAGCCTGTGATTGAGTTTAAATTTGCAGTTCCTTAGTGTCCCATGAAAGCTAATGAAATTGCCAGTGGAATGTGTTTCTGAGTGTCTTTGCATCCGGACATCTGTTTGATGTGCTCGGTGTAACCTCATCTAGGGTGCGTTGTATAAAGATGTCTAGCACCTCACCCTTAGTATTGGAGACTTAGTTTGTCACCTGTTGTGGTGGCACCTGGTGTAGTTTGTTTTCTTGTATCACTGGTTTGTTTGCTAAGATTGGTTTTGTGAAGCCTTTGCCTTCGTGGTTTGCTTTTGATTAGATTTCTTCCTTTGATTTGATAGAAGCTTTTGATGTCATTTGAATCTGATTTTGATTCTATTTTCTGCTGCATGTGGAATTCAATGAAACTTTCAGTTGCACTTTAACATGTTTAAAACATTGTTTTTATAGCAATGTGTGAAATTCTTATAGAATTACGATTCAGTTCTGAAAAATGTAACTTTAATCTCAATATTATGAATGTAAAAGTAAAAAGAAAATACCATTTGAATTTTTCTAAATTCTCCTTCACCCAATTTAATGTTTAGGATATTTTTCTTCCAATATTTTGGACATTGCGAATAGTGAGCTTGCTATGCCTGATACAATATTTTGTCTCTGATGCAACTTTGGCTTCTATATCTTATGTACAGATTTCATTATAATTCCACACAAATAATTTTTTTTTACAAATCACAGTGCAGTTTGTGTACACATCTGAAACAGAAATAGTCTGAAATATTGTAAAAAAAAAACAATCAAACAAAACAACAAGACCCTAAAGTTCTGGTTTAAGGCCAGCCATTTAAAAAAAATTTTGGATTCATCGGTTTGGTTTGATTTACTTGAAAGAACTAGTTCATGTAATTATTTGTTTGTGAATCTTGTCATGTGTATGTTATTTCATACAACCCATGAGGAAGTTTTTTGTGATTATTTTATTACCTTTCTTAAAAATCATATGACATTCAATTCTAACTGCAAACAAGGCTAAAACTGTGTGTAGATTAATTGGCAGGGATGCAGGAAATACTTGAATTAGTTAAACATGGATCTTTAAAGAAATCCATATAAAGACCAAATATAGATCTTGAGTGCTCCAAAAACAATACTTTGACCCGTGCCTATAGATTAGGTCTCTTTATCAGATGGCTACAATATGATGAAAGCCATGGTCTCTTGAAGGTATCCCTCTGGCCTTTTACTTGTGAAATGGATCAGCAGCAGGTTAGTAAGTTCTTAACCTGTTAGTTGCTGATTTGTGTTACAGTTTTAGTGGATGTTGAACTTCAGGAGTGTAAGAGACGGTACCCACGAGAGCCTCTCTGGTGGCACAGTGATATTGACGATAGAGGCAGCTGTATCCGTCTGTCAGAGGACCACTACGCTTCAAGGCTAAATGGCAGCGTCAGCCACACCTGATTGGGAGCTTGCTGGGCTGTTGCTAGGAGACGGTTACATGGGCCTTTAGTAAACAATTATCTATTGCCCTCCAAGTTCCCTTCCCCCTTAACTGGTCTTTCAGTGGAACCACTCGTTCCCATCTCACCTGGGAAAGAAGTGCTAGAACTGATTACACTATTGACTGTGTAATTAGCCAGTCACAGCTGGCTGTGTCTCCGGTCAACAAAAAGCAGTAATTGTCCAGTTCGGCATCAGAGCAGGTGGCTGCTGATTGGGACTGATTATATATTGCTGCTCCCCCAAGGCCTAAAAATGTCCAAGGAACCAGTGTCCACCTTTTTTGGTTGATGTTTTGGCTTTTTATGTGGGTTGACCCAAAGCCGCAGTCATGACTTGGACGGTGTCACGTTTTCCCTGCTACTGCATTGTAAGGACAATCCCTAATTAAGGTTGCATGTTAAATCACACCGATTGCCGTGCGCATTTGTCAGTAAAGCCAGTCGTGTAATCATTGGTAAATTTCCAGCACGTGTGTTCAGATGGAGCAACGTTTACTACATGCTATGCAAAATATCACATTTGATTATTCAAGTAATCGATAATCATTCTGCAATATTTCTGTGGCTTCTCAGTGAACTATGGTTCTTTTTAGGAAATGCTACTAATGCAACATCTGAAAGCACGTGGAAATACCACATATAAAGACCTGTTTCTACTTCAAACTCACTTTATAACTTCAGGTGAGTGTTTGAAATCACACAACCGTGCTCACCTGACAAGATGTGCATGGCATTTGCAAATTCTGCTAAATAACAAAAGAGATTTTTTTGCAGCCCTATTAGTAATAAATTGAGAATTGGCACGTATCAAAGAAGTATAAATACTGGATAAATAAAAGGAATACCCGTGGCTTCTGATAATACATTGAGATCTTAGAAAGTGAAACAAACGGTCTGTGCATAAAACTGATCATCGTATCAACAAAACTGGCCACAAATTGATAGATTTCATGGATTGTTGATTTTTGTGAATCAACAAGAACCAAGGTTGACGCCAAAAATTTTCTACTAAAGAACAAAAGTCACGTACATCTTAGGTGACCTAAGTGTGAGAACATTTACAGCTATTTTTAATGCTTTGTTGCAGGACACTGCAAAAATATTGCTTGTTGTGGCTCACTTCGTCAAAAGCCGTTTAATGTTCAAGAGGTTGAATGTAAACATGCAACCTATATGATGATTTCATTGTTACAAAGTATTTAACAGCTAGCTATTAGCTCTCTAATTAATGCATAAGTTAGTGGATGATTTGGTTGACCCTGTGGTACATCCACGGTCAAAGCAGAGCAGCTTTTGTTTGAACTGGCTGCACTATTTGCAGTCATCTGCAGTGGTTTGTGATGTTACAGGAAGAGCCAGTATTGATTCCTCCCTCTCCATGGAGATCCGCTGTGGTGATTCACCAGGAAGTTTAAGTTCATGAGGAATCTCTAGCTGGATGTGAGAGTCTCTCCCTCTTCCTGACCCTGAAATAGCTTTTTGTTATGCCACTACAATAAACATTTTCTTTCTTGTGACCTGGGGCAGAGAAAGGTTTTTTTTGTACCCATGTCTTCCCATTAAATGAAGGGAAAGGCTGCATTTTCCCTCTCTTGAATGCAGCAGTAATGGTAGGATTATTTTTAGCAGTGGAAAGACTGGGCCAATTAAGAGACAGTGTGCCTGAGGTGACTTTATGAACAAAATCTCTTATGATACAGGGTGGTTTGAGAGAGGTCGTCTTTGGATGGCACATGTTGTAAACACAGACTGCCTAGTTTTGACCATGTTTATTTGTAATAAAGCATTTAAAGAGAGAATGTTTAGATTCTTTGTGAAGCATAAAAGCCAGGCACTTCCTACTCCATCACTCCCACACGATGGACTCTTCAAAACTATTAAAAGGGCCTTCCTGGTTTGGAGATTGCAAAAGGGCCTCTGCCAAAATGCTGTTAATTGATTAAAGAATAAAAAGCTTGAACTGAAAAATGACTAATGGTAGGTTTCTGTCAAGGCTCATTAACCATTCACACCAATGTTTATACAAAAAGTTTTGATAATTATTATAACTAATTGAGATATGCTCTCAGTGTGCATAGTTTTCATTCTTGGTGTAAAAAATAAAGTGATTAGGACTGGCATCAGGAGGAGAGAGCTGAAGAATAACCACTCTTTTGTGCTGTACTTCAGCTAAGTACTCAAGAAAGCATGTTGGTACTTTTAGAAGAGCCTGACTATGTTGAGTGTTACCCTCATGAAGAGTGCAAGATAAACTGGTTCCCAAAAGAAGGGCTTCCATTAAGTTGAACGTACCGACCTGCCAGTGGTGGACATGTATTAGGCAGAGCAATTATAATGGACTTTCTGTCTCCCCTGAGAAGGGTCATAGAAAACATGGGGTCCTTTCAGTGGGAAGAAGTGGGAGTTAGAGAGCTTAACCCTGATGTCCCTTTCCAATTACACTGGAAGCTACTATGTGTGTGAGAGAGAGCTGTTTCTATTGTTAGTTCCTGCTCTCAACTAATTGTTTTCAACTACCCATGATGCTCTACCTCCCTGGTACTGGGTCCCTTAACGACAGTTTTACAAATGACAGCATGAATGATGACTTGCAAGTACACAAAGTGCCTGCTTATTCATTTCCAGCTGTATGAATTTGTTCAGGAAGAGCCTGATTGTTTTTTTTCCTTTTCTTCTGTGTTAGCGTACATGGATGTGGAGCAAGTGTGATTGTGTCTGACTAATGCATGCGCACCTTCCTGAGGGAGCTAATGAATTGCGAGCAGGTGTGCTGCAGTGATTAAAGTGCATTACTGCAAGGCAAGTTTAATTCCCGCTTGACCCCTGACCTTGTTCAAAATGATAATGATTGTAATGGAGTTGTTGCTCATGTGACTGTAACCTCTTGGGAGACCAGCACTATGCTAGATTGCTATTCTGCAACTAGGTCTGTTCAGCGTGATGTGAAGCTACTTAGCAAAGGCTCTGCCATTTTAACTTGATGCCGAAACTGGAGTAATCGGCAGTACTGTAACTGGACTAGACTGACAGGGAGACAACTGGCTTGTCAGATGGTTTGATGATGAGCTAGCAGTCTAGAGTGTCAAATGGCCGCCTCACTGTAGTAACCGAAGGGCTGCTTGCCAAATGAGCAGTTGAATATGGAATAGTGTCATTCCATATTGAGCTCATAACACTAGTGGAAGAGCAGCTATCAGGTAGAATAGTTTCACAGATGTCATTGATGGATTTACATAAATTTTTTTGGAAGCCTACTTTAGAGTAGTATGGCCGGACCGCTGTGTAATACATGGTTTAGAAGGATTGAGAGCTGTGAGAATTGATCCAGGCCAGCGTCTTTGGGAGATCTGTGAGCAATGCCCACTGGGATATGGCAGCTTCCAACCTCACAGCCTGTTTCGGTTGCTGCCAAGCAGCCATGCTAGTCTCAGTTTCTACAAATGCTGCAGTTAAAACCTCTCTGAAATGAGGAGGATATAAGTGATCGGTTCATTGTATAATGGTGATTTGATGTAGCTTGCTCCTTCTGGCACTATACTATACTTTACTTCACTCTACTGTACTACATTAGACTGCATTAGACTATTGGTTTTACATGAACGTTTGTTTTTGTTTGTTTGTTTTTTAAAAACATATTTTTAAACGTTTATTTGGAAAATTGCATTGATGCACTGCAAAAAAGCTTTTTTGTAAGAAAACAAGCAAAATAATATGCCAGTTGCATAAGTAAAATAATTGTTGTTCTTGGTTTGAATTTAGATTATTTTACTTACCATACTGGCATATTATTTTGCTTGTTTTACAGAAAAAACTCACTTAACTCACTTAATATATTATATTATATTATATTATATTATATTATATTATATTAATGACTTGTCTTTAAAATTCCCACTTTAAAAATGGTTAAATAATTGGAGTAGAATCAAGACAAAAACTTTAAGTAAGAATGTGCAGATGATGGTAATTAGGTAGGATTTGGCTTGTTTATATAGTACAACTTAAAGGAGTTTGATAAGCTAATACACACCTTTACTTGTGTTTCTGTACATACAGTATCTGAGTGTGTGTTTGTGTGTGTGTGTTCATGGCCACTGCTGTCCCTTCTTGCTTAATTAGCACCCAGAGGGGAGGGGTTTGTTGTATTGTCATTGCTAATGATCTTGTTGGCATAGCAGCAGAATGCTAAATGAGCCGTGTGTGTACACACTCACCCAGAGCGTGCCCTGCGTTGGCCAAGTCTGCAGCGATAAGCACCACGCAAGCATAATTTTGTATCTTGCTTGGTGCTCCCTGCCTTTCAGACTCACCGGACACTTGTCTGACTTGCTTTATTGATGGCGATGTCTCATGGGTCTGCAAGGTTAACTAGACGCATTGTAGTCGATGATGGTGCTTTATTATTGTGTCTGTAGGAACTCAACCCCAGTGTGGGAATTTGCTGAAAGAGGGGAGGTTACAGAGCAACAGAATATCATTTACTGGCCTCAGGGCTCAGAGTACACGTTGAGTTGCGTCTTCTTGTCCTCCCATGGCCATAATGCAGCTTAAACAATGCTATTGTCCGCTTTTGTGCCCTGGAAGCCTGGCGGAAAATGACAATTGACTAAGCTGAAACAAGTCATGTCATATGGACTTGTAGTGTGCAGAGGTCACTGCCACATGTGAAGAGGGATTTCAGAGTTGGAATAACCAGGGATTTCTCCACTAAGGTAGTGTTGTTGATGAGGATGGATGTGAAATACCTTTCTCGTTGTGGTGGGCGATATGAGCTGTTCGTATCACAATATTTTCTACTGTAAATAAACTTATTTTTCTACTGACAATAAAACTTATCTATGACTACCAATATGAGGTGGTATGGAAAACAAATCGACTAACTCGACTAGCATGGTGTGCTGCTTTTTACCATCTGTTTCCATGGTGACTCATGGATTCGGCATTCTGTTAAGAATGTTTATGTGTTCACAGTTAAAATAAGCTCTGTATACATACATGACTGCATAATACATCAACTTACAAAATGTATTATACATAATAAATGATGTTTACATTGACAAACTTGACAGAGTTTAAAAGCTGACACTTGGCTCTCTGTGAGCCCTCTGCATTCAGCCCTCATGCACACAAGCCTTATGTTTACCATGTTATCCTCTATGTATGTGAAACTGAGGCTAACAGCAGAGAAGCGCTGATCTCGTCCCCGGTCTGGTTAATGAGTTTTGCACTCCAAAGTTGAAAGAAATTGATGTTGCTCCACAAGGAGCTTGAGGCGAATGATGTGCTCATGAAAAATTATAACTTGCTCTTGTGGGATAAAATCTATAATATATTACATTATATAAAATAATGCATTTTCATTTCTCAAGTCAAAGGCCCACATGGCAGGTGTCTGAACATCACATAAGGTTTGTCGGAACCTGTAACTGCCTGCCTTATTTTTGTGTAATTCAGAAGCAGCTTAAAATTTGGCCACCTCATAATTCTCTGTCTAGGAAAAACCCTTTTAGCAAATGGAACTTTCTTATACTCTGACCTCTCCTGTGCTGTGTGCCCCCTGAGTGTCTTCATCCTACATGCAGTGTTGTCTACAAATGTTGCTATTTTACCTCATCATCAACAACTTCATTGGGTGTTGAACTTTCAGTGCATCCCTAATAAATGGCAAATTAGAATTTATGAATGACAATATTCACGTTATAGCAAAATCTATATCATGGCACAACATAATACTAGTAGTCATGTTCATACCAGTATAACCCCTACCCTCTGGTGTGACTTTTAAAGACACCTAGAAATCCCTGTTGAGCTAAACCATTTTGGTTGGGGCTGAATGTGGGGTTGTTGATGAGGGTATATGGAGAAGATCACATTATTCTCGCAATGAAAGGCTATCAAAGCCACCCAGAATCCCTCTTGAGCTACAGGTTGGATAAGGGTTTTTCTCCAGGTTCTTCCTCAGCAATTTTTGCCAGCCGTTTTCTTTGATCCCATCCCCTCCCCACCCTGCTCTCCTGTCATTACTCAGATCCAAGGAGCTGTTTCCTTTGGTTTAATTAGACTGCAAGCTCACTGTTGTTTTCCTCTGAGAGTTGTTGTGGCTGGTCTTATGAAGAAGCTAGATGCAACAAAAAATTGCATCGTGGGTTTGAAATTTAAGATGGATGTGTAATCAATAAAGGGTTGACAGACAAGAAAAGGGCAAGAGAAAGAGTGCAAATGAAATGACCTGGTCACCCCCTGTCGACAGTGTGGCTGAGGCCCCTGCGTATTGGTGATGGAGTAGGGGACACCTTTCTCTTGTGAGTGATTAATTACAGAGCTGGCTTTTCAACCTCCTCTTCCCATCACTGAAGCAATAATGTGGACCCTGTGAGGTGACTGGACCTCCCTGACACCCCCGAACCCTTCCCAACCAAGTCTAGACTTGGTTGACACAAACATGACCTTGTCATGTTGGGGTGGGTGACAGCCATCAAGTCTCTTGCTTTAGAGGGCCAGTGAGAATGAAGTGCACTCATTTGTGATCAGACCTGTGTTGCGGGACTGCGGGGAAGAACAGACTGAATGTTGTTAAATTGATCTAAGGGATTGGATTGCCCTTTACTTCTTAAAGGGGATGTGGATTCTTACAGTTTAATGTGCTGAATTTACTAAAGAGTTATTCCTTTTTGATTAATGTCCATCACAATCCTTTCAATAACTTCCTCCAAATACAATACGTAATCAGGGTGATGAATCGAAATGAAATTGAGCAAAGGTTGTGACTGTCATGCACCTCTTGTCAGAGAAGCACGGTTCTGTAATACAGTAAGTAGAAATTTTTCCCTGAAGACCAGAGGGCGCTCTTGAACAGAATCTCTAGCTATGCCAAATTTGATTATCTTCGAATCTTTCTATCTCTCATTATCGGGCAATTTAATTGTATGCAATAATGCATTATCAACTGATACCATAAAAAAAAATCTGTGATATTGTTTACAGTTACTGATATATTCTGCATCTTTATTTGATATATTATGTTTACTCAGGCATGGGTGAAAACTGTGAACATTCATTGCTCTACAGTCCATATTGTTGTTAGCCAATGAAATGCATTTAGGATTAACTATGTTTGTCTGAATTTCATTTTAGGAATATTTTCCAAAATGGAATGTGGATTTTCTTGTTGCATTTACAATGAATGGGAAACATTCTTGCCTTGTTGCAACTTGATACAAAAAAGCATGTCAGTGGCATTTAATTGGCCTGGTGGTGTCTTGAATTTGTAGTAATTGAAGGTTGTGATCAGTGTTGTCCACTGCCTTTCCACCCTCAGTTTGGCCCATATCTCTGTGTCAGTCAACAGTTCAGCTAAAAAGATGGGATTGGCATGCCAGATTAATGGAGATTACATGCTGCAGTTGCTCACTATGGAATGAATAAATGACCTGCAGGTCCCCTGAGGACAATCAATAAGTCTGGCACAGAACTGGTGCGACATGCTCCTTCTTTGAGTGAAGGGGTAAGTGTGTATGTGAACTTTAATACATCACTTTAAAGATGTTGCTTTAACTTTAAAGTTGAATTTTTTTTTAAAGATTGCTAGTTGTGGCTAAATAAAATTCAAGTGAATATCACTGTATAACTAGGACAGTTTCAGCTTTCCCTGATCTATTTTGTTTTGCTAGAATGTTCAAAAAATGTGAGTATTTATGACAATTAGACAGAGCCAACATTATAGAATCTTAATCAAAACACTTGTGATGGGATGTTAAAAAAACACTGGGATTAAAACATCCTTCAAAACGTAAATGGTGGTAGCACTAGTGCTTTAAGGGGATACATTAAAGACTTAAGACAATGTTATAGCCCAGACTGTCTAACTGCTGAAGTTGAATGACCTTAGTAATGTCAGTGGGTGCAGAGGATTGCATCTTCCTGGTAGGTCAGACAAGGGAAGTTTGCCTCTCTCTGCAATTTCTTTTCCAAATGCAGCTGATGAAATGAAGTACTCTTTCTCACTGAGGTCACAGAGGAATGGAGACCTATTTTTTTTTTTTCGTCTGTTTCACATACCAGACCCAGATCTCTCCATTTCTGTTTCTTTTCTCATTTGCTCTCTTTGTAGGCTATTGACATGGTGCTGAAGACCTCAGTACTTTAGATAAGGTGTGTGAAAGCTCTCAGACTGCCTCACCTCACACTCTCTGTCAGCTGCATGTCACTTGTTCGTGACTGCCAGTGGTAAACACTTTACCCTATGAGCAAAATCCCAATATCAACCTGTCATGTGATCATCGGTTGATTTAAAATGAACATTGCTTAATGTTGTAAACAGAAGACCTGCACTAAGACTGTGTGTGAACGCATCAGAGCATTACAGCTGATTGCGTGTGTGTGCTGTTGCCAATTGAAACGGCGGTGTGGGAGCCTTTTGAAGCTGATGAGAAGCCTGATGAAAGGTCTCCAGGGTCATTCTTAGCCTCTCTTACTTCAGCCCCCTCTAATTTAAGCCCTGCCCCTCTTTAAACTGCCCCGTCCACCGACTGTGGGAACCTGCACCTGTGGCTCCCTCCACCACCACCACCCCACTAACCACCCACCTACTTACACACACATGGTGTTTAGTCTTAACATCCCAACAAAACTCCAGTACATAATGCAAGTATATGATTTAGCTTGTGATGCGTACTGACCCACGTGTACCATGCCAGGCTGTCTGTGTTCACTTGTTCACAGCCCGCTATAAATATCCTTGCTATCAGTGAAGGTAGTCCATGATATGGAGGGAAGAATTACTTGTAGTGAAACATGACATCTCCAAGGGAGCTTGTTTGGGTGTGTTTTGTGCTGCCATTGCATGTGCTGCTTTTAGGGGCGGACTGTGTGTGTGTGTGCGTGCGTGCGTGTGTGTGGCCGGAGGAATGTTCTCGGAGTGTCACGAGACTCAGGTTGATGGTGTCTCGCAGTGATGGGTTTTAGATGGAGGTCTTTGTTCACTGGTCACCTCCCCCACCAGTCTTTATCCGCATCTAGCCCTTTGGGCAGCTGTCACATAATCCAGCTAATCAGAGACCGAGTGTGTGGGAACAGGACTGTCCCCGTGTTACCGTGTCTCTCTCCCTCTCACACACATACCAGCTCACACGCATACACCCTGACATTCTGACCTTTCTCTTTGGGTATGCGCATGCCATGCTCTGGTGTGCATTGACCTCATGTGCGCGACCAACCGGATCAATCTAGCATATTCATTTACTGATGGAGCTTTGGACCAAATCCACATGTACAGATAAGCATGCACACACAAACACGCATTTCACATTTACGCAGATGCTCACTACCACGAGACCCCACTAATACGCTCTCTCACACCGGCCGCCCCTCGTGTTGGGGGAGGGGAGGAGAGGTCAGAAGCCCAGTAGCATGTCGTAGGATGATCCACGTTCATGTCAAATAATCCATCTTTTTAAGACGCATCTGTTGTACGTCTGCATGGATATGTGGCCCACCCACTCCCAATCCAACCCATCCAGACAGACCTGGTGCTGACGCTAATCCCTGACTGCATCCACCAGACCATCCCACTGCCCCCAGCCTTTCCAACACAACACATCCATGCTGTCTGGCTCCGCCCCTCTTACTCCACCTCTGGAGAAGCGTGGGTAAATCTAGCAGGTTGCCTCCCTTAGACTGCAGCAATCTCGGAAGTTGTACTAAAAGGTAATGTGGTTGTGTCTTGGCTTGGTCAGTTTGTCTGGTTTAATATGGGTTTGTTTGTAGCTGTTAATTTTTTATCTATTTTTTTTTTGCAGTGCATTCTGGGATTTTCCAGCTAGAATAATGTTTCAGCTGTCTGAGGTGGTGCTGCCAGTGCTCAAACTCCCCAAAGGACTGTTTACATAAAGAATAATGTACATATGTTGAAAATTATAATTACAAAATTTTGGACTCTTATGCACTAAGAATGCCCTCTTATTCTAAGAAAATTAGTTTTAGTCCCTATTCTTTCTCATACTGTTAACTCTCATTTGTGGTGTGAATGGGCTTAAAGAATTGACACCTGCTGATAAACATGCATGTCTTTTGTTGCTCAAAAGCACAAATTTTCAGTCTGTATTCAAACTAAACATTTATGACAAGAGATAGCCCTAGTCTAGTGACTAGAACGTACGTTTAGCACAAGTGGCTTTTTTCCCTGTCATTTTTTTCAACTTTCCCTTGTTTTATAATTAGCCCAAAACAAATACAATAAATATAAGGCTGCTCAGTTAGTTTGTTTGCACTATTAAGTCATGAAAACTTCTTATTGTGTTAATTGTAACTTATTAAACTAAGTTTAACAGTACATTTCTAAATTTAATTCTCTAAATTAGGGTTGCACTATATTGGGAAAAAACTGACTTTGTCTGCAATACATATTGTGATATGAAAATAACTTCACAAGATGACTAGATTTTACAAGAATTCATTATTTTACATTGATTGGGATTCTTTGGGTAATATTTGCATAAATTATAATAAAATTATTACAAGCATAGATAAATACATTTGAGCTAAGATACACATGGAGTAAACTGTGTATCATGGTTTCCTGTGGAATCTAACGGTATTGAGGTACAGAAATTCAATAATCATATGTAAATTAACACTGTATAGTTTTTCTTTGTAAAAATAATTAAATACAATTAATCTTTGCTAAAGCTTTTTAAAGATTTATAACTTGGTTTAAATTTGCTTGAAATCTTACAGTCGCAGGTCTTAAAAACACATCCAAATGAAAATCTTTCACTCTGTTAGGGTTAATCTTTGCAATGACCTTACCCCACAAATCACAAGTTCTGAACTGTGGTGACTGGTTATTATAATCCCAACTCGACATTGCAGATATGTTGTGCAGCCCTCCTTTTAATTTGTACAAGCTATTTTAAGTTTCATAACATGATTCATAAGGTTAATTTCATTCAATGTAATATTTTAAAGCAACTATGAAATTTTTATAGTGCATAAGTGTGCATAAACAGTCTATATCAATCTAAGTTAAACTAGATGTTCTCTCAGATATCAGAGGAGCATTAAGAATGTTTCCAGATTTAGTTTGAAAATTTAAGGTGTGGCTGGAAATCTCTCCCTCCCTTCATCACATGGGTAACCTAACTCAACTGAAACACTGCCTGCTGTCATTAGAGAACACCGTAATGGAGCTTTAGCATCTCTGTCATTTATTAGCTCTGCTTGCTTAGGCAAACATCACTATTTCTATTGCTCATACTTGAATAAAACTCTAATCTTGTATTACATTTACATTTAACAGACACCTTTAATCTAGAGTGTAATAAAACTGCATAAAGTGTCTGCCACCATTTCTGCTTTTTGGATTGTTTAGAGGAGGTATGCTGTTTCTTTGTCCTTTTTCACCTTGAGAATATAAAACAGGTCATGTATGTTTGGAAGAGCTACCTGACCCATATCTGTCAACCTGGGTCAGTTAGCAACCACCTAGAATATAGGTGGAATATAAAAAATAGGGTTAGGAATCTTTTGGGACTTCATGATCCATTCTGATTTTGGGAGATGCGATTCGGTTTCAATGCTTTTGTTTATCATTGGAATCTAAGTATGACAGCACTACCATCTTAAAAATGATTCATTTTATTAACAAGATTCTATTCAGCAAGAACAAGCTCTTAATGTTATATTAAAATGCTAGATTATAAAGAACAGTTCTTATTCCAAAAATAGAGCATTGTATAGGTTTTAGTTTGTTTATAACCTTTATTCAAAGAAATGCAAAAAATGTTTATACGAAAATGATATTTATATATAAATTATATTAGAATTGCTTTTAGTTTAGAGCCACAGAGAACTAGCTTAAAATATAGTAGTACATAATGCTTTATTCATTTGCACAGTCTGCATTTGCATGACACAAGCCATGAGTGTTATACAATTCTATTGTAGTCAGTGTCCACGCATCACGTTAATGCCACGCTGTCTGTTTTCTGTCATGATTTAAAAGATCTAAGAGA
Source organism: Danio jaintianensis (assembly GCA_903798115.1). NCBI lineage: Eukaryota > Metazoa > Chordata > Actinopteri > Cypriniformes > Danionidae > Danio > Danio jaintianensis. The sequence goes on along the minus strand of CAIGQV010018299.1, from coordinate 9,812,144 downwards.
ACCACAGCATACGCGTCATCTAAGGACACTCGTTTTCATTTTGCCATGCGGCTGAAATTCGAACAGCAAACACCAGACAAGAGGCACAGCGCCGTGTCACATCTTAGAAATCTTTAAGTTTGTCCAAATTAAGCGAGTTTGGCAGCATATGTTTGTGTGTCTGTCAACACTTATCTTTTCTCTTTCTAGCTTGCACCAACGCAGGCCCGAACCATTGTTATCTAGTTTGAATACAGAATCGATTATGAACTTGAGAATCGATTCATAATTAATCGATTCAAAAAGAAAAGAAGAATCGCAATGCATTGAATGTTTTTTTTGTTTCCCCACCCCTACCTAATCAACACACAGCAATGCCCAATGTATCAGTTAGAACCACAACTACTCTGCGTAGGAATACACAATATATGTCTGTGTGTGTGCACCACTTGGATGTTTTCATGAGGGATATTAACAGCATTTACTGTACTTTTCATTTCAGAAAGCAAAATGTAAGAAAGTGTAAAAGTCTACTTGTTTCTTGTTGTGTGTTCAGAATTGTTGTATTTTGTCTCATAATGATATTCTCTCTCTTTCTCCCTCAGCGATCCTACACACTCATCCTTGAAGCCTGGGACTGGGATAACTCCACTCAGAACAGTGAGTATTCCTCTATAAACTCAATATGATTCATTGTTGCAGGTTGTTGTAACCTCTCTGGGTTCGATTTCTTTTTTTTTTTTTTTTTTTTCTCATAGTGGCTGTAGAGGGTTGTTGGCACTTTAGAGGATGACTTCATTTGTGGTGATGAAGCCTGATCCTTGGCGATAAGATGAAAGTGTTAAAGCAGCACCCCTGACATGTTGTAAATTCATCACGGGGGAATTTGTTTTGGCGTGTCACGGTTTTATCGGGCCTGAATGGGGTTGTCTAAGGACTTTGTTATGTGCATTTACTGTGAAAGTTGTCAGTTTTCATCTTGGCATTTAGTGGGTTGGAGGTATGCATTGAGTTTGATATTTTTAACCACACTAAGCAGGGGCTCATAATGTTTGACAGATATATTGGCTGGATGTGTTGCTTACCCAAGAATCATTACCTGAGCTTCCAAAGCATTCCAGAGCAGGGAAACTCACACAGATGTGTAGTTTGAGGCTCAAACAAGCACAATCTTGCGTCTTCCGCGCATGCTTCAATAGCGTATGCAAGTCCACCGAGATTTCCCAATAAATCGGATCATTTGAAGACCTCTGTTGACTGTAAACGCTGTGTGAAATGTCCTGAGGATCTTGAGAGTTGTGTCATACAAATAAATTATGGGTCTGAGTTCTTGCCACACTGTCAGACTGACAATGTTCGATTGTTTAAAACATTACTTAAAATTGTAAGCCTTGATCATATCTGTAAGCAGAGTAGCAATTATATTTAGTTGATTCAAGCCCAAATGTGATGAAATTATATCAATTGAATGCGCAATCTTGACTCAATCTCAACTTCGGTCCTTGAGGGCTACTTACATGTAAAGATGTTGGAGAATTAACATGGGCACCATAATTCCACAGCTGTATCCTGTTTTCTCCCTCAGCTTTTGTTTGGCTTGAGGAATTGTCGGTAGGAAAGGGTCAGGCAAAGGAATTCTACATATGCAAAAGAAAGGTGAACGCTGGTAAAATGGGAGAGACTGAGGTGGAGGGGGGGTGACTAGCTTTGATCTAAGGATATGATCTGTAAAATCACTGTATATCTCAGTATCTGTAAAAAAAATTCCAAATGCAAACACGCGCCTCACCCTCTGCTTGAAGTCATTACGTCCTGTTTTTCGTTTTCATCTTTGGATGGACTTCAGCCTGAAACAATGGCCCAGAGTACACTCATTTAACTCACTGAGGTGAGTCAAGCATCTTGTAGGCCTCTTCTGAGTTTATTCATCAGGAGTACGCTTAGCATGACTAGGCTCTGCACCCGGAGAAATCTGCAGATATCCATAGGTTGTTTAGCCCATCGTTGAGTCTATTTATTTACTGGATTTATTCATTATATAAATGTGTGTAAATGTATAAATTCAGTTGTCATATTAATTTCAGTAATATTATTGTATAATATACAAATTTTTGCATTGTTGTACTGCATTTATATGAATTGTTTGGTTTGAATGCGATTAATCGTTTAACAGCACTAATTATTTCATTATTTAGGATATAGCATGTATCCTAAATTAGGGTTTAGGCTAAGTATTCACCTGACCACCTGTAAGCAATGGTGAACATTGATCAGAAATGCTTGAAACTGACCAGCTCCCTTTGATGATCTGGAGCCCTCGTTGACTTGGGAAGGCTCTGTTTGAGACAGTGGCTTCATTTATCACATGAGCCCATAGTAGAGTAGGCATGCCAGACATTAATGATCTTGTCATAGAGAGAAAACGCTGCCAAGGTCTGTCTGATGCGACTATCTGCAGTCTGTACTCACTCAAGGCTTGGCAACAAAAGCATCCTCCTCTCGCCAATGCCGTTTGATACTACTTGCTTAGTATGCAGTGTGAACGCTCAGTGCTGCCGCACCTCTTTTCTTAAACCGGACACGTCTCCACGCCTCCTTGTCTGTCTGTCTGTCAGAAACCCAAGGGCAAAAAATCTCTCTCTCATTCTTCACTGGGGCGAATAAAGTTTAGCCTGCACACTTGGAGATGTTGTTGTAGTTGAACCGACAGAATTAGCAAGCATGCATTTTTCATAGATGCTTAAAATGATCTGTCAGAGTGATTCGTATGTGTACGTGTTTGCTGTAAGGCCTTGCAGGCCGCAGGAAAAGTCCTGTAGCATTGTTTAACTCTGCAGGAAGGGCTCAGGACTACCCAGTGTTTAGACATTGGGCAGAATGGGCCAGCAAAAGCTCACTCCATTGTTCTTTATCTGGAAGCGCCAGGGCTATTTCTGTTTTTGTTGCTTAATTCGGTCGACATTGTCAGGGGACGGGGAGGAAGGTATGTGTATGTGCGCCCCGCATGTGTGTTTGCAAAAGGAGAAAGACGCGGACGCGCTCTCCGCGTCGGGACAGAGGAAATCACAGGCCCCCCGTTTCCACCGTGATTGTTCGCCGTCTCCGATCCCACTGCGATAAAGATTGCTTTCTTTGCAGAGAGGCTGGGAAAGCTTGGGAAAATGGAGCTCTTAATGTGCACGCTAACCGCTCTCAGTAGCAGGAGGGATTTGTGCTGAGGGTCCGTGTCCTGGTCGACCTGGACAATGTACTTGATGATTAGGACTAGGGTGGGATACAAGTCTTTCAAGGACGGCTTGGGCTAAGAGCTGAAAGTCGCCGGCTATGCAGACCAGTGGCTTCCTCTGCCTGCCGCTCTTGCCCAGATCTCCCTGGTAACAGCAGTCAAACTCACTCCCCTCCCTCCAGCCAGACATCAATGTTTTTATTAGAACAACTCGGTTTTTGACTACAACTCACTAGAAATTGCTTGCACAAGCCACTGCTATGATGATAAGATGCTTTAATGCAGTTGCTAAGAGTGTTAGTTGTGTGTTTAGATCGTTGTGATGAGGTTACTGTCCAAACCCTAAATCTGTCAAATGTTATAGTCTCTAGTTTTTGAACATTTGATCATCTTGTCTACTGTTTGTGTTCAACAGAAGAAATAAACTTCCAAAAAAGGTTTGGAACCACTTGAAGGTGAATACATGATCTTCATAAATTTCATTTTTGTCTGAACTATGCCTTTAACAAGAGGATAGGTTTAAATGAAAATGCGCAGTAGTGATGGCTAATAAATTACTTGATTTCAGATGGTTAACTGAGAGCCCTTTGTTTTGGCAGTGGTGTCATTCATGTGTGAGTGTCTTTTTGTTGTGCAGTGATTTGTCTGAATGGATTTGTGAGGCAGGAAGCTGGCAGAGAAAGGACCGTGTGAGTCACTAGCGAGTTTATAGCTTTAAATCAGAGTCTGTCCTGTCTGTTGTCTTACAGCTGATCTACATACAACCATTTGTTATCACAATGTACTGGTTGTGAAAATGAGTTTTAGCTCTGTCTTACGCGTTGGTTGCAAGTTACGTGTTGTTATTTGTATGTTGTTTTGTTTATTAGGTAATATATTGGTAAATTTGATTGTATTTTCATATTTTAACTACATCAAAATATAAAAATAAACAAAAAATATTGATTGCTAATTTGTCATTATGACCCACACCTAGAAAGAAATAGAGTTGATTAAATAATAATAATTTTTTTCCACAGACGGTGAAGAAAATTTGATCGAACGGCACATTCACACAAGCATGGTAAATCCTGGTGACCACTGGCAGTCCATCCGGCACCCTGGCATCACGGCCCACATCGAGTACCGCATTCGGGTCAGGTGTGATGAGAATTACTATGGGAGTAAGTGCAACAAACAGTGTCGCCCACGAGATGACTATTTCGGCCATTACCGCTGCGATCCATCTGGAAATATTGTGTGTCTTGACGGCTGGATGGGTGAGGACTGTCGGACAGGTGGGTGATATTTACCATCTGCATTTTGTACCTGGTATTTTAGTTTAAGTTATGACCAAAACATGGATAATATTCATATTTCTTATGAATAAGTGCTTTGTTATTATTTTGTTGTTATTTTGTCTGTGTAAAAAAACACTTAACCAGTGTTTTTTAGTAGTATTATATACTAAGTATTTATAAATAATTGTATTAATTCTTTTACTAGTTTTTTTACTACTTACTATGTAAGTATTAAATAATTGTATTAATTTTTTAGCTTTTTAGTATTTTTTCATGCACTTTCATGTGCTTTTTAATTAAAGTTTTTATGAATGTATTTTATTTACTTTTTTTTTTTCCTTTTTAAGTCATTTTAGCACAACTTAAAAGGATAGTTCAACCAAAAATGAAAATTTACTCACTCTTTACTCTCCCTTAAGTGGTTCCAATATCTAAGCCTTTATACGTTTCTTTCTTCTATTGAACACAAAAGAAGATATTTTGAAGAAAGCTGAAAACTTGTAACCATTGAGTTTAACCATTGAACTTGTAACCATTGACTTCAAAAATGTCTTTTTTTGTGTTCAATGGAAGAAAGAAACTCAAACAGGTTTGAAACAAATAAAAGGTAAGTAAATGATGACAGATTTTTCACCTTTGGATGAACTATCCCTTTAAACATGTCATTTAAAAAAAATTCTAATGGCACAAAAAATATTTGTAATTGTTTTAGTTTAAATTATTCAAATGAATTTTGCTATTACAGCTTATTATACACCATAAACAATGGAGATCAATTTAGAAAATTAACATTAATGAAAGGTCCCCAATATCTTGCCAAGTGTTATAACCACATTGTCCTTGACGAAGGATGAACTAGGGCTGACAAATATCTTAAAGTGTACATCGAGATGAACCCTGTTAAATCTGGCTCTTTACCACCCTGTAAAGAGGCCTGCTGCTATCAGTGTTTTCACAGCCCTGCGATCTTTGCTTCTCTGCCTGGAGGTGAGATTGTGTTGTAAACGACACCTCTGGAGTCACACTTTCCATTAGCTCAATTAATCTGGGTGATGCTGGGGTTTTTGATGTCTTTAACCCACCACTGCAGGCAACCTAAACACCTCTCTTTTCCAATGCTATTAAGTTTCTATGTGTGCATATACCCCACTAAAGAAAGGCAGTAAATCACTAGACACCATCTTAATGAGCAAGGGTATGAGTAGGTGGGCGTAACAGGGGTGGATGGGGGCAAGTGCATGTGTGTGTTTGAGCCATAAAGTTGTCTTCTGTCACAGCGAGCATGATGAATTTATCTTGTCGCACTTGTAAGGCAACACAAACAAACAAGACTGACCTCTCCTCCCCTCTTTCTCTCTCTCTCTCTCTCTCTCTCTCTCTCTCTCTCTCTCTCTCTCTCTCTCTCTCTCAGCGATCTGCAAGCAGGGCTGTAATCTGATTCACGGAGGCTGTACGGTGCCTGGAGAATGCAAGTAAGTGTCTGAGCATCATTTCATGGTCGGTTGGCCCGGCTAATCTAGCTCCTTAATTTCAGAAGGGCCATATGTGCTCATGCTGATAAGGTCTTTTCATTTGTTTACCTTGCCATTAATTAATTAGTGAAGTGGGGACATTGTTTGCACAAGCTGTTTTTGTTTATTATGCTTTTTTTAAAAATCATGCTGTAGCATTTAGAAGTTGTCATTGATTGTCATTTGATGAGATTAAATGCTTAGTCATCACTAGCACTTTTGCTCATCCTCAAAATGGATGGCTCACCAAAAAAAAATCTGAAAAACACTTTATAGCCTCCATGTTGCCTCAAACTTATTTTAACAAGTACTAACATGTGCTAAGACTAAACAGTACTAACCATTCACTAATGCAATATTAAAATTCATGTTCTTGCTTGTTAACATTAATTAATGCACTGTGAGTTAAAAAGAAACTAGCGATAAACAACTTTATTACCATTAACTGAGATGAACAAAGATGGATAAATACTGTAATAATTGTATAGTTCATTGTTTGTTACATTAACTAACATTATTAATACTGTATGCACTGTATACATTTAAATGTCAATTCAGCAAAACTACTGACAGAACCGTTGAAGTTTGGTGTTGGATGTTACAACATGGATGCTGCACACTCACACCATTGTAAAGAGCTTATAGATACACTATATAATAAATACACATTACAACATATTTAATGTGCTCCTATATATGTGCACTGATCAATATTTATATGCTTTCTAAATAATTACTAAATTAAATTGATTTATCCTATAAAGTAATCATATCTCTTCAGAAGTAAACTGCTCAGTTCATATGGATTACTTTAAAGATTTCTGTTTGAAACATTTTGAAATGTTTGAAAAAAATGTTGCAAAAACTTTCAGTGGAAGGACAAAATTTTTTATTTTGAAAATGGTAAAAATATCTAATAAGTTTAAGATGACATGAGCATAACTTTAATAGTTCAAAAACCCTTCACACTTTGTCATGTAATACGTATAACAGCAGTTACACCAAGTGATCCTTAGCAGTTTCAAAAAAATGGACTGAAGAGTCATGTCTGTGGACCTTCGGTGTGTCCCTTTCTTAATGGCCTAATGTTGATTATATTGAACCCATAATATAAAGAACCCATAAGACAGAAAACATTTTAGGTATTTAAGAAAGCCCAAATCATTGTTCCATCATGCCTTGTGTTTTGAATGTGAAATGGTGGTATTTTGCTCTTGCTGTCACAGGAAACTCTGATGCTTCCTGTGTTCCTGTGTTCAGTTCAGCGTGAAATCCACCTTACCATTCCACATCACATTCTCCTCACATTCTCTTCCATTGGCTCTGCCTTCTTTCTTGATGCCAAAGACTGGAAGCTTTTCCTTTGTCAAAGGAAGCCATTTTTGCCCATGCCACCTTCAACCATACTAAGCCTAAGATCTGGAAAATAGTGATGAAGACATGCTGTAATTTATTGACAAAAAATAGATGCATCACTTTCCAGTCTTCACCACTGCTGAGAACAGATACCTGCCTTCATTCTTCTCCTCTTCTTTACCTGCTGTGAGAAATGGGTGGTTAAAGAGGACATGGGTATTTTCTGCCTTAGGCATTTAGAAAGGCCAAGAGTGGTGCCTCAAGGGACAGTGGGCTAAAAACATGCCTGAGGACATCATGTACTCAAGCCTCTGGATGGTCTGTAAGAAAGAGCTTCTGGCTAGGAAACCGAGGCCAATATGTTATTTCAGAGTTGAAGTATTTGGGAAGTTCTGTAAGCCTCACTCCCCAGCAGGATGTGGTGACTCGCTTCCCTGCCGTCACTAGCTCGATAGTCCTGGGAAGGAAGGAGGTGGAGACTAGAGGACTGAGTTTGACAGAGTTTAATCACAGTTAACCAGTTGATGCATTGGTGGGTTAAAAATTGTTGACTTTTAGTTTAAATTTTACTTTATTTTATCCCCATGAAAATAAATGTACATTTTAAAATGACTTTTAATGTTATTTTACACCCTAGCTTCATACAGTATGCGTTTAGTATGCTATGAATATGCTAATTAGTCCTCATGTCTAGTTAATCACTCCAGGTCAGACCTGCTCCTTTTTCACTTGCTTAACTGAAGTAGTACACTTTACTCTATGGCAAGTGATAATGTTAATTCTGAATGGTTTATAGCATAGAAAGTGTGCTGTTCTTATAATCGCTGAAAATCTGTCATTCATCTTAGGCTATTGGGATATCACAAAGTGGCATTATAAAGCTATACAGCTGTAATGCTTTATTTAGTGCTCTGCAGTGCACCGTGAATTTCTCACAGCATCCGAACTTTGTTTGCTAGTGTGTAGCATGCTGAATAGAATTTCAGTGTCTTGAGTGCTGAGGGAATTATGACATAATAGGAACATAACACCTCTTGTTGGCCAATGCATTCTGCAAATATGTCTCTGATTGGTTAGATTGTTTAACACTACAAAAAATATTTTTGTAGACATTAACTAATGGAGGTAAGGATAGTCTAGACAACCAAGTTGGCTGGATTGGTTATATTTTGTGTGACTGTAGAAAACAAGGATGGGGTCAGTGCGTCGATATAGTGCAACTGTGTTGCAGGTGTCCTAAGTTCGTATCCTGACTGTCCTAAGTTCACCTTTCCTGATCCCATCCCCTTCTCCAGAGATTTTCTTACTATGGGATAATAAAATAACTGTATTACTTACCATTGGAAAACCTGTAACACTAAATTGGTCACATAAAGCAATGTCTTGGCCAATCACGCAACGGCTTTTAGTGTCGTTCCCTGTGTACTGCCATAGAGGCAGCATTAGCATTAGCCATTATGTTTTTAAGCTAATCATTTCAGGTTTGCCTTCAATAGGATTTGCCCTTTCTCCCTCCAAATTCACTTTCTGTCAAAATGTACTGTCGTATCGTAATAAAGGCAAAAATTCCAAAAATAAGTTATTTATTTATTTTTTATTAAAAAAAGGAAACCAGGATGGTTTCAAGTCACGTCTTTGGTACACTGCAGCTTTGAGGAGAAAATGTCCAGCAATGGTGCTGACTAATGAATTTGAACTAATGTATTGTTTTTAAGCATATTAAAACTGTCAGATAGGCATGTAAACAATGAAGTCCATTAGGGTTCGACTGATGTTTTGGATAAAACCAAATACTTCATGGAGCCACTCCAGGCCTATGCTATGAATTAAATGTGAAACGAAACACACTTTTGATTTAAGTTTAAGGTGTTTTTGGTGGTTGTAGTGGACATGTCCTGACACATATAAGTAGATGCAATGCAACTTTCTGTTTGGAGTGAGTTAGTAAGCGAGCTTATGTTTGGCAGCGCTCAGCAGAGCTGAACGCCCCCGTGCACAGGCAGGGTTCAGACTCTCCCCACACACTCTGCTGCCTACATGCTCTTTCATACAATACTAGTATGGTTGTTACTGGGCAGCGTGAGGCTGTGTGTGCTCTGGTGTAAAAGTAATCCAGCCTCTGGCCTGCCCCTTGGGCACAGATCTAGGGGGCTATTTCAGAGACCTCATTGGAGATGTTATAAGTGGATTTGGATCAAGGCCTCCATGCAGAGAATGTGCCAGGTGTGTATGCAGTGGCCAAATCCACTTCGCCCACCTCCTCGAAGCCTTATTAGTTAGTAAACACCATTGCTTTTTGCCTTAAATGCTTGTGGAGTTGTTGTAAGCTAATGTTAATCCAGTGGTATTGTGGTCCTAAATTTTGTTTATTAATGCACTAGTACCTTTAGTTGAACTAAAAAAGAAAAACTCATAACAAAGTGTTATTATGGTTCAGTTTGTTTAGTTAATGCATTAGGCATCTTACACAAACAATAAATATACATTTACAGCATTTATTAATCTCTGGGTAGTGTTATTTTAAAGTGTATTGTTGTAAAATGCTAGTATATTAACAGATAAACATGCTTTTATTATTGGTAGAAGTGCTGTAAGTTTCTCAAAATTCCATGGTATTTACAATTGAACCCATTACTGTCTCTCTCCTAGCGCTGAGGTCGAGACATGCAGACAGCGTCTCTCTGCTTGGCAGCTGGAGTTAGACCATACCTCTTCTGCAGGAGAGCTGTCTTAAAATAGCCTGCTCAGAAATGACAAGACAGCTGGGTGAGGGGTGTGGTGGGGGATGGAGAGAGCGGACCACTGGCCTTGGAATAGCGAAGTGTTGCTGTAAACCAATGATTAGTTAACCCCTCTGCAGCATTTCCCTCTGCGACTCAACCGTCCGATGGGGGAGTATGCATCTGTGCACGATCGCGAAAGTGTTCTTAACCTTTGTCGTCCGGAATGTCGCCTTGTCCTAAGATTAGGTGTCAGCGCAGAGATGTGCAGCTGTATGTTTATTCCTGTCTGTCATTAAGATGTCACAGTTGTACGGCTCTTTAAGCATTAACACGGTCATGTGGTTTTCAGGTGCAACTACGGCTGGCAGGGGCAGTTCTGTGACGAGTGTCTTCCGTATCCCGGTTGTTTGCACGGGACCTGTGTTATGCCCTGGCAGTGCACTTGTGAGAAGAACTGGGGCGGCCTCCTGTGCAATAAAGGTAAGGGTCGTGAACGCAGCCGACACACTGATGCTGAAAATGTGACCTAGTTAGTTTTGAAAAATTGAGGTCAACCTGGAATTGACCCATAAAATGGTCAGCAGTAGATCAGAATGATTTCGTTAAGCCTGTGAACATGCAGCAGTGGAGGTGCCAAGGCAGCGAATTCATATCATGGTGTTAAATAGAATTACAGCATCTTACACTGAGCTGGTTTGTTGGCTGCGATGTCAGCCCAGGCTGCGCATCATGTGACAACGCACACACAAACACGTACTCTGGATATTGTGGTTGTGATTGGAGTGGTGCTCGGATATCTGATCCATTGGTCAGCGTATGTCCTGGAAGGTACTTAGGAATGAGAAGCAGCTGAGAGGTGCCTACAGTTCTGTTTATTTATTTACTAGCTTTTATGTGCACGGCCTTGCCTTACAAGGCCTGCTGGGAGCCCAGCAATAGTTTGCCAACTGTTTTCATCCAAAAGTGAATGTAGGACTAAAAAAAAAAAAATCCACAAAAACAACAACCGAGACGGGTTAGTTTTACTTCCCCCATGGCCTATGAAAGTAAAGACATTCATTGTGTTTTGTGTCCCTTCAGATCTGAACTACTGCGGCACGCATCATCCTTGTGTCAATGGTGGGACCTGCATGAACTCTGAACCGGATGAATATAACTGTGCTTGTCCTGAAGGCTACTCTGGCAAGAACTGTGAAATAGGTAAGAGAATGGATAAATGTTCGTGGTTAGTGGATTGATGGACCACAGATGGGATGGAATATTAGATGGATGCAAATTGACGGATACATCTGTATGTATAGATTTGGTTATATATGAATGGACAGATTGAATGATTAAAATATGGAATCAATTTACAGTTAAGTGAGTTTTAGACATGGAGTGATGTCAGGATAAATAGATGTATAGATAAATGAATAGATGCAGGGGTTGATACTAATACATGAATCCATAGATAGATGTAATGCATAATTAGAGTAAGAGATAGATGAATAGAAAAATAAGTTATAAAAAGGGGGGTTTGGTGGATGAATGGAAAAGGGGATAAAGAGATGGATTATTTATTTAGCCAGGAAGAGTCCTAGCCCTGAAATTGTGCACAAAACAATCTACATAACAAAATAATCATACAAAATAATTAATATACACAAGATCAAGTGAAAGGTTCTTTAAAACAGATTTTAAAACATATTTAATCTAAGTACTCATAGATTTCAGTGGTTAAAATAATGGATGGATGAACGAAGATGGATAATGGGCTAAAAGAAGGGATATATGTGGATGGATGAATAAAAGAAGGAATGGATAGATTAATAGGTAAGAAAAGGAAAAATAGATGAATAGATTGATAATAGATAACAGAAAGGATGGGTGGATGAATAAGTTAGTAAAGGAACAGATGGATGATTCAATAAATAGGGGAAAGAAGGGTGATGGATTGATAAATGGGTGAAAAAAGGAAAATATCATAGACAAATCAATGGATAGGCTAGTGGATTTCTAGATGGATGGATGGATGGATGAATGAATGGATACATGGTCATGGATGGGTGTCAAACTGCGGGATTATTGGATGGATGTACGTATGGATGGTATTTTCCAACTCAGGATGAATGAAGCTGTGCCAATTGTTGTTACTTTCAATGAGATTTGTCAACAGTAAATATATCACACACATTGCATTTTTTTGCAGCTGAACATGCATGTGTATCAAACCCCTGTGCAAATGGAGGCACGTGTCATGAAGTCCCTACCGGATTCGAGTGCCACTGTCCACCAGGCTGGGAGGGTCCCACTTGCGCTAAAGGTGCGTGAATCTTTTGCGCACATTCCTCTCTGACTTCTTCTGTGTGTCAATCTGTTCAGTCTGGAGACCTAGTTACAGACTTAGACTAGAGCACAGACGCCCGTCCCCTGCCCTCCCCACATGTGTCCAGATGCCGTGGCCCAAGTGCTGCTTGGCTGCTCGTCATGCTGGGATGTGTCAGGTACATGTCAGGGGAAGCCAGTCCTGGATCTTGGCAGCACAGCAGGGTCTCTTCACGGGGCTGATGAGTTTGAGCTGTTACGGGTCCAGGATTAAAGCCTGGTGATACCCATCACTGAGACGGGGGGGGGTTTTGCATAATCTGTTTTTGCTTTGAACTAGCATTTGGCTTCACAAATTGAGAACGCAGTGTGGCATGGGCTGCCCTTCCTTCTCCACCCCTCCCGTTTGACAAAGCATCCCACTTTAGCTCAAATTTGATCATTTGCGAATCCGTTTCTCACCTCCAGGATGCCCAGTGTTTTAATTTTTAGTATTTCTCACACTCTTCCTTACTCTCTCTACATCCTACTTCCTTGGTTTCTTCCACCACACATATGGGGCTGTGTTTCCATCGTCATAGCAACAGTAGGGTCCCCTGCTGGAATTTGGACATTCGCTTCACCCCCTCCCTCCACGATTTCGCCCATAAAGGTTTTCCCCCACCTCTTCCCTCTTCACTTGCCTGTCTGACCCTTTTACACACCCCGCTCCACCCCATTCACAACAATATATGTATAAGACTAAAGGGAGAAGAAAGGAGGGAGGAATTTCTCTTGTTTTTGTTTCCTCCTATTTTCCTTCAAATTACAAAAGGCTGGTGCTCAGTTCTTTGTGCCTTTGTGGCCGTATTAAAACTGTAACCATTTGTGTTCTAATAGCAGCTAATCTGGCGACCTGGATTATATCAAACTCTAATCGCGTTACTGTCTTGCATAAAGAAAAGCCTATGCTTTCACTGATGAAAACACTGACACTATTACCAGCTCTTTCTCTATAGCCATTTAATTGTACTGCCAATTTACAGTAGGTTATTGTTATTTTATTTCTTTCATTAGATGGAAACTACAAGATAGCTCTGTGCAATTCAGCCAAGCTCTTTTCTGTTATTTGATTAGAAGTAAAAAGAAATTTGGAGTTTGCAGTTTAAAAACTTCCAGACGGTGTCCACTCTGCTTTTGGCAAAATTTAGATGTCCTGAAGAAGTGCAGGACATGTTCACTTCATCTAAATTTTAGATGAGAGAAAACAGAAATGAAGAAAGCATCCGATTATCACTATAAAATATGTTTGCACAAGCTCTGCAATTGATCTGCATCGCTTTGTGAGACTATAATTGAAATTTGCAGCTCTGATGAACATGAGAGGAATTTAATGCATTTTTTTTTGTGGTCAACTTTAGATATCTCATAAATAGTTAATGATAATCTGGATTACATAAACAATAAAGCAAGCGTTAAGGTTTTATTATATTTTTCCTCAAATTAATGCAGCCTTTGTCAGTGTAAAAAACAATAAACACAAATATCTCTTTTGATGGTCACTTTTTAGACCTTTTTTAACTGTTCACGATCTGTATTTTATTTATGCTGCACTATATAAACAAGAACGCAGACATCAATCATAATCTCTATAATTTTTATTCAATGCAGCAGCACTGATCTTTTCTCTAGTATTATATCTGGTGAGTGTGTGTCTGTGTGTTAGGTAGTGGGCGGTGAAATAACCTGCACACCCATGCTGGGTGTAAAATTGCCCAGTTTGAATGTTAATATGGATGAAACTGAAAACATCCCATAATATTATGCCATCTAAATCGTGTAATAGCTTTTTTTTCATGCGAGAGGCCTCTCAGGCTGTTATTTTAAAGCACATTTTGAGCATATTCTGCAGAACATAACATGATTTTGTGTTGATGTTGCAGACATGGATGAATGTGCCTCCAGCCCGTGTGCGCAAGGCGGAACATGTATCGACCTGGAAAATGGCTTTGAGTGTGTCTGTCCTCCTCAGTGGGTTGGAAAGACCTGTCAGATCGGTAAGATTGAGATCCCCCTGTTATTCCAGGATGTTTTGATCTTTTGAAGTTCTTAATGCACATATTGTTCATTGCACCATCCATTCGTATTATTCATTTTTGCATTGCCATTGGTTGGAAAATACAATCCATCATGCATACAAATGGTTGCATATGGTATGTTGGGTTCACTAGGGCTGGGAGATATTTGATGAAAATTATCACAATAAAATTGTTCTTATCAGTCAATGTCGAATTTTATCACAATAAATGTCACCTCACTATTTTTTCAAATGCAGATTTAGCTTCTGAGTGAAATCAGACAGTTACTTGTCAAAATATGTCAAACAAAAAAAAACAGGCAAACATTTCACAAATCTCAGGTGCAGAATTTATAATAGTAAGTATGCATAAAATGTATTGAGTAAAACTATTTTGGCAGATGCAATGACATGATGCAAATGCATAAATACTATAGATTAATAACAGCAATTAATTTAATTATAATACATTGCTCCTTTAAAACATTTAATACATTTCTACATTAATAATAAAACCACAGTACTACAAAAAAAAAAATCCATGTTAACCCTTTCACACAAGTGTTAAATCCTGTGTGAATTTCTTTGATGTCACCATTATTTAGAATGTATAGTTTTAATGGTGACATGTCAAGTTTTATCGTGTGACACCGCAGCCCTGATGATTTATGAATATATAGTTTTTGTTTCTTTTTTCCATTTTCTGCAAAGATTGGCAGACGTCTTGATTATATTGTGAAATATTTGATAATCCGATTTTCAAATATATCTATTTTGTAAATGTAAATGTCTTCATTTCATCTCCCAGCCCTAATCTGAACTGCATGAACTTTGACAAGCTGCATTTTTTTAGCTAAAGTAAGATTTGAAACAAGTGATTTGATTAGTCAGTCACAATTTATTTCAACGTACAATTCCCGCTATTTACAAACCATTCATTCACTAAGAGCTTAATAAACTATTAATTTGCTGTTAGTTATAAGTTAGTAAGGTAATAGTTGGGTTTAGGTATTTGGTAGGATTATGGATGTAGAACAAGATCATATTTGAGTACTAATAAGCAGCCAGTATCTTAATAATCAGCAGGCAATATGACAGCAGTTAATAGTGGGAATTGGTACTTAAACTAAAGTGTTACCGATTAGTCTGCATGAGGGTTTGGTAACAGTGGCAACTTGATCCTTGTTGACTGTAAGTCGGCCATTTATGCCGCAGACCTGGATCTAAGACTAGATTAGATGGTCCAACGCTGGCGCCACAGGATTTTCCATCATCCTTCTGCTCACAATGGTGTGTAGGCCTTGTCAGGGGAAGTGATGAATGTGAAAGGAAGTGGATTGTGACCTGTAAACAAGCGTGGGGTGGGAACAGGAGTCGGGCTGCTCATCTTACGCTTTGAACCTTAGCCTGCAGCTTGGGTTTCGCTCACCAGAGCCGGGTCTGAGCGCAGTGGAGAGTCGTGTTTCCTGGAGGACAGGTGCACAGGGGAGCGGAGCACACCTTACTAGGGGCCCCTGATGAATTTTTAAACCACTAATAAGTGGCAGTTTTATTTTCATGGTGTCGAAGCCCCCTGAACAGACTGGTCAACTGTGTAGGCTAATAGGAGAGAAATGAGCAGAAAGAGGGCAGATTATGAGTGGATCCTAAGGGGTTTACAATTATACTAACTTAATGAATTATTATTCATTATTTAATTCTAGTAAAAAAAACTTTCTTGAAAGATAATTTATTTAAAATGTGTGGTTGTAAAGATTTATTTTTTTATGGATGGGTCACCCAAAAATGAACGTTTACTCACTATTTTCTCACCCTCAGTGATTCCAAACCTTTGAGTTTCTTTCTCCTGTTGAACACAAAAGAAGATATTTTGAAGAGTGCTAAATACCATAGTATTTGTTTTTACTACTCATAAAGGTTTGAAACAAGTAAAGCTCGAGTAAATGATCACATCGTTTTCTTTTGAGCTGAACTATCCCTTTAAGCTGAAATTAAGCATCGCTGTTATTTGGAACCTTTATATTTAAGATTGTAAAGATTTGTTTGTGGAATTAAAAGGTTCTTCATTAATAATGAAAGGTCTTATTATTTTATTAAATTGTGTTTTTCAGTAAAATTTGCTTTGTTTTTGTTTTTTTACTGAAGGTTTACTATTGTAAAACGAACCAGATACACTAGTAAAGTGATTTTTGTGTGTGTGCCTGTGTAATGCTCAGGAAGTCAAGCAGCCTGGCATCGTCATGACTGTTAGAGTTTCAAGCCAACAAGCTTTTCAATGGGCTTAATGGTGGTGGGGTTACACAACAAGAGCTCCGATTTCACCTGCTCCTCTCCTGCTACTCTACACTTCCCGTCTCCACTTCGATCTCCCAATCTACCAAATTGTCTACGAAATCTCCCAACTCTTTCTTTCCCTCACTTTCGCAGATGCAAATGAGTGTATGGGGAAGCCTTGCGTAAATGCTCACTCTTGCAAAAACATGATTGGTGGATATCACTGTGACTGCTTTCAAGGATGGGCCGGACAGAACTGTGACATCAGTCAGTATCTCCTCAAGCTCCTCTCCTCTCTTTTCCTCCATCTTTGAGCTCTATAATGGCAGCCAGGCTTTCCTCTTCAGACGCTTGATAGCTTTTGGGATTCTTCACGCTTTATATTTGGTCTTAGGCTTCACCTGATGTTGCATGCTGGGTTTTTTTTTGTGTGTGTGTGTGTGTTGATTAAACTAACATTTCCATTCACCGCACTCACCAAAGCTCATCTGATTTGAGTTAATTGCACATATTCAACTGCTGTCTTTTATTTCCTCCACTTAGCCATTGATTAATTGCTTGATTTGCTTTGCTGATTGACTGCAGATCTCAATGGCTGCCACGGACAGTGCCAGAATGGAGCTACTTGCAAGGTATGTAGACTAAGGTGCTGTTATATTGCTTTGACGCCTCAGTTAATTGTGGTGTTTATGAAGTGTTGATTTATTTGTGTCTGTGCAGGAGCTGGTTCATGGAGGTTACCACTGTCAGTGTCCTACAGGGTTTGTTGGCTTACACTGTGAAGTCTCAAGGAATAAATGTGCCAGCGGTCCATGTCAGAATGGTGGGCGCTGCCATGTCATTCTGGACAGCTTTGTTTGTGAGTGTCCGTCAAACTACGCAGGGATGCTCTGTGAGGTGAGGAGCTTTAGTGTTTATGGTATTACGGTTTATGGAAACGGAGGTGTTTACTTTTTTGTTTGTTTGGTTTTGTCTTGTTTCTTTTTTGTTCTTTAGTTTTTGTTTTAGGTTTATGATTAGATTGAGTTTTTGTTTTGTTTGAGATTTCTTGTTTTTTTTGTTTACTTTTAGTTTAAGTTTATGATTTAGACTGTGATTTTGTTTTACGTTTCTTTTGTTTGGTTTTGTGTCTTGTTTTGATTTAGATTTGTTTTAGTTTAGTTTTTCATTTGGTTGAATTTTTTTTTTTTTTTATATTTCTTTTAGTTTTTTTGTTTAGTTTTTTAATATTTCTTTTAGTTTTTTTGTTTAGTTTTGTTTGTTTTATTTTTGGTTTTCATTTTAGTTTAGTTAAGTTTACTTTAGCTTTGATTTATAGTTTGTCTTTATTTTTGTTTTTGTTTTTTTGGTTGTGTGTTCAGACCTTTTTGACATTTTTGTTTAGATTACAAATATCAGAAGAGCAGACATTAAACAACAGCTATTCAAGCTTTAGTCTGATTCATCTGTTTGTATAAGAGATCTATACCATATCTCTGTGTTTGATCATTTAATGGAAATTGTGGGTCTTGATTAATTGATGACATTTAGCACTACAGATGGTGTTACTTCTCTATTCAAACTTTGCTCACAATCTCGATAGGCTCAGCTAAACTAGACGCTTGCATGTATGTATGTTTAAAGCCCTGGTGCAAGGCAGATCAAGCCTGCTATTCGGCCACAGGTTCACCGGGGTAACTAGAGTAGGGTTTGGGTGGAGGGCGGGAGTGTTTTTATTATTTTTTTTCTTTCATGTAGCCATTATTGCTGTTGGTGGTGGAGAGCTCTGGTCTGGAGCCAGTGTAAGTCTAGTGGCCAGCTAAAGATGGACTTCCATAGAGGTCCTGGAAGCTGGTCCTGAGCCAGTCTCGTCTTACCGTGCAGACTAAAAATAAGTTGTAGTGAATGAGGCAACTCTTCTCTTGGGCTCCTGGCTTTCTGCCCACAATCAGCCCGGGAAAGAGAAGGCCTTGATTTTTACGTTATATTCATGCCTGGCGTGCCATTCGCTTACATTAGACCATATCGTCTACAGTCTCTTGGAGAGCGGACGTTGTACTAGGCCAGCTTTGCTTTTGGTTAGGCTGTTGCTCGGGCAAATGCACAAATTGACAACATAAAAAAAATCTTGTACCAAAAATCTTTTTCAAATCATTATATCTACAGTATATGCTTTACTAACAATTTCTATTAAGTTTTGATAGAAACATTGTCTTCTCATGATGCAAACAGAAAGTAAACTGTTCTAGTCATGTACAAATTACTCATTGTGTGACACTGCACATTAACACAGATCTTTAGAAATGTGAAAAAAAAAAAAAACTGTGGGAACAGTTTACAGTGGGATTAAATGGGTTAATAAAGCAATATTTCTCAAGCAGCTGTGGTTATGAGTGCTAAGGAGTGATAAACCCCCTTGCAACTATTTTTAAGTTAAAGAAATATTCTTTAAGTGAAATATTCAGAAAGATTTTTCTTTCAGTGTTTTAACATTAAATGTTGACTGGTTTTGCTCACTGTTTGAAGCATGTCCAGCTGGGTTTGTTCTTGGGATCCGGTACAGATGGATGATTATCTCTTACATCTGCCTGCTCTTGCAGTTTTCTGTAGTCTGTCTTGATACAGTCTGGTTTGCAGACACTCCTGTTACATCACTGCTCTGTGAGTAAGTGCTCTGTGTAGGCCTTTGCCTTTTACAGACTTTATCCCTACTAAAAGAAATTCAGCGGACTTTAAGTTCAGGAGAACAGCATTATTGAGGTCCATTTTTTTATTTGTTTGTTTGTTTTTTGGTAAAATGGGAATTGGGACAATGAGAGCGTTGCAGAATGCTGCAAATTCATCAATTTTTGATAGATTTGATGGATCATCAATTAGTATGGATTTGTTGTTTGCTATTTGCCTGTATAATAGTATGTTATTCAAAATGTGGTCATTAAGATTTTATAATTTCTATTATTATTATTTTTTTTAAGTATCTTATGATCATCAAGGTAGCATTGGTTTAATAAAAATGGTTTAATAAAAACTAATTTAAAAAATATATTTAAGAAATGATCCATGATAATTTTTATATTATATTATATTATATTATATTATATTATTTATCAATTATTTGTATAAAAATCAAATTCATTTAGTCATGCCCTTTGACCCATCGAGCAGTTGACGCAGCATCCTAAAATTGTGGCACTCGTGGTGAGACATGATGCAAAAGGCAAGATTGACAAACTCAATTGCAAAATGATGGATTGCCTCGGACTGTTGGCCAGTGATTGATTTATGGTCTGAAAATCTGCTTCTAAAGCCACTTTTTGTTCATTATATTACTAATTATTGATCTATAATTAAGGGCATTCACTGAAGGCAATACTGTTTTTTTTCTAGCACCTGCCACTTTATAGTATACTGAATACTGAAAACAAAACATCCTTTTAAGAGTTTTTTTTTTCTTAACATAAGTTCATATTAAATATGTTAACAATTGTGTGAAAGACTGATTTCTAAGAATATTTACCAGAACAAGGCCAAGTCGAGATCGGAGGAGAACTAGATGAGCAAAAAGTGTTCCTCGTCCCAGTTGAATTTGCTCCGTAAGAACGGAAGGAGGTCTAAATTTAGCCGCACAGTTTGTTTTGATTGGTCTCTTGTGTGAGTGTAATGGTGCTGTCTCCTTTAGCTGGAGGCTTATGGGAGCTTTCACAGCTTACCTTACTGTTTATCTGTAGTTTAAGAGGACTACATTTTCAAAGCCTAGGCCAAACTCATTCATTAACTCAATCACTTTTTTTTTATTTTTATTATTATTATTATTTTTTAATAAAGGTGGAGAGTCTGTCTCACCCAAACCAATGTGAGCCGAACCCCTGTCAGAATACGGCTTTGTGCTACAGCCTGCCGGGTGACTTTTACTGCGCCTGTCCTGAAGATTACGAGGGCAAGACCTGCGAAAACCGCAAGGACCACTGCAAGATGACAGCCTGCCAAGGTAATGTATTTCCGGCACAAGTGTTGTCAGAAGTCTTTGTTAAAATATTTGAAACAATATTATGTAACCTGTATCAATATAATTTGATACGTGTATGTGAAACCCCCATATAGCCACTTTTCCACTATTGGGTTTTGTTTGCTTGTTAACAGTTTTGTTGGCTTAACTGTTCCAATTTGGTCCAGTCAGTCAGCACAGAAAACTTCTTTTTCCACTGTGGTGCTGATAACAGAACTCTTTGGAATGTACTAGAAATGCCGTTGTAAACAGTGTATTGTAATCAGCAATATGAAACCCGATCACTTCAGCAGTACCAGTACAAAGTTTGCATTTCATATCTAATGCTGTGAATTGGTTAGGCTAAATATAAGTCAAATGTTTCTAAAAATGCCTTTTTTAAATTGACTAATTATTCATGTGACGATATTTTCCTGTGGTTTCAAAAAAGGTGTTTAACGTTATTTTAAGGTATTGTATTGAAGTTAGAAATTCCAGTATCATGTCAGCACTAATCTAACACTAATAAGGCATTCCTGCTTGTTTTCTTTTTCTTAGTGATCGACAGCTGTACTATTGCTGTGGCGAGTAACAGTTCAGATGGAGGCGTGAGACATATTAACTCTAATGTGTGTGGTCCTCATGGCCGCTGTATCAGTCAGGCGGGTGGAAACTTCACCTGCACCTGTGAGCTTGGCTTTACAGGAACCTACTGTCACGAGAGTGAGTCTGCTGTACCGTTTTAACATTTCCACTTGCTTTAAATGTATTCTTGAGATTCTCGTCGTTCCTTCTTTATTGTCAGTTCTTTATTACATAGAAGATGGTCATTAAAGCAACTTCAGCTGTAGTCTGCTAATGGTGTGAGCTGCTAAAATTCAAACTATTTTAAAACCAAACTTTCTTGTAGAATTGTTATCAGTTGTAGTGTAAGTAGTAGTTATAGCTTTATTTTTATTTTTATTGATAGTATTTTAGAATGAAATAATTATTTATTTTAAATATAATTGATTTAACATCAATCAGTCTTAAAAATTACATGGAATAATTGTTATTTGCACCACATGACCAAAATAAGCATTATGTTATATTGTCATCAAATATCTTATATTTATTATTAAAATATTAACAGTATTAATTGCTTAATGTTTCAAATAAACACTTGTAAAAAATAATTTAATTCCAAATAATCCTATTAATAATAATAAAGAGCTGAAAAATTACAATTAATTTGAAAAGTTTTTGCTGTAGTGATAGAAGCACTTGAGCTGCATTAAGTCAGCAATTAATAAATAATGTAAAAAAACTAAAAATGTAAAACCTAACTTTAGCTCAGCTCTAATTTTAGCAATCAAACATGTTATTTCCATGTTAAAATAGATTTTTAACTTAAGGATTTTTGAAGAGTTTGTTGTTCTATCTTCCAGATGTAAATGACTGCGTGAGCAATCCGTGTCGAAACGGAGGCACCTGTATTGACGGGATCAGCTCTTTCCAGTGCTTCTGTCCTGACGGCTGGGAAGGAGACCTCTGCAGCACCAGTGAGTGTCCCTCTTTATCATCCTCCTCATCATCTTAACCTTTTTTTACATTCACTTTCTTACGCTTCTCACATGTGCTTTCAGATGTGAACGAGTGCAGTCGGAGCCCCTGCAAAAATGGTGGACACTGTGTGGATCTGGTCAATGACTTTTACTGTGAATGTGCCAATGGCTGGAAAGGAAAAACCTGTCATTCACGTCAGTCAAGTCTTTGTTTATGTCAAAGCACATTCGATTGATTTATTTATTTTTTCCTGTCCTATTGAACTGCATATGAGCTGGCTGGTGATATTTTGTGTGTGCTTTAGGTGAAAGTCAGTGTGATGCCTCCACATGCAGTAATGGAGGAACGTGCTATGATCACGGAGACACTTTCCGCTGTGCTTGTCCTCCCGGATGGGGAGGAGGTACATGTAATACAGGTGAGAAGAGCTCTCTGTATCTAGGTCTAGTTTTCATTAGGGATGCACTGAATTTTCGGCCACCAAAAATTAGGAATGGGCAATATGAACTTAAATATAACACAATATTGTTTTGATATTTATTGCAATAACAATATTATTGGTGTTATAATTCATAAGTATCAAGACAATAAAAGTCTTGTATCTTAAAAAAAAAAAAATCAAAATAAAAAAGTATGCGTGTATGCATGTATGTATGCATGCATGCATGTATGCATGTATGTTATTTAAGAATAGAGCAGTGGTAAAGACTATCCAACATGGCTAAACCATAATTATACACACTAAAGCAGCTAATCAAGCTTTTCAGGATTGTATAAAATACACAAGCAGATGTGCTGAAGCAGGTTGGAAATAAACTTTGCAGGAAAGTGGGTCCCAGGAGCAGAGATCAAGACCTCTGAAATAGTGTTGCGATCACACATTGTAATGTAATTTCTGTTTCATTCATACTGGACACTAGAGGGCACCCTCGCTCATAAACGCCACATATAGATTACTGAAGAAAAGACATCAGCTATGGCTGCCTCAGAGCAGGATAAAGATGATAGAAACAGATTAATGGATCAAACATGAACACAATAAACAAACGCTTATGGCAATATCTGGATTATTTCTGCTCTAAGTCATCCTGGATATTTTATAAGAATAAAATATATTTAGCATAATTCAATGCTAATTGACCTAGCCTTTATCACTGTATTGATAACTATAAAATAGTATGATTTCTTCATCATTTTGTGATCACATTAACTTTTTCACAAAAAGGTCATTTCAAACACTCGACTGATGTTATGGAGCGAATTTTTAGTATGTCTGTAAATCTGTTTGTAAACAAGCTCACAAATACTGTATTGCACGTGTGCTGCTGTAATCATTGCACAGACCAATTGTAGGTCTTTATTGACCTAATTGTAGGTTTTTATTATAGTAAGTCTTGTTGTTTTTTTTTACTGGTATATTTGCAAACAATAAGATATCACCCATCCCTGCTAAAAACTGGTTCACTCTCCCTCCAGCTATAGACACTGTGCTGTCTGAAGTAGCTTTCACACTGGACGTGGAAAACGATGCACTACAAAACTCATTAATTTCATTGCGCCATGCAAATTTTGATTTCACACAGATGTTGAAGTCAAAAATTGTGATTTATTATGAGACTGACTGACTAACTTTTTAAGGCTGTTCATTAAAACTGTATTTTTGGATGAAAATCTAGACTCTCTCTACAGCTCTACAGACTTGACTCTTTCTCTAACTTCTTCCACTCCATCTTTCTCTCTCAGCGAAGAACAGCACTTGCGCATCCGGTCCCTGTCTGAATGGAGGCACGTGTGTGGGTGGCGGAGACACATTCACCTGCATCTGTAAAGACGGCTGGGAGGGAGCCACCTGCGCCCAGAGTGAGTGAATTCCTCCATTCACAACTCCACTGCCAGTGCATGTCTGCATACCACAGAAAGCAAACAGCACATACATAAAACTCTTCTTAAATCATACTTAATCCATGACTCTCACTGACTCTGTCTTCCTCTCCGATTCCTCACAGACACCAACGACTGCAACCCTCACCCCTGGTAAGAAAACCTATGCGACTCTCCAGTTGTCCCCCCTTTTATTTACTCTAAGTTGATCTCTTGTGTTGTTTGGGCCAAGCCTCCCCTTTCATTGTATAACATAGACGGCTAGGAATAACGCGGCTTTCTGCCCTATTCCACCCTGTTGTTCCTGCCCCGCTAACCCCCATTCTCTGAGAGCGGATATACAAAGAGGAGGGGTCCAAGGGGGACTCTGGTTGTAAAGACGGGAGAAGATGTCCCTAAATCACCCCTAAATCCGACAGCTCGGGAGACCCCGGGCTGGTTTTAATGGGGACCACAATAGAGCCGATGGCCCAAAAGAGCACCCCCAGCGGTGAGGGGAGGAGGGGATGGACAGGCTCTTTTTCTCCAGCCCACTCTGTCCTCTTGCCTTTCTTCACCGCTGACCTGGGAGCAGGGGATTTGGGAGGTGGGGCGGGAGGAGGGGGTCGGGGTCCCAGCAAGGAGCCGCTGAGGGGGGATTTGCATCTGAAAAGTGCCGGTATTGATAAATGCAATGAGGCGCTCTCATCCTTCTTCGTCTATCTCTCTTCCACTTGTGCCCCCCCCCCCCCCCCCCCCTCTTCCTTTTCCTGCTTTTGCTCCACTCATGTGTATTGGGAGTATGATGCCATACAATGCAGCTTTACAGTCAGTTTTGATTAAACAATTAAAGTCGTTTTGCATCCATAAGTTCAGCTTAATCACAGTGAATAATCACGATCCTTCCAACAAAAACTCTTATTTAACACACTTTGCTAAGCAGTTAAAGGGACTGAATCGATGAAAGGCATTTTTCAGTCTGATTCCATTTTGCCATTATTATTATTATTATTATTATTGTTATTATATAAATTTAGAGACTATTTTACGGTTGAACTTTATGCCTCAGACCATTAAAGGACCAGACAAAGATCTATGAGCTATACTTTTAATGTGGAATATCTGAAAAGACCGTTCCAGTGGTAGGCTAATGGCCTTTTTGATTAGCTTATTTTAAAGGTCCATTGTACGTTTGCTTGCCAAAATCATGCACTTGAAAATGGAAGAGTTTGTCCTTTGCATATTTTGAAGTATTTCGTAAACTATTTCAAAATAATCCTCTTCACAAAAATGACTAAAAAAACTTTATTATGCTTATCAGTAGTTGGTGATGTCAAGTACAAATTCATGTTTTGGTTGTTTAGAGACTATAACCCTGTCAGTTTTAAAAAACATGTACTTTGAAACAGGCCTCTAACAATGCTGTTGTTACGTACTGTAAATAAACGTAGTGTATTTTTTATTTGATTTTTTTAATGAATTCATGTAGTAAACACCTGTACTGCAAATTCAGAGTAACACTGAAAGATTAAAAAAAAAACTTTTTTCTACATATTCTGATTTCTAAATGACAGATGTGAAGGTTTTAATATAATATGTCGATCAGTAGGGGAAAGTTGTTTCTTTCGGCCAGTGAACTTATTGTTTTCTTGCAGTTACAATGGAGGAATCTGTGTGGACGGGGTGAACTGGTTCCGCTGTGAATGTGCTCCTGGATTTGCAGGACCTGACTGCCGTATCAGTGAGTATCTCAAAGAGGAAAGAATAGGGATGTTTAGAAAGAGGGGTGTTGGTGGATTACCGAGCATCCCGTGCCCTTTGACCTTCTGGGGGGTCAAAGGTTAGCCCTGGCTCACAAACAGACAGAGGAGATAAATTATTCAACCAGTGGAAAAATTCCTTTCCTTGTGTCCATTGATGCCCCTGACATAGAAAATACTCCTTAAAGATTCCATGCATTTCCCCAGCCTCATTTTCTGAGGTGCGGTCATGGGAACGCCATCAATCCTGGTGCTTTGCAAATGCGTATTGATTTAAGATGACAGTTTTAACTTTCTCTGCATTTGATATTTCTGCCTGGGCTGTAGCTGTATTGATGATTGTATGTCCTCTTTGCTTTACCAGACATCGATGAGTGCCAGTCTTCCCCCTGCGCCTACGGTGCCACCTGTGTGGATGAGATCAATGGCTTCCGGTGTGTTTGCCCACTCGGTCGCACTGGACCTCAATGCCAAGAGTGTAAGAGTTATTGTTTAATCGTTGAAACAGCCAGTCTCTTTTCAGTTCTCTCACATTGTCTATATTGAGAAATGGACCTTAAAGTCCCCATGATATCGATTGGCATTTTAAAAGGAAGTTGGAGAAGGACAGAAATAGCTCAGAAATATCCAGTACGGTTTGTTTATATGGCACCCATGAAACCTATTTATTATTTGCTAGTCAGAGGAATCTGGCATTTGGGGGAGGGGCGTTTTTACTCTTTAAAGTGTTTGGTTGGCCAAAAATCTCACAAGTGCAAGATAAGTTATCAGATGTTTCCCTTCTTTTGAAAAAGAAAGATGGTGAATTTTAAATGCATACACAACTTGTCAAACTTTTGGGGTCCATACTATTTTGTTCTGGTCAGAAGCTATGTTTCCATCTAAAGATGTGATAGAACTATGCGAATTATTCTTACTTCTTACTGAATAAAGCTTTTTATGCTCATTTTCAGTATGTATGCATATCTCGGGATTTCCATTAAGCATTTTTTTATGTAATATGCCAATATGTGCACAAAAATGGGTGGATGGAAACATAGCTAATGTCACATGATCCTCCAGAAATCATTCTAGTTTACAGATTTGACACTGCCAATTGACAGATAAGCTAAAAGCTAGACGTGGACTTAAAGCCACAGAGTATGAAGTAATCGACATTAAAGGCAGACGGCATGGACATAGGAACACTTGCATCATGTGACCGATCACTCCAGACAGGAAGGGGATCTGCTCCTAAATTAGAATTGGCTGCAGTCTTACGCTGTTTGTGTTGTGGTGCAGTCATTGGCATTGGGAAGACGTGCCACTATGCTGGACTTCAGTTCCCGCATGGCAGCCGCTGGGAGGAAGAATGCAACACTTGTCAGTGTGTCAACGGCAAAGTGGAGTGCACCAAGGTAAGTGTCTGAAGAACTTCTTTTTTATACAAACAAATCTTTTTGTTTCTGTATATGAATAAATGCATTCATGACTCTCTTTCTCAGGTGCTCTGTGGTCGGAAGCCATGCCTTTTGCCAGGGACCCCAGGGCGAGAGCTTCACTACTGTCCAGGAGGTCGTGAATGCCTGGAGCACAACTTCCTGACCTGCCTCTCGCCCCCTTGCCACCAATGGGGATTTTGTTCAAGCCCTGAGACCCCCCTAACCCTCCAAACCAAATGTGAGCCCAACTCGGTCTATCTGGACAAGAGCTGTGCTCGCATCACCCTTATTTTCAACAGGGACAAACTACCCACAGTAAGTATTCTTGTTTGTGGGTGGTGTTTTGTTGGATTGCACAAACGCCCTCATGATACACAGATGATATCAGATGAAATTGCAGTAGTCTGTGAGATTTGGCCCAGACCCAGATGGTATTACTAAGTAAAAATGTTTTTAAAAAAACAAGAAAATAAACTTTATTGACCTTCTCCGTGTCTAATTTGTAAGTCTGGTGAAAGTCTTGGGTCAGTAAGGAGAATACTTTGAATGAATACTTTTATTCAGCTGGGACACATTAAATTGATCAAAAGTGACAGCAAGCAAAGGCATTTTGAAAATAAACTAGAACTGAGTTGGAAAAAAATGAAAAGGTTCAGCTGCAGGTTTTGCAACGTTACTGTTTTTACTTTATTTTTGTTTGAGCATAAAAAAATAAAAGATTTATCAAAATCATTTAAAAAAAATCTTACTAACCCCAAACCATTGATCAAAAAACACATGATATTACCAGCGTACCATGATTACAGTAGCAGTAGTATAGTACATTAGGCTGTGTTCACCAAATCATTTTTTGGTAACTAAAAGCACCAGCCCTGTTCTTTAAACTCATAGCTGTGGCAAGTTGAGAGCTTTTTTTATTGTGATTAGGCAAAAGTAAATTTTGAAGTTAAAGTAAATTTAAAAGTAAAAGTAAATTTGCATAATGGATCCCCTTTAAAAAAACAACAAAAAAACACTTTAGTGAATGTACGGCCACTTAATATTGGCATCATGTACTTAACAAAAGTT
Organism: Danio jaintianensis; assembly: GCA_903798115.1. Lineage (NCBI taxonomy): Eukaryota > Metazoa > Chordata > Actinopteri > Cypriniformes > Danionidae > Danio > Danio jaintianensis. Next base: position 9,783,814 of record CAIGQV010018299.1, on the reverse strand, counting down.
TGGTATCTATCAGAAATATTATAATACTGTAGTACTTTATTGCGATTGTCTAAACCCATCAGTTGTTCCAGAAAACATGGTATTGTCAGTGTAAAATGTTGTCCATAAAGCAATCGAAGTAACATTAGTACTCTGTTATTTGCAATAATCTGTCCAAATATTGTGATATGTTCAAAAAAGTTTGCATTACCAGTGCTTTTACAGTAATGTTACACAGTACCTTTTTTCTCTGACATGTCAATGATGTAAACAGATTATTGCTGTTTCTGAAATATTCCTGTAAATCTCTGCCGTGCTTTCTTTTTTAGGGAACAACAGTGGAGAATGTCTGCTCTGAGCTGAGGTATATGCCCGCCACGCGGAGCCTGGCAAAGGATCACAAGCTGTTGGTTCTTTGTGACATCTCCTACAAAAACCAGGACGCCGTAGAAGTGGCCATTGTAAGTACATGTTGAACACTCTTTCTAAGAGCTTCCTATACATGTATATGGGTCGCTGATGTGACGTAGCATTTTTCACTGTCACAAATGACAAAAATGATAGAATTACTGTTGTCATCATTTGAAATTTAGTAAATGGTTAAACATTTATTTATATTCCATGGACCTCTTGTTATAAACACTGCTGTTACTTTTTTTTTTTTCTTTTTACATTTTTGAGCCAAATCACAAACTATGTTGTGACTCAAGTGTAGTTCAATAAATTACAGCTCTTATAATTTAAAAAGAAATTCATAGAATTTCTAACAAATTTATCAGGCCTAATTTTACAAGTGGCTATTATAGTAAATTGCAGTATAATTTTTTTAATCCATATATTTCTAAAAGCAAATGAACTTGATTCATTTTGTCACTGAAATCCGCGTGATCTGGTGTGACAATTAATGCAAATTTTAAATCAGTCAATTCTACTCAAATTTAATTAGTTGAAGGACCCCATTGAAGATCATGTGAATGAAGCCCCCTGTGAAGCCTATGACAAGCACTTGTTAAGTTTTTGTTTAGAATTTTTCACCTATTTAATTTTTTTTGGAGCCACTATAAAATTAAGTTTTTTGTTGTCCTTTGGTGTGACACCAAGTCTGACAAACCATGGAGAAAAAAAATATTATTCATAATTTTATATGAAATAAATAGCACCATATGAAGTTAAGTGTCCAACAATGAAGATAAATCGCTCTCATGCTGTTTGTATATTAATAAGAATTGTTTTTCTTCAGTTTTGCCATGGAGCACTATAGGACGTGTTTCAGTTACAGTTCAGTAATATATATATATATATATATATATATATATATATATATAT
>CAIGQV010018299.1:9736788-9782409 GCA_903798115.1 Danio jaintianensis | reverse complement strand
ATATATATATATATATATATATATAATTTTTTTATTTTTATTATTATTATTTTTTTTTACATCAGACTTCAAGCTACATAAATCTATCTATTTTTTTTTCTGGTGTGTTTTACCAAAAAATAAAATTGTCAACTACCCATTCATGACTCTGTACCATTCACTTAGCATTGTTTTTGGGCCCTTAAGATCTATTAATATTCAAAGACAGAACCACGGGGGTCCTAAGATACTCATCATAAAAATCTGTTAATGGATGCAAATTAGATTTCCTCACTGAGCCGAGTGCGGTTCCTCGAAATGCCCGGACGCCCAGAGCAATGCCAACTGGCCCGCTCTTCAAACCAACCCATTATGGTGTAATGAGATTCAGTTGAGTGACCAGCGTTGGGTCGTACTGCATTGCAGCATTTCCTCCTGCTGAACAGACATCATCTTACACAAAGCCTTAGAATAAACACTTTTGTCTTTATACAAAAAAAAGCTGGCATTAACAAATATTCAGTGAATTAACAAAAAGCTCATACTTGTGCATTTATATGAAAATTAATACCTTTGTGCTGCCAGGATAGTTTAGTGCAATTTGAAGCCACGTTTCCTGTGTTCAATGAAACATTCTGCTTCACGGAAGTTACTTGCAAATAGCGGTTATCTTCAAATGCATGCTTTATACTCGGTCAGATTACACTAAATCCCTGCGGTGTTATAACAAGTCACTGAGCAAAGGCCCGTGTTTAACTGGCCTGACTCATTAAAATGGAACCTGTAGGCAGGAACTTTGAACACTGCAGGTTTTTGCATGTTGAAATAATTGAGTCAACTGACTTTTTGATGAAGATTACTTTAGTTATTGTACTTAAAATAACCTTTTTTTGTTGTTGTTCAAATACCAAAACTTGTTGTTGGTGTTTTTTTTGATTGGGAGGTTCAGGATTGAAAAACCTATATGAAATACACAAAATGTAAAACATTTGAGAACCTTGTGGTTTGTGATTTATTTTTTATTTTATTTATTTATTTTTTGTTAGTTTTATTTGTTATCTATCACTGATTTTGAACTGATTTTAATGTTTTTTTTTTTCATATATGCACAATACATTCATGGACATTTTCACTGGATAAACTATAATCCTCCATACAATCATGCGTAGAATGGATAAAAAGTTAAAAAAAAAGAATTCTGGTTTATTTTATTTTATTTTTTTCTCCACTTACTCTGCAAATATTTTAACTGCCTATGCCACAAGATATTTAAAAATCATTTAAAATGTAATTTATGTGTATGAAATTCATAGTTGATGATAGTATATATCAAATATGTGTATATGTTGGTTATTTATGTGTTATGTATATAATATTATTTATTCACAAATATATAAAGGTTTAACTCGAGTAAAAAAATCTGAACATGTATACGTTGCAAAATGTTACTGATTGTCTTCAGTTTTCAGCACATTCTTACTGATGCTCAGCAGTACCACAAAACCTCTATTTTCTAGCTTGAAAACACTGTCTTGTCAAAGTTTGAGTTTATATGACAGTATATTAAATGCAGAAGATTTGAAGAATGTTCAGTGAAAACCCAACACGGCCCCAAAAATACACATTTTCGTTTAATAACTGCACAGTTTTTATTTGTGGTTTTTCAACATTTATCTACATGTTTTTGGAATGTAGTCTGACGTATATAAAATCCACATTTTTTTTTTTTTTCCCTTCTCCTGTAGTCGTTCCAGCAGGACGATCAGCCCAGTCACAGTCAGATCCAGGAGGCTGCGAGTACCATTGTCAGCACACTGTCCAAGCGGCACAACAGTACCGTCATGCTCGCCGTCATCGAGGTCAAAGTGGAGATGCCGGTCACGTCTCAGCCAGTGGGTGAGTAGAGCCAACTGGCCTCAAGGCTAAAGCCAGCCTTCATCCCCCGACCCAGTGTCAATTCCTTGTTTCCAGCAATTAGTGCAGCTTAATTGTCTTTGTGAGTCACAGGAGGAAGGGACTGAGAGGCTCAGAGGATGCAGCAGTTGTGGGCAGAAGGCCATAAACCTGTGTGACAGTTATTCAGCTCCTCCACAGTCCTCTGTCACAGCGCAGCAATGCATTAAAGAGAATGATGGCTCACACTTAGTGATGTCTAATAACTTTATTTCTTTTATTAAATGGGTTTTAAAATATTTTTGACTGAACACTGACTACACTGGATGTGACTGTTGTTTCTTAAGGCTTGTACACACCTGGATGATTTTTGCTTATGTTTATCGTTAGAGCTATATGAAAAACGTTTCGAAAAACAGTGTTCAGACGCCAATGAAAAAAGCAGCTCCACATTCATTCTGCCTCGGTGCATCATCTTCTTCATTGAATGAAAGTGAAACTGGGATCACCTCGACTGTTTTGTGCTTGAGTGCCTCCAAGGGGTGTTTACTGTAACTTCTGGTGGAGACGTTTTTGACGTGACGTGTCAAAAAAAAAAAAAAAAAAAAACAAGCATCAGGTGTATCTTTAAAAATGACACTTTTACGCGTTGGTGTGCACAATCACATTGGCACCCTTTGTTTAGTCACGAGGCGTTAAACGTCGACGAAAAGTGTTAGCAGAAAGTGTCCCGCTGTTAACAGGCCTTTATGCTGAAATACACTGTTTCTACAGCAAACAGAGCTTAAAAAATTTGGTGACTCTACCAATTAACTCTTTAGATTGGCTCTTTTATTTAGAAGGTGGAATTGTTCCTGACTGTACTCTCTCTTTACATATAGATTACCTGGTGCCTGTGCTGTGCGTGGTCTTATGTGTCCTCTGGGTCTTCTGCGTCATCGTCTGTGTGTGGTGGACCCGCAAGCGGAGAAAAGAGCGTGAGAGACGCGAGCGCGTGCCAGTGGAGGAGAGTGTCAACAACCAGTGGGAACCGCTGAGGCCTGTGATGCGGCCGCAGCACAAGGACAACCGGGACGCGCAGTTTGAGCGCACCAAACTCATGGGCTCCCCTGACCGAACCTGCAACAGCGGGGAGGATGAGGAGGACATGGAGGAGGATGAGCTGGAGCTGGTGGAGGAATGGTGCGGGACGGAGGGAGGCAAGCATCCCGTCCAAAAGTACTCTAAACCTGCAGCGCGGACCAAGAACGGGCTGATCTGCACCACGAGGAGCACCAGTGGCAGCAGCAGCCCTTCACTCAAAGCCGCCTACTGGACAGGCTTCAGCCCAAAGGACAACAACTGTAAAAATGTCAATAATGCCACTGCCGGCCAAGAGCACAAAGAACACTGCGTATGAGCTCCGACGAGCAGGACGAGGAGACCAAGGCCATCTCAGAAACCAAGACTGAGTTTGTTTGTTTTTTCCCCCCCCATGTGTTTTATTTTTGACTCTTTTGGGATGTTTTGAAGCTGAAAAAGTGGCAAATTTCTTTCTTTTTTTCCCTTTTTTTATGTACAGAGGAAGCAGACTGTAATTCTTTATAAGGAGGCGTCGAGAAGCCTTGTTTTTGTTTTCGGGAAAAAAAAACTAAACTGCTGGAATGGAAGCAAGACTAAGGAACTTGCGAATTTTATGTTGTTGTTTACAAACAGTTGTGCTTTTGATTTTGTTTCGAGTGGCCCAATTTCGGTGCAGACCACGTGGGACAAGCGTTCATTTGTTCTCCTTCCGCGCCTGCCTTACAGAGCTCGATGTTCATGAGGAGGGCTACAGTGCCTATAAAGTGGCCTTGTTTTTTTTCTGCCGACTTGGCTGAACGCTCTTTAAACAAACGGATTGCAGTATTTTGAGTCGTTCGCAAGTGCCTTCAGACAAGCCCCTCGGTTTCAGGGTCTCCAGCCCCGACAGATCACGAAAAACACACACACAAAAAAATAGGTGGAGAGGCTGGTCTTAAGAGCAGCTCCTATATCACCATCAAGGTATTTGTTTAAAGACAAAAGATCTGTAAATACGTGTAAATAATAAAGGAGTCGCTGTGTATATTTGAATTTAGTAACTTAAGTCACTTTTTTTATTATTATAATTATTATTATTATGATTTAAATATTATGATTATTATTGTTTTTTATTTTTATTTTCCACCATTCCTTTTATTTATGCCAGTTGACATGGCAGGTTTTGTAAGATGTATACAGCGTCCCGCAGTCAGAGCAGAAATATAATCAGAGATCATCCTATTATGTTGTTGTTTTATTTTGTTTTTCACTAGACACCTATACGATCGTGTGCTGTATTGTGGCGTGTGTGTTCGCCTCCTTGAAGACCCACAATCCCTTTCCTTGCCAGTCCTCCTGTTGCTCATCATAAAACCGAGACCTGCCGGTTCATGCTTGTTACCTGTAAAGATGCTGATATGTCAAAATTATGACTTCCAAATGTTTTCTGTTTGTTGGTTTGTTTGGATTGAAACTATCATGAAGGGAACAATTATGTTGTCAAGCATTTGTACTCGAGGTACCAGTTCAAAGAAGTGGATTATCTCTGAAACGGCTGGCTATGATTTGATTTTGTTCATCATGATGTTCAATATAAGACTCATGGGAAGTTTCAAAATGTTCTTGTTGGTTCAAAAATCAGGTGAAAGCAAACGAGCAGAAATTAAGCTCAATGTTAAGTCCGTTATGGAAGGGAAACTGGGTGGAGCTGGGGAGGAGATTTTTGTTGTTGTTTTGTTTTATCTTATTTTTTTTTTTAAGATGTAATTTTTTTGTACAGAAGAATTGCTCTGAAAAAAGTTCATTTAGTGGAATTTATGTTTGTTCTTAGAAATAAATCAAACTATTTATTAAAGCATTTTATAACAATGTGCTCACGAGAACCACTGTCTGCTGGTGTTTAGTGCTGAAGGCTTGTGGGTAAGTCTTTTCATCATATTGTATTACCAATACATAAAAAAAAAATCCCCCTGCTCTCCATCCAGAGGTGAAGACGACTCCGGATCGATACAGGAACTCTTGCTTCCAGTCGAGATGCTACTGTTAAGAAGCAGCCAATGGAAATGCGTCTCCTGTTCTCGGCTGACTGCTGGCTGGCCAATGGACGATGGCCTTTTCGTGGCTTCATCTGGTGTGAATGTTTTATGAGGATGCTTATGATGATGCTGAGTTTATGTTATGGTTTTGTCTCACAACAGGCTCTAATGGAAAGAAGGGCTGGAGTCACATTACACATCACTCAGAATACCGTAGTGTTGGGTTTAGGTGTCTCTGATGGTGTAATTGAACTTCATAGAAGTAAAGTGGGGAAATGGTACTGTGAGAGAAAACCCATCGAGGAAAAGGAAACCAGTGTTGTTGGAAGCTGTAGCTAATGGCAGTTCAGTAATGTTCAAAAATATATCAAAAGGTTAATATTTTTTTGTGTGACTATTGTAATGGCATATGGACAAAAAAAAGATAAACTACCTAGTAAAATATTAAGATACCACCTTTAATATAGTGTTGGCTCTCACTGTAGTAAAATATGTATTTTTACATTCTTGAAGTATCTTTCATAATAGACAGCAGAATACTAAAACATCTTTTTTTTAATCACGATTATGTGAACAGTGAGAGATCCTGGTGAAAATATTCCTTGGTTTGGTCAAGTTTTGATATTTGTTTACACCATATCTGATTTAAGTGTGTTTAGGTTGAGTAGGGGTCAAAGGTTTGTTGGAGACATCAAATTTAATTTACAGAATTGATTTTATACACACAAAAGCATATTGAATCCAAATAAAGTGTCTAATGTTTCGGATAATTATTTTGTTAAAGTATCATTTACTTTGGAAAGTAAAATATCAGAATATGGGTCAAATAAAGTTCCATTAACCTGACCTGTACTTATAAAAACAGGATTAAATACTTCTGGCTGGTTTGAAGGATAGTGGCTACTGGCAAAATGTAAAGTTTAAGTTTTTATAAATGTAAAATCACAGTTACTGAGTAATGCTGTGCTGTTATTGACCTTATTCTTCAATGCGGAAGTGCGCTCGTTTTTGCGATTGTTTTAGAACTTCCGATTCAGTCGCCTATGGGAGAAATGACTAGGAATACTAAACGGCAGAAAACGGTCAAACAAGTTGATCTACAAACAAGTGTTTGCATGACTATACAGACAAAGTAGAATAATATAATAAGAAAATATCAGTTTGCAACATCAAGCTGCAAAACGAGCCGTTTTTAACGTCTAAAAATGAATGGAAGTGAATGAGACCGGAAGTCTCGAGCCAAAAAGATTCAAATGGCTGTGCCCGCTCGTACGCGAAGAATAACGTCATGTATCTTGTTTTAAATATGCCTAACCGGACGCTTCCAGTCATAAAAATGTAATATAATTATTAAAAAAAACGGAATTATAATAAATGAAAAAAAGTATTGCTTTATTTATATATATGTACTTTATTTATTTTGATGCCTAAAACATCTTTTCGTAATAAATACATAATAAAAGAGTCTCAAATTGTACAATTTTACTGCTATTATTTTGTTAAAAGTGCAGTATTTTTTTCAGTGAGCAACCAATGTTACTTTGACTACTAAAAACGTCTAATGACATCATACTTCAGGAAGTGACATGTTTTGGAGGGAAAGCAACAACAAAACGCGAACGTAAGTGTTAGCAGTGGGTCTGTCCCCTGTCCAAATGTGATAATTTAAAGTTACTTTAACATTTCATTCATTGGAGAAATCTGTATGTTTTCAAAAGATGGTTTTAAAAAAAAAGCAGCTTTTTAAATTAGCTTTGGCTGTTAGCGGTTAACCTCCGATATTTTTGTTTTTACAAAGGTTGTTAGATTAAAATCTTGTACTGTTAATTAACATGTTTGTTAACTTGCGTTGATCAGACTATATTCTAAAAGGCTGATGTATTCAGAAAAAATAAGAAATTAAATAGCAAATAGTTACTTCACGTTCTCCATTCACTCTAATTTATGTTGCTACAGTCACCTTGCACACTTCCATAGATATGGCAAACGTCAACCGTAAGAGAAGATCATTTAAGAAATGTCTCAGTATTTATTTTATTTTTTTACAATAAATGGCAAAGAATCTTTTATATTCCATGAACGAGAGAAAGAAAGTTAATTTAAAACTGCCTGTAAATGTCTAAAGTCAGATCTCTTTACACCTGCTCACTTCATGCCTCTCTCTGGATTATTATTTTTACTGTCCATTCACATTCTCTGTTAATTTGATATTAATTTAACGTTGTCGTGTGAAGGTTAATAACTAATAAACATGAAATTAAATAAATAAATAAAATGAAAAAAAAAATTGCCATTGATTATTGAATTAGTGTTGTTATACACTCTGATGTCAGTTTGCCTTTAACATGATTTGCATTTATTTATTTTAAAAAAATTCTCAGGGAGAAAAAAAATACTATTCAATCCAAACAAAAAAAAGCATGAAGTGACCAAGAGCAAAACTACTCTATAGAGGCATTCATTGATTCATTCAATTTGTTATATAATATATATATACACACGCACGCACGCACGCATGCACACACACACACATTTCGGGTAATATTTGTATTATATTTAATATTTTATTTATTTTAGTTTTAAATATTGCATTCATTTAAACCAATAGCTTGCTTAATTAGTTAACAGACATACAGTTGAAGTCAGAATTATTAACCCCCCTGAATTATTAGCCCCCCTGTTTATTTTTTCCCCCAATTTTTGTTTAACGGAGAGAAGATTTTTTTCAACACATTTCTAAATGTTTTAATAACTCATTTCTAATAACTGATTTATTTTATCTTTGCCATGATGACAGTAAATAATATTTTACTACATATTTTTCAAGACACTTCTATACAGCTTAAAGTGACATTTAAAGGCTTAACTAGGTTAATTAGGTTAACTAGGCAGGATAGGGTAATTAGGCAAGTTATTGCATAATGATGGTTTGTTCTGTAGACTATCGAAAATAATAATATTGACCTTAAAATGGTTTTTAAAAAATTAAAAACTGATTTTATTCTAGCCGAAATCAAACAAATTAGACTTTCTCCAGAATAAAAAATGTTATCAGACATACTGTGAAAATTTCCTTGCTCTGTTAAACATCATTTGGGAAATATTTAAAAAAGAATTCAAAGGGGGTTTAATAATTCTGATTGCAACTGTATATTAACATCCACAGTAGATCATTCTGCTGTAGTTGTTTATGTAAAGCTCTTTAAACTGATGTTTTTTTTCTCAGGCATGAGTGACCTACATGTGTGATGGAGTCTATAAAGTCACTCCACGTCTCCCTGTGCAAGACGACTGCATGTGGCTGAAAGCTGATCCCAGATTCCTGGAGTGTTTCTCGGCAGTCAAGGACGTCTGACCCACACACATTTATAAACATTTTGGCCCTGTCATGATGACCCGAAATGAAAGGTACGCCTGTCTCATCCAGAACTCAGTCAGATAGTTCTTCAAGAGAAACTTCTCCAGTTATTCCATCTGCAGATTTAAAGACACTTAAAAATGACCCGTTTCACTGATTTAAGTGCATTTCCCTTTAGGAACAGGTTGCTACAAGATCTTTCCAAACGTACCGAATTAAGAAACTGAGAAAGTCTGGGTTAACTAGTGGTCTGTTGAGCTTTTAAGGAGATGACGGAGTTGATCTGAAGCTCAAGCAAATGTGGCTTTACAGAATTAAGCAACAGTATGGGCCAATTCGAAATCCATGCCTTCAATAATAATTCCTCTTGACATTTCATATCTCCCGTTTAGAGTTGTAATTGGTAACACTTGAGGAACACCAACATAGACTATTTACTTTTGCGACTGCCAACGTTTTGGCACCCAGTGGAGATGGAGGATTATCTTTGTCTGGATATAAAATGGTTCAGTTATTAGTATCCAGTCTAATAATTTACACAGGCAGATTCAGTTTAAACTTTACTTTTGTTCTTTGCTTGCCTCCAAGTGGATCCACATTTTATCTGTCAGCCTACTGTGTTGGATGGTGTTTTGAGAACAAACGTGCTTTAAAAGTAAAAGTCTCATTTAAGGTTAAGTGAGGGAATATGATTGTGTGATTGTTTTTAAAATACATTTTTAACAGTTAATTTCAAATATTTTATTATGCAGACCTTTGTGTGATTGTAGATAATTTCCTCATTAAGTACATAGTTTTTAACTTTTTTTGTTTGCTTTTTGCAACATGAGTGAGCTACCCTATAATGTCAACTTGTATATCATTAAAACACCAGTTGCAATATTATTGTAGACCCCTATATGTATATTGTTGAAATGTATTTTCCATAAAAGAATCAGGCCATTTATTGGATGGAGAAAGGTAGGCTGAATGTGAACTTGAAGTTGATGAAATGGGGCATATTAAAATATTAAAAACAGATGAAAAGATTGGAGTAGTCCAGCATATTTGACCAGAGAAAAGGCTGTTGTTTAAATAAGCTACAACATTTTCAAAAAGAATAACCAGCTTATGAACATTTTGAATGCATTGATGAATCATTCTTCCATATTATGATTATTAAGATGTTATTAATAATGGCTGAATAATTGGGTGATTTTTTTATTTCATAGTTTGATACCTATGAACAAAATAAATGAGAAAGCAGTCTGTCACTGTTGCTCTATATACAGCTTTTTCCATTATGTACTGCTTCATTCTGCTGGCTCAGGTCATTATGATTCAATCTTAGGTTGTCACTCACTCTTTGGCTACTGCTGTGGCCTTTAGATGATTTTGATTGGGATGTCAAGGCAGACATTTCCACCAGATCCCAGGAGAGCAGGAAATGCTTATCACGTGCATGTATGTCTTCAGATAACTGTCAATGCGACACACCATCATTCCCACCAATGACAGAACCTCTACTTATATCCTTGCACAAAGGATATAAATAATATATTCATTCATTAAAGGGATAACCTTTACCATAATTGTATAACAAGCTGTATATATTTAGCCCTTTCCTCACAGCGTTTGTGACCTGTGGCAGAGCTGGCCCTTGAGTTAGTGGTGGCAGTCAGCCAAACTGGTTTACAGACCCATGTACAACAAGAATAATTACTACAAAGACATTATTAGCGTCCACATTAATACTCAATAAAGTTCTGTTAATTTTAAGTGCAATCTATTTTTCCATCTGTTGCTTTAAAGGTGGATTCTGATTAGCTGTAAATGGCTACGTCCAAAAGCTTAGCCAACTGACAGACTGCGTTGCTGCTATAGAAGTCAATGACTTTTGCGTGAAGGTACATCCTTACAATAGTGAATTGAGAGAGAGTGCATAACACTTGATAACAAAATCTGTATTCAATTTCTAATTAAAATGCTAATTTCTTACCAGAAATATGAAAATTTGATAAATTGGTAATTTTCACAAAACCTGACCACCAGACACAACTTCTGAGATCTCTCAGAATTGAAAATTTGGAGTTTGTAGGGCATAAAAGGAATGCACAGATGGATACATCTACAGTATGCAGACTTCAGAAATCGATTAAACAAAGGTCTCTCAGTAGACAGGATGTGACTCAGTCATTTGATTCAGACCTTGTTGCTTTCCATATGTTGAAATTTTTAGACAAAGCAAATGTTTATTCCTTTCATTAAATAGATTTTATCAGCTTTGAAAAAATTTTTTCTGAAAGTGAGTCTGTTGATATTCTTCTTCTATTCAAGAAGTACAGTAGGTGACTTTTTTTGTCAGTAGATCATTAAAGAAGATTTTAGCTGAAACCATGATCCTTGATAATTCCTTAAATGCCAGACAGCAGCTACTGGCAATTTGAGAGCCGAATAAACATACAATGGCAAAACTCAGCACTGTTTGCTGAGGCTGTGGGTTAAAGGTAAATATGTTGTAAAGAATGTTCAGTTTCTTGCATAGACCGATTGTTTCACATCATAAGACCTTGGTGTATCATCAGGATTTTATTTTTTACTCCCAAAGTGCCAGTAACCATTGACTTGCATTTTATGAATCACAAATGACCACAGTTTCAATGTTGCAGTAAATAGTTTTAAGTGTTCTTGAATAAATCAAATAACTGGCAACACATACTGTAGATGACAAATCATTCAGTGATGTGTATATTCCAAATGACATCCATCTAGATATGGGATGGAGCAGATGAACTCCACCCAGGGGCCTTTATTCCAGCAATGAGGCATGGATTATGCGGCAAGGTCTCATGGGTAAGGCTTTGGCAGCACGATAAAGGTCATGAGCCCCCATGCAAGCATCACCCCCTCCATACAAGATCAAGAATTACTCCCATGGCAGGAACTGTCATCATGTGTCTATGTTCAGATTCATCTAGCGCAGCTCAAGATGGTTGTGCCGTGTATCTTGTTTTTCTGCTTTAATCCAGTAAAACTAAGTACATTCACTTGATCAGAAACATCAGTGGCACAGTTCGCTCGTGTCCCACAGTCTTATAGGCTACTGGGAAATTCATCACGCTGCCAAGGACCAGCTGAAATGTTATCATTGCTGGAGAAGGTGAATTGAGAAAGGAAGAAGAGTACAGGCCGAATGCCCTTCTTCATGCTGAGTTGATCTGTTGACTTTGGGACAGCATTGCTTCCTCCAACTCAAAGCCAGATCTTCCTATTTTCAAAGTCAGCTGACATTCAAATAATGCCTTTCTCAGCTTGGATGGAATAACTGTTGACCACTGTCTTGGTGACCTAGAAAGTGAAATTTTCCCACTGACATCAAAGAGAGGGCCTTCCAAAATATACACATTCATACGGATTCACCTCTCAAATATCCACAGGCCCTTGCTGCCCATGGACATCAAACAGACTTGAAAGAGACTTCCTGACCCCGATGTGACTTATTCATTGTTCAAGTTCCCGTTCCTGGTTCCATTTTCCTTCAGTTTGTGCTGGTCTTGTTAGTATTTTCACTGAGGAAACTTCAGTAACATAAAGTTGAGTTGTTAATTTACTGATTATATTAAGAAATTGTGGTCAACTATATAAAAAAGTTCCAGTTAATTGTTGTTTTACAACAAATCTGGGTGGAAACATTAACATAATTATAATATGATTCACAGTGTTTTCCCTTCTGCTCAAACACTCAATATTTCTTTGTCGCTTCATAATTTCAAATTACTACTAATGTATGTTTGAAAATTAGAAGGGGATTGTGTGGAAATATGACTATTTCTAAAGTATTTTGATACAATTCTTAAAAGATAAAGCAACTAACATGTCAAATAAATATTTAAAACAGAAACAAATACAAATAAATTGCATACAGTAAAATGCTGGCTATGAAATTACTCTTACCAAAATTAAGGAGCATTTTCCAGCACCATAATTGCTTAAGCCTGTTATTAAACATAATAAATCATTTTAAATAACAAACAATGACAGGCGAACTAACCAGAGTGAAACCAGAGCCTTTTCCTCCACTGGACCCAAAGTGCTTATAGTTGAAGAAACACCCTTATAAAGGCCTATATTCTCCCCCCCCCCCCAAATCTCCCTGTGGATCTTGTTTTTTGTCATATTTTCCTGCCAGATGTGGTTTGATGAACAAATCTGATAGAATCATTTTGTAATATCACATTCCAATGGCAGTTCAGGCTTGTCTTAAGAACCCTCAACTTTTGTGGAATGCATTTTTCAAAAGAATGATTTCACCTACTGTACTTGAAAGGTATGAAAACCACCAGGGCCACTGAATAAAATGTTGACCACTGAGCACTGGGATATCGTGTCTCAATGTAATAAGTACTATAATCATAATCCTGTGCACACCTTATTGTCTCGTGTCCATTAGAGAGAGCAGAACTCTGGCATTATCTGTGAACTAAAGCCCAAGGAGTTGGTCAAATGCCGCAGTAGGGTTGGGTCCTGCTGCTGCTCTGGACTACAGATGTTGTGTTTTCCAACAGCTGCCTCTACAAAAGCTTGGGGAGTGTTGGCCTTCATTGGAGTTGTGTCTGAAAAGGTGCACAGATCCAGCAAGCATTACTTTTACCTATTTTTTTTTTTTTCACAAGCCCGAACAGGAAACAGGCACTAATTCGTCATATGTTAAAAGGACATGCTGGGGTAATAATGTGATGTAGATTTTTTGGCACAAGGGAGAGAAGGGACCTCCCCACGAAGCTGCAGCTTGTTATGCAAAAGGTCAGGTTTGAACACGAAAGACGTGGGCATGGCAGGAACAACTGGGGTTGGCAGGTCACCATGTATGCTGGCACACTGCCCTGCTGGCTCGGATGCTGCTCTTTGATCTTTCGCACAACATGTGGAGTTGATGGTACCCAAAATTCCCTTGGGAGTCTTATCTGCTGGTGGAAATATGGGCTAGCATCTGACACCAGGATGCTGCACTTCATCTTTGTCTCTCTGAGCGCTGTGTTCTATTTATGAGATCTGATTATTGCACAGCACTCCAGAATCCTTGATTATGATTGGCCAGTCGTGCCATTCAGCAGTGGGATATTTGCAAATAGAGCACAACAGTCAGTTTGTGAAATAAAAGTTACATTCATTTTCCCCAAAAGGAATAGATTCTGAATGATAATGATAAGCTGTGAGATTCAATATTGTACAGGCATTGTTATAGGCTATTGTTGGAGCCATAAGTACCAACTGTTATTACCCATTTTTTAAATAATAGCTTGTGTTCATGTTCAGCTGCAGGATTCCTGGTGAAAACAACAATGCTTCTGATTATGTAGAGGATATCCTTCAGCTACATTGAATCTCACCAGCTGAACTCTTTACAGCTGCACGTTTTGTGTAGAACTAAAAATGACAGGGTGTCCAGTCCTGCTCCTAGAGGTCCACTGTCCTGCATATTTTAGGCTCTTCCCCAATGAAACACAACTGAACCAGCTAATCAAGGCTTTACTGGGCTTACTAGAAACTTACAGACAAGTGTGTTAAGGGAAGATTGAGTTAAACTGCAGGACACTGGCCATCCAGGATGGAGTTTGGTGGCCACTCATATATAGTCAGGCTGCATCCAAATGGGATAAATAATGGCCTCCGTATTGACGGGTCATACCAAACCAAAGTGTTTGATTAGAGCTGGAGCTAATATCTGGAGGATAGTGGCCCTCTATCACCACTGATGCTCCATTTCAAATTAGATTTACCTTGGCCACCATATTGAAGGGTCATACAGTACATACCAAACCAAAGTAAACTCCATAATATAGTGGGACCAGAGTTGCCCACCACTGCTGTAGAGTAAACTCTACAAAGGGATTAGGGCAAAGGGATGAGCCCTTTAGAATGGAACAGACTTAGTCTTATGTAAATTATACTTAATTGGTACTAAAGGGGCCAAAGTGTGCCTAGAAAAGTGTGCCATACCATTTCACCACCAGCAGTAGTTTGAACCCCCCTTTTACTTTATTTGTTATTAACGATGTAAGCCTACCGTGTCATCAGACACAAACCCTGTCACTCTGTCCAACTGGGTCAATGAGATGTGAGTAGTTTCGGAAGGGCCGTATTACTACCTCAAAGAGACCAGCGCGAGGCACTGACCAGCACTGCCAATGATAAATGCAAAAATAGGTAGTGGGGAAGGGAGGGTGACTTACTGCAGAGAAAAAAACAACTGTAAAGTCGTTAAGCTGTAGCTTTGTGTTTCTTGAACCGGCATGCATCACTAGCATAGGATTCCCTGTTGTTTTGGGGGTTGTTGCGGTGACTGAGGTCATAAGAAATCTTCCTGTCATCCTGTACAGCTGGAAGAGGCATTGACTGACTTCCTTCCTTTGTCTGTCCAGTCTGTCTGGCACTTGGTGCCATGTTCAAACAGGAGCTGATAGCGCTCTCTTGACAAGGTGTCTGATTTGATACCTTGAGCCCTTAACTTATCACATACACAGAGATTATGAGACAGACAGACACTCTGCACTTTATAGATCACATAGGCTGTCACAAGACAGGTGTAGAGAAATGGACCTTCCTGTAAGATCTCTGTCACTAAAATATTGTGTTCGTTGCACAGCGTAATGAACTTAAAATAGCAACACAGTTTTTTTTTTGGTAAATGAGCCTCTGGTGAGAACAAACACATCTTTTAATAAAAGATTATTCAAGTATGAGTTTTAATCATCTGATCACTACACTGTAAAAAATAAGTTGTTTTAGTTTATGAAACAGATTATTGTCTATGTCAAATATTTTGTAATTATTTTTGAACAATTATCGTTAGTGGGCAAATTCATTATTACAATTAGATTTACATGTAAATGTATGACATACGTTTCATTAGAAATTCCATTAAAGTAAACAGTACATATTAACTGCTAACCCTAAATATAAAAATGTGTTTGATAATTTACTAACCCTACATAAAATGGATGCCATTGGCTCCCGGCATATTCAGAGTTGGGAAAAGTGGCAGGACACACACCCTTCAGACTATAATGAATGCTCAGTACAGTTTCCAGACTGTGCATTAAAGGTAATAATGTTCTGTTTCTTGCACAGATTGAATGTTTTCACCTCATACAACCTTAATGCATTGTCTGGAGTATTCATTTTATTTTGCCTGTATATGTTTTTTTGACTTACAGTGTGACAAAGGTTCCCATGCATAGGAAGTTATATGTACTCACTTACTTCTATATGTTGAACTGGCTGAACTCCTGTTCTGTATTTGGAGGCCATTGATCAGTGCTAAAGATAAATCTATTTCAGGGGCATTGTGTGGGTCTCTCCATCAACAGCTCTCAGTGTCTCTCTTTCTCCATCTGCTCATTTCCAGCTGCAGTGCCGCACTGCCTCCCATGGCCAGCCTTTACTCACAATGCTAAGACAGCTTGTCTTTCTAAGCTCCAGTGTTGACATATGCTCTCAAACTGTCTCAAATCGTATTTCTCTCAGTGTCTTCATTCTGGGCTCCACTTCATCCAGGTTTATTTATGACAGCCAACAGCCATTCTGCTGCCTGCACTTTAACAGTCTGAGGATGTTTTTGATGTATCAAATATCAGACAGAGTTCCTGATGGTGTCTTCAGTCTGACTGCAGAGTAAAGGGAGGAGCTGAGCTGCAGCATCTCTCCTCAGTGTGACCTCTGTCAAAGACACACTCTGATCAAACTGTGGCCAATATTAGCCAAGGTTGACTCAGGTCAAGTTGGTTTTATTCAGGCTAACTGAATGATCGATTTTTAAATGGAATGTGAAAAACCGGGCTAGGTATATATATGATATATGTGTGAAATTATAACATATATATCATTTTTTTAATGTTTATTATTTAACATTAATATTTAATAAAATTAACTATTAAACATTGTTTTGCTTAGTGTGTTTTTGTGCTGGTACCATTAACTGGTGTCATAGTAACTGGTAGCCTGTTATAGTTAAACTAGTGAAAATAAACCGCCAGTGTGTTTTAAAGAGTGATTAATTGAATCATTGATTCAAATGATTCATTCAAAATGGCTCATTCATTTAGAAATGAAGTGTGTCTTTTTTGGATTAACTTAAAAAAACAACCATTGACTCACTTGGTTCATTTAAAAACAGATTCATTCAGGAACAAAACACCACCTTTTGACGTACAAACATTCCTCTTGCTGTGTTTGTTTAAATACTACTGTATTTTATTGAAGATACTGGTAAAAACAGATGATACAGAATCAAAAATGTCTGTTGAATTTGAATCAGTATACATTTTGTGATTACATTCACTTGCTGATCTTCATAACTTAAGTTTTAATCATGCTGTGAATGCTTTTGGACTCTCAAGACAATTTCGAATTTTGACTGAAATGATCACCGACAATAAATATCACACAACCCTAGTAGGTCTACAGTACTTGTTGGTGTTTTATGTTTGGATTTAGAGATTTAGAAGAGTCTTGAGGTTGGGGTTATTGTGAAGAGTAGCAAACATAAGAGTTTTGTCTGACTGAAGATGGGTTAAGTTTAGATATGCAAAGTCTAGTTTTACATTCCTAAATTAAAGAGTAAGTTTTAGTCATCACATCATCAAATCTGTGGTTAGAAGCGCCACTTTTCATTGAAGCATTTCTGTGATGTGCACTTGAAACTCAAAATAGCTGCCCGGAGGCATTGCAAATATGATTACGGTGAACTTGTACAGTTTTGTTTTCATAAAACCATTTGTTGCCTTAAATATAATTGTTTTAGGGATATAAATGTTATCATTTCAGGTAATAATAATATAAAAACCTTTATTTGATTTATTTTTATGTTTGTGTACAATAAAACTGTATGATATATTTAGTTTTTATTTCTTATGTGTGAGGCTGTCATGAATAATTATACTTTTTTTTTCTTTATTTTTTTTACTGGGCAAAAACAATGATTATATACATTTACAATAGTTTCCAGAAGACAACCATTAAAAAAAATCAGTGTAACAATATTATATACCAAAATATATTGTCAGGCAGATTTACAACCATTTAATGACCTATTAGAAGAGGATCACAGTGCTACCCTAAAATGCAAATTAATAGTCAAATCTTTATGCTTTACATGTCTTTGGACTGTGCACCTACGCGAACACGGGAAGAACATGCAAACTCCAGACAGAAATCCCCAGCCAGGACTCGAACCAGCAACCTTCTTGCTGTGAGGCGACAGTGATAACCACAGAGCCACTGTGCCGCCCGCTTGTTCTTCAATACATTTTAACATGTAAATAAATGTTCTTCTCAATGACAATGCAACACTGTATCACCCACGTTTTGTCATTATATTTTATAATGTTATGATTATTTAAAACATTTAAGTTGACACAAAGCTTTAAATATGCTTTCTGTGCATTTAAAAATATTTGTTTTTATAAGTTGTTTGATAAAGACATCAAAATCTGGTTTTGTCCCACATATTAATTTCTTTCTTATTATAGCATATATATTTTTAGCAAGCAATATAAGCTGCGTCAAAACCCATTGACTAGCTTAAGTGTATGTGTATAATGCTGTCCTGTGATACAACAATGCTGTCAAACCCCCCCTGTATTCTGACAAGCCCACCTTGCCTGCGAAATCCACTTGTTGTTCTGACTCACCTAATTACACCAAGACAGGCAAAGGAAATACATGAAGAAATAATTAAGGGGAGGAATGAGAAGTTCTGTGTTCGCATGCGAGTGGAAGTAATTACACAGTTGACGTAGCATCGCTCCTGATAGAGAAATGTGATACATGGGTTATGAGACTTAGCAGAGCTTAAGCTGTCACAAAAAGGCCTCAGTAACCAGATTAATGTTCTGACGAGGCTGTCTGATTGTCGCCATGAGGCTAATGATTAAAGGAAAGAAGACGCTGTGTGCTGTCACTAAGGGCGTTTGTGTTTTGCATCTCAGCCTCAAATACAGGCTCAACTTTGGCTTCTTTTGTCTCGCCGAACATAAATAGGGTCGACGTGCAGTATTGAACTTAAGACTGTTATTAATTACATAAAAGGCTGTTAAATGGTCTGTTTGATGGCACAATATAACTGGTCAGTGTGATGGATTGAGGATTACATTAGAAGGGGTAACCATTCAGAGTTTCCTGCTATAAGTTATATCCTGTCAAATCCATTGTTCGAGAATCTTTCTTTGGTTTGTACACTCACTACTCCTGTGTTTGAGCGCAGAAACGGCTCCCAGCCCTTCAGTCCCCAGAGCTGATTACAGAAAGCCCCTTAACGTGTATTGTAGGAGTCAAACAATGACATTTCCATAGTAGGAACTGTAACTTCCTGTTGATAAGCGGTGTTTATGCACCGGGTGAAAACAATATCTGATCGTTCGAGGAGAACAAGTGTTGGTGTAAAAATAGCGATGCGTGGTTAAGCATCAAAGGCCAGAAAATTCCTTCCAATAAACAATGTTTTGCAAGAACTTCACAAACAATTCAATCCCACACTTTTTTTTCTAACTCACTTGAATCTTTCTTAGAAGCATTTGTTTTGGGAGTGTGAATAATGTTGTTCCTGCAAAGTTTTCCATAGTGTGAACTCTGGTCCACTCTAACTTATGTTGTAGTTTTATGAATGCAGTCCATAAATCTGTATTTTACAGAAAGATCAAAGGAGACGAATTGATAGGAAACTTGCTTCATTAAATGAAAAACAAAGTAAGAACAAAAGTAATAGTTTAGTTTGGGTTGGTTGATTTGTTTGGTTTGGTTTTGGTTGTTGATTTTGGTTTTTGGTTGTTTGTTTCCAATATATTTCTTCATTAATTTATTTTAGTTGTGCCCCAATTTCTGCTTTTTCCTGTTGTTTGTTGTATGAAGGTAGTGAGACGCGATCATAATGAAACTGTCGAATAGATTTCTGATATGCTAGAAATTTTGTTGGCCCTTAATGAGGTTATTGCACAGTTGAAGCAGCACAGTTGATCCCTGGCTGTAAACTGGTTGACTTACTGTGCCTTTGTGAAGGCAGAAATTAAAACCTGGCAACATGAGATGTGTGGTATGGATTGAAGCCTTGTAGGCTCAACTTGTATCATTGTAAATGCATCTACAGTAACAAGCCCACATATTAAGGTCTGGGAATATTTGACGTAAGCTAACCATCAGTTCTCTTAGTCAACATGATGGATGCCAGAGAAATGGGCAGGAATTGATATCGTAGCATCTTTGACAAGGGCGACATTGTTATGGTAAGCTAACCAGGCTTAGAATCTCTGAAACAGCAAAGCTTGCGGGCTGAATCCCAGTCATCATTGGTGAGAATTTACCAACAGTGGTCAACAAAGACAAACCACAAACCAAAGACAGAGAGACAAAGGAATGAACACTATACTGTGTGGCCAAGCTAACAGAAGGTCTAGTGTCACACAAGACACACAAAATAATAATGATGGTCATGAGAACAGTGTGTCACAGTTCAGTATGCTGGATGTGGGGTGTTCATTTGATGACCCCTGCCCACTGTTGAGATTTCTAATAATGGGCATGTGGATCACATGGTCCAGCAAGTCCCATTGTCTTTTATAGCATGTGGTTGACTGTGTATGAGTATGTTGCTTACCTGTCAAAGTAATGGCATCAGGATGCATCATGGGATGACAACCCTATTGGAGGGAGTGTGATTCTCTGGACTGTTATGCTGGAAAACTTGTTTTGGCCATGATGTGCTCGCTACCTACTGTAAATATTATTATAGTCCATGCACACCCCTTCATAACAGTGGATTTCTCTGGAGATGTGGCATCTTTAATCAGGATAATTCACTATTCCACACTGCACACATTGTTCAAGAATGGTTTGAAGAACCTGAAGAGTTCAAGGTGTTCCACTGAGCTCCAAAATCCCCAGATCTTAAGTCCAAATGAGCTTCAGGGGATGTGCTGGACAAACAAGATTAATCCACAGTGGCTTCAGCTTACAAAGACTTGAAGGATCTGTTCCTAGTGTCAAATACCACAGGACACCTTCAAGAGTCCTTACTTCAGTGGGTCGCAGTTTTTGGTAGCACATAGAGGACCAACAGCATATTATGTTGCTGGTCATGTTTAAACTCATGATTGCATAATAAGACTGGGCAGCTCTGACACTGAAGATCTACATTCTGCAAAGATCTGCAGAGTGTATCTCCAACCCTAATAATGCGCAACTTGAATAAGCTAATCAAGGTCTTACAAGAAAGAAATTGATCCAAGTTGGAGATAAACTCTGGAAGAAAGTGGCCCAGCCCTGTTGAATATGTTCAAATATTGTTTGAAGAAGAGATTGAGAGATGAGAGGTGATAGCTATGGTAAATGAAAACTAATACTTTCCTAGAGGCACCTTGTAGATGCAATTTTTACTACAGATAGTATTTAACACATAAACCACAAGGCGTAGTGAAACACAATCTCTATTTGATATGTCACTTCAGTCATATGCTTCAGCGTGGCTGGCCAACAACAGCTGTCTTGTGCGACTGAAGACGGGAAGAAGCTTTCCACCAGCTCTTTGAACTTAATGCAGGTTATTTACTGACTGGCACCATGGAGAAACACCCTGGTTACCCTGAACCCACCTGTTTGCTAAAGAGGCGGTACTGAAAGAAATGGATTACGCTGCTTGCTTCTCTTTGTGCTGTACCTATAACTGCACCATAATAGGTCAGGTGCTGAAAGTGTTGGGGGCTTATTTAAAAAATTAGTTTTCTTAAGTCTTTATATTCCCAATAGTAACATGCGTGACTGTAGCTTGATGTCCTTCAGGAAAGTGAAGGACATTATGAAAGTGTTCTCCGAGGAGCTTGTTCTACTCCATGTTGACACTCTAAAAATAGAGGTCTGGTCACTCACAACACCCCCTCATCACTTGATCAAATAACCTATGAGACGGGGTCCTGAAGACGATGTTGGGGTTCTGCTAGAGACCTGCTTCAGCTAAGTTGTCCAAAAGGGGAGCAGCTCATTTCAGAGCTGACAGTTTGTGTACTCACCGCACTGGTTTCTGGTTTCAGAACAACAGAAGCTCTAAAAGGAGAATAGGATAAGAAAGAGCGCTGGTGACTTCAGAGAAAACTTCTGCAAGATTATCTGGGGATATGGAGAGCTTATTTGCTCCCTGTTGGGCTTAAAATTGTTTACCCGAAACCATTTAACCTGGGTAAATGTAATCTTAGGTTACCTTGTTTCATGTTTCATGCTGTTCATATTTGTTTCTGAGTTAGTCATTAATCCTAGGTAGTCCTGTTTCAAGATGTGACACTGTATATGTGTGAACTCTAGTCGTCTTATCATTTTGCATAATTATGAGTTCTATAAAACTGATTGAAATTTCAAAATGTCTCCTAAAAACTAAAAAAGAAGAAACATTAAAAGAAACATTGATATTGAAATATTGAGTAAACCCTACCCCTACGCATAAACCCAATCCTGACAGAAAACCTGTGTCGAATTTTGAATGTCAAAAGACCTCGTTAGGTATGAATTTTAAGCGTTTTAAATTACTAGGACAAACATTACCTGAACATTACTGACCTTGTTCAGTCTCATGTAAAAGTACTTGTATAGCCTGTCTTATGTGTATAGTAAAGTATCTTATAGTATGTGTTAGTTATGCATAGGTTTTTTAAAATAGCTCTTATGTCCAGTGTTGTGTTTGTATTTATGATTAATTTATGTAGCAACGTTGTCCTGTGAGACACGACATTTCATTCCTCTGTATGTCCACACATGAAGTGGAATGACAATAAAGCTCGACTTGACTTGACATTACCTGAAAATGATATATTATGAACTCTATAATATGTTTATGAAAACATAACTTCACACCAAAATATAAAATGCTAAACAAATAAATAAATAAATATAAAATGTATAACATGCATAATATAAAACTATGTAGATAAATTGAAATAATAATAATAAATAATAATAATAATAATAACATTAAAATCAGAACAATATAGCTACAACAAAACTAATTCAAACATATTTAACAAGTACTTTGGACAAAAGCGTTTGCTAAATGACTAAATGTAAATACAATATTTATTAAATGATACTAAAATTATTCTAACTTATGGTGTAAATTCTTACAAAGCTTTGCTGTGCTTACCCAGTGTTTAAAAAAAATATTGATAACCCTTAAGTTTAAATACTATATTTTATATGCTTTAATTCTTTTGACCACTGTAAAGCAGAGAATAGGTAAGAGCCTCAACACTGATGCATGATTAGTCCTGTCGGCTGAGATCCTCTACAGTATGAAGCATTGCATGTGTGTAAGGTACGCATGACAGCAGCATCTCTCAGTGACTGATGTGGACGCCTCAGGTTTCTGGCTTTGGCTGCTGACTGACTGAAGACTCGCTGCCATTGCAGTCTGATATTTTAATCAGATGCTCTATTGAGTTAATGGACACCCAAGGCAGGATGAGGCCCCAATCCCAGGAGCGCAGGTGGAGCTTTCTCTTTCATTTTGATGCATGCTTAGTCTTGATTTCAGCTGTCGCAAGGTCAGAGCTGTGGCGCAATCGTACCAGCTACTTATGGTTATGATGGCTGAAACAAACATAAGAGGCACTATTTAAAAGACTGCAGACCAAAAATGTCATTTATCATCAATTATTTATTTATTAATTAGTTATTCATTTATTTCTGTATGTGTGTCTGTGTGTGTGTGCGCATGTGAGTGCATGCGTGTTTGTTTATTTGTTTGTTTTTTTGCTTGTTTGCAGATCTCTGGCCAAAAAGTGGATGATTGCAAACATATTGATCAAAAAGATTTGGCCTTTCACAACATGCAGTTTGTTTGTTTGTTTTCTTATGAAGATCACTAGCCCAAAAGTAAATGATTCCTGTGCTCAAATGTTATTGATTGATTGATTAATTGATTTGATTGATTTATTGATTGATTGATTTGTTGATTTGTTGATTGCTTGAGCTGTTTATAAAGCTGTTTAATTCTTGACCCAACTTATATGATTTCTGAGCTAAACTGGGATTGATTGATTGATTGATTGATGGATGCAAGAACTGTTGAGTTGTTTCGATTGTGGACAAACCCAACTGTGTCTATCTATACATTATTTCTGCCCCAACCTGTGATGTATTATGTATTATTAATTGTTTTGTTGTTGTTGTCTTTAAGAAGATATGTGCTTGTAATTTGTCATTTGCGCTGAGTCGTGTGATTTAACATTGCACTGAATATCACAAGGCTTCAGACAATAAAATATACACAAATTCTAGTAAGTCCTGATGTATTGTCTCTGGATGTGCTAGTCATGTTCAGGCTATTTTGTTGATGTCATTTGTTTGGTTTAAACATGTCACCTTGTGTATTCATAATCAGTCAATCTCATGTCTGTGCATATATGAGTTCTACAGTGTACTGTAGACTACTGTGACTCTCCTCTTTTTCATCATTCTTCTGTTTGCCTCTACATACCTGACCCTCTTGTTTTTTCATCTTTATTGACATGGATGACTGCGACATATTCAATTACACATCATTTTTCAATATTCTTTTTATGAGCCTCCCATGATTCAGATCATCTGCAATCTATTTGATTAGATTAGATTTGTAACATCTTGAGGCCAGTTTCGAGAACTGAAATAACTTTGACAATGTTCTGTAAATATTGGCAGTCCTGACTCAAAACTTGAGTATTTTCTTGTAGTTTATTTCTTTAATTATTTCTATGAAATGGAATTTTGTAATACATCTCTAGTAGGCCTGGGGGAGAAAATATTTCAAAGTTTTGAAATATTTTAGACTCACAGCAGTGTTTTGTGGAAGTGTTAGATAACAGTGGTTCATACATTCAGTTTATTATAAATAGTAATTTTTTTTTTAAACATGTAGTGGTACACCCTGTACTGGAAAAATATACCCCTGATTGACATTTTAGCAAATTACCGGCCTATATCTAAACTTCCTTTCATTTAAAGGTGTTTAAGAAGTTGTTTTTTCAATAACTTTTATAATGGACAAGTTTCAGTCTGGGTTCAGAGCTTAGTATAGTACAGTATAATAATAATAATTGCTTACATGTATATAGCGCTTTTCTAGACACTCAAAGTGCTTTACACAATGGGGGAATCTCCTCATCCACCACCAGTGTGCAGCATCCACCTGGATGACGCGACGGCAGCCATATTGCGCCAGACCGCACACCACACACCATATAGTATAGTGTTAAACAATTTGCTATTAGCGGTTGATTTTGCGAGACATGTTATCAGTTGGTTTTCTTCTGGATCTCAGTTCGGCTCTGTTGAGATGATTGGAGAAGTATGTTGGAATTGGAATATATTGGGAACAGCATTAAGATGGTTCACATCCTTTCTTAAGGTGGGATCTTTCAGTATCTGAGGAGAATTTAACTTTCAGTGCAGCATGCCAATGTGGTACCACAGGGTTCCATATTTAGGCCCTGTTTTGTTCTCCTTGTATCGAATTCCTTTAACTATGATATTTAACAGTTGATAAGTTAACTATGATAAGTATCAGATCTCATATCATATCATGCAGATGATGTACAGCTGTATCATCCAATGAAACCTGATGACTACATATAAGCATGTATATATTTTGTAAGTGAAGGTAAAACCTGGATGTCAGAATTTTTTTTTTGTTAAGTGTTGGATGTCCTGAGTGTGCTCCTATTATTTCTAAAACATTGTGTCCTATAACTAAAGCTGTAGGAACCTGTGCTCAGAATATGGGTGTTATTTTTGATACGGTAACCCATTTTGATAAACAGATACATTCTGTTGTGAAATCTGCATTTTCTAAAATTGCTAAAATATATATATATATTTTTTTTCTAAGGGTCTGTAAACGGTCATAAATGCATTTATCTTCTAAAAATCATATTATTGTAACCGTATTTTTAGGAATTACTCAGTATTGTTTAACTTGTTTCCAGGTGGTGCAAAATGCTGCAGCCAGTTTTTTATTAGGGACCAAAAAGAGGAAGTATTACTCCAGATTTGATTAGTTTGCATTGGCTTCCTATTCAGTTTAAAATTCAGTTTAGGGCTGTTTAAATCTATGGCAGGTTTGGCATATTCTTACTTATTTGATCTTCTCTCATACCATGTGACTAACAGGCCTTTAAGGTCATCCAGTTCTTGTCAGTACCTTTAATGGGTTTGAAACTTAAAGGGAAAGTTCACCCAAATTTGAAAATTCTGACATCGTAACCATAGTATTTTAATTTCTTACCATAGAAGTCAATGCATGCAGGTTTTCAGCTTTTTTCAAAATATTTTCTTTAGTGTTCAACAGAATACATTTCTAAATGTTTGAAACCAGTTGAGGGTGAGTAAATTTTCATTTTTGGTGAACTATTCCTGTTTTTTGGTGGCAGAACGCTCAACATGGCTTATCAAGTGTTGCACTATGGTGTTGCAGCAGCAATGGTACAGTATATGTGAAGACCATTGCTGGAACGTATTGATGAAGCACTGTGGTTTGTAGACCAATCATAATAACAGTGTAATAACAATGAATATAATCAGTGTTAATCGACACAGCGGCAAAAGTTGAACTATTTTAAACTTTGACCACGCTGTGAGCGTAAACTTGTTTGAGGTGCTCTGCTGTGTGTGCACTTTGGCCGACGTAGTTCAAGACAGTGAAATGAATGGATTTCATAGCGCAGTGCAACACATTCCGCATCCAGTGTGAAAGCCGACTTAGCCAGTTAATCAGAAACCTACAAGCTGTGCAGAAAGAACACATCACACACAACTAAATACATATTTTGCATGTTACAGAGACTAAGGAGGCAACAATTTTAATTACATAAAGGCTGTGATTCGGAGGAAGAAGAAGCTGGCCCAAATTACCTGGGTTCTGACAAAGTCCCATGTGCATCAATAGTCTTTAGTATTGATCCATTCTTAGGTAGGGGGGGGGGGGCTGTTACACACTGCATGAACCGCCAACTTATCCAGCATATGTTTTACACAGTGGATGCCCTTCCAGCTGCAACCCATCACTGTGAAACACCCATACACTCCCATTCACACACATACACTACGGAAAATTTACCTTACCCAATTCACATATTGCGCATGTCTTTGGATTTGTGGGGGAAACCGGACCACCCGGAGGAAACCCACGCGAACACGGGGAGAACATGCAAACTCCACACAAAAATGCCAACTCATCCAGCCGAGGCTCGAACCAGCAACCTTCTTGCTGTGAGGCGACAGCCCTACCCACTGCACCACTGCGCCGCCCCAACCATAAGAGTTTTACAGCATTATTCTTATTTACTATACACATATAGGCAAATTATTTTTGTATTGTAATCCAGAAATCAGTTTTAATGTCACAAATCAGCAGATGGACTCCTGTGTGTGAGTCCGGTCATCAGAAACAATCCTGTTTGCTGAAGCCTTTGACAGCAGTACTCAGTGTCCAGCTCAGCTCAGTTGTAAGAGAGATCCACTGACAATAGACCTCAACTCCCCCACCTCCACACTGCGTTCCTGCCTGTCTGGCTCACAGTCTGATCTTCTTCCTGGCTGGATATCAGTGGCTAATTGCCAGTGATGTTTAGTAATTCTGTGCATGAGACAACGCGTCTGATATCCAGCGAACAAGCCACTTTACCCCTGATTCACTTTGCATCTAAGTCAGTAATCATGACCAACCCCTAGACTTTCTTTCATGTTGCTTTTCCCACGCTTGTCCCGGCCGTGATCACCAGTACTGCAAGTCGGGACGCTATAAATGTGTGTGTGGCTTCAAATCAGCCCCCTGTAATTGGTGTTTCAGACATGAAAGGCATTGTGGGATTAGTCGTTGCATGGACTCCCTCTGTGGCTGAGATGAATTAGAGTATATTAGAGCATTAAAGGTCATGCACAAAATACCGTGGCATTGCTGTACTTGCAAGTGAGCTTCAGTCAGGTGAGGAAGCTGGCAATGGTCAAGACTGATATATTTTAATAGGATAGTTCAGATGACAATGATGTCATTGTTTATTCAGTCTCGTGTCATGTGAACTATGTAGAATTTCTATGAATAAGAGTCTGAAACTATCCAAATTTAAAAAAGGTCACAAAAATGTAGTCATCTATATAGCTTCCTCTAAAGATATATCTTTGTGTTAAGAACAGACTAAATTCCCTCCAGTGAGCTGTTAACCACTACATTTACACAACAACAATGTACTAAAAAGCAGAAATTTGTTAAGTCAATAAAGAGAAATATTGAAAAAAAAAAAAAAGGTTTGCATTTTCAGGCCCCCAAAACACTGTTGTGTAAATGAACAGCTAAAATGCATAAAAAATGTTTGTATTATGAGTTGCAAAAAACGCTTGTACAAAAGACTGTCAATGACTTGGAATCAAGAACTGGATTAGTCCGTTTTGTGAACACATAGCTCAGGCTAGTTTCTCAACCTGTGGCAGCTGATTCATTGAAAATATGCTTCTTAAAAGAGTGATTCATTCAGGAATCAGACATCACTTTTTCATTCACAAACTTAATACTTATTTTTAAAGGTGTGTACTTGCAGATAATATATATATTTAAGATTTTACAATTGTCCTTAAAATACAATATAAACAACTGTTTTAATAACGTTTTATTATGTTTTAAAGAAATTCTCATGTGTTTTTTTTGTATAATATTTAATGACAAAGTATTTATAGCTTTTCTGATGTTACTTTTCATTCAGTGAGTAATATGGTTGTTGTTTATATTTTTGTGTTGTATTTATGCATGTAAAAGATCTGCAAAGTTTTATATGTACCAATATGGATTTTTTTCCCTCAAGGAGTGCAATTCCACTTCTGTAAAAAAAATTGGAAGAGATTTCAACAGTAAAAAAATGGTAAGAATGCTACAGCAAAAATCTTTAACCTGTTTCCTTAATATATGCGGGGAATAACTAAAATTGGCTTTAAATGGATCCCAAAAGGGATAAAATATCTGGGAATTCAAATAAATAGAGAGAAATTCTATGATAATTCTATGATCTATGATAAACTTGGCACCTCTTTTACAAAACATAAAAAATAATTTGGATAAATGGAGTAAATATCAGATAACTCTATGGGGAAAGGTGAATATAATTAGGATGGTGGTCTCGTCTCAGCTTAACTATATGTTAATGATGTTACCACTTACAATACCACAGTTAATTTTTAATCAATATGATATAATGATTAAACATTTTCTATGGAATGGGAAAAGGCCTAGGATAAAATTGAATAAACTATGTGCATCACAGGATAAGGGAGGATTGGGATTACCAGACCCTCGGCTTTACCACATATCTTTTGAAATGGCCAAACTAGCCAAGCATTGGAACAATAATACTGAGTCAGACTGGGTCATGATTGAGAAAAACATGCTATGGCTATATAGCCCTATTGAATACCTATCCCAATGTCTAGACAAACTACAAATCCTGTGATAAAACATGCAAGAGAGGTATGGTTGAAGATCCACAAAATGCATAAATTATCACAATGCAAACAACCATATTCCTCCATCTGGCACAACTCTGCTATCTGTATTGAGAAGTCATCTATACTATTGGAAGAAATGGCAGACAGACCTATTTGAACAGGGTGTATTTATGTCCTACAGCAATCTTGTGACAAAGTATCATTTAAAAGGAAAGGACAATTTTTTGGAAATACCTTCAAATACGAAACTGTGTCTCCACAAAAATCCAAGACACAGATGGAAACCATATCCTAGACTTTCTAACACTGCCTCATCTCCAACAGAAGGCCTCTGTTTTCTACAGGATGACCAACCATGTGCTCAGCAATGACTGCATACACTTAAACACAATTCTGGGAAAAGGATATCCAGAATGCAATAGGGGATGAGGAATGGAAAAGTATTTTGTCGAATACTGGTAAATACATACGAGAAGCTAGAGCACAATTTACTCTGTATAAAATTATACACAGGTTTTACTTCACACCTGTTCGACTCAACAGAATGGGTTTGGCAAATAATAATGTTTGTTGGAAATGTCAAAAAGAAAAAGGCACATTTATTCATTGTATTTGGGATTGTTCACTAGTTCAGCCTTTTTGGCACCAAACCCTAAATATTCTGAGTAAATGGCTTGGAACATTAATACCATTGTCACCAAGGTTATGTTTACTGGGAGATAGGGAACAGATGCCAAATATTACAAAAGGAGAGTTCACAGTGATCATGGTGGGGATTTCAGTAACGGCTAGAGTCATCTTAAAACACTGGAAAATTCCAGAGTTAAAAGAATGGGTCAATATAATGACTAAAAGAGCTTCGTATGAACGTTTACTTTATAAATTACATAATAAGGACAAAGCAGGGGTCTCTGTATGTATCCCAGTGTGGGAAGACTTTTGGTCGTATGTGACGATGTCTTGTGACACAATTTAAAATTGCTTATCAGGTTTTCATTGTAGTATTGTACTTTTGTCTATGGTGACCACTGTATACATCCTGTCTTTACATTTAGTAGGCCTAGCAGTGATTATTTGTAATATGTGTTTGTATTATTTAGTCATGAACCAGAAGAAAACAATAAAAAAAACTTGAAAAAAAAAATAAAAATAATAATAATAATAATAAAACTGAAGTTAGCCTGATAATATTAGCCCCAGGATTACCTGGATTCAATAACTAACAACATTATGCCAGTTTTCCTTGAAAGTCCTCAACATGCAAAAACTTCTGCTCCCACTGTATTGGATAACAGACTGGCGCTTGTAGGCAATACAGTGATGCCAGTTGTCTTTTCTGGCATTACCGTTGGTGGTGTCTGGTTGTGGTCAGGGTAAACCAGCGGCCACCAGCCTCTGTCTGTCATGTGACTGCAGCTGTTCCTTTACTACCACAGTCTCGTCACAGCCGGTAACAGCCAGTCTGAAAGAGTATGAGAGGAATCAGGGAAGGTGATGTGCATGTGTGGCACTGAGACACCTATCACTGCCTGTGTGGAAAGAATGAATGATTGTCCTTTTTTGTGTCAGATGGCAGCTTCTCAGCTCACACTTGATAAAGGGGTGTGCGGAGGTTGTCAGGGATGTGGTTGAAGCGGCATCTGTATGCTGAAGGACCAGAGTGCCAGCTTGGGGGAGATTTCAACACCACCAGATGCTGGCTGTCAGAGCTAATGAACCTGTTCCAAGCCTTATTTTGACAGTAAAATGTTGCCTATAAATAAAAGATATGCTTAGTAGCCAAGATGCACAGCCATTGGGTCCATGCGCATAGTGCACATTTTCCAGTGTTAGCTGTTTCTGGTAAGCTGAAGATTAATGTGCTGTACTCACAAATTCTGTTTTCATTTTTCTGGATATCTCCCATTTTCCATTTAAATTTTTGCACTTAAATTTTTTTTGTTTAATTAGGTTTAAAATAATGTAACCCATGTGGTTTATTATTATTTTATAATTACATATACAGTGTTACTGCTTTAAAAAGCAGATTCTTTTTTTAGCTGTGTATGACATTTTTTCTAGAAGATCTTTTGATTATTGCATAAAAGGTTTGGTAAATATGTTTATTAGTAGTAGTGGTATTACTTTGAGAAGTAAAATTCCTATACTTATGTCACAATTTCTCCAAATTTTTCCACAATTTCTGTTTCTTAATTTGCTATTTGACAGTAGTTTTTCTTAAATAAAATGGTAAAATCCAAGATTTTAGCCACTGCATGTTTTTTCCATTTACAAAACAATTAAGTGACAGCTACAAAATATGATATTGTAATAAAAAATTATAGAAAAATATTGTCATCTTGTTCCAACTAAAGTGATTTAAATGCACTTAATGTCATAATTGGGGCTTGTCAACTGTTCTATTCACTGGATCTGACACATTTGAAACATTAAATCATCCTGCAAGCTTCTCATCTTAAAACATCCTCATCATTATAAACAAAGCATTAAACTATTTAAATTTGCATATACACTGCCTTCAGAGCAAGACTTATGAATTAGTTATACTTCATCACACTATAGGCCAAATCTTGCAAATCTATTTTGCCAACAAAGAAAAAATTCCAAATGCGAATTAGATTTGTTTCCTCAAGTTGTTAGAGTGGCTGACTAGTATTAGTAACCCAGTAACCAACAGTAAACAAGGCAAGCATGAAGACAGCTGATTAGTCACGTGGGTGTAATGTCAGAGTTTATATATATATATATATTTGATATTTGAAATCCCTGCAGATTCAGCCTGAAAAAATAAACATTTTGCTCCCATACTAATGTTTTTTCTTTTCCTAGTAAAAAAATAAAAAATTTAATCGGCCATGGAAAATCATGATTGCTACATCATTAAGTATTTTAAGAGAACTTTAAGAAGTAAATGAACATCCTTATCTATCACACATTAAATGTACATCATTGTTATTTCTACATTTGGTTCAGTTTTGAGAAGTATCAACAGCATCTTTCCACAGGCAGCGCCACAACATAGTCTTAGGTGTTTGGCATCAGGGCACTGTTAACGTGATCTGGCAGGGATCTGGCACCACTGAAGAAAGGGGATATCATGTTCAGTTCCCCAGAAGAAGTAATAAGGTGATGCAGCCAAGACGGAGCCCGGAAGCATCCCTAAATAAATAACTGGGTAAATAAGGAGTTGATCCCATAAAAGGTGGGAAAACTCTTGTGGTCCCTGGCTGGGATTTGGCACTGCAGCGTCAGGATTGCCTGGAAGATAAGAGTGGGTGGGATGTAATGCTGAGCAGTCATTGGGGAGGCTTCTCTAACACTAGTGACTAGGCTGTGGGGTGACTAGATTTCTGAGCAAGACGAGAATAGGATGCAGATCTCTTTTATAGCAGCAGCCAAACGGAGGACAATATGCCAACAATGGAGGTTGCAGTTGGCTCTGCTGCTATACAGACATTACTGTAGATTCGGTGGAAGTGGCTGGAGGGAAAACATTGAGGATTTTTTTTTTTAGACAATAATGTTGGATGAAATTTAAAGCATATAAAATTAAGTGAAAATGGAACACATGCTTAAAATGTTATTTTAATTTAATAAATCTATCTGAAAAATGATAACTGTTTCAATAGTTGTATGATGAAATTAATTTTGTATATGTTCCTCATGTTGCACATTTTTGAGTATGCCTCTATACATGTATGCTTCTATATAAGTTTATTTTTTTTGTCCTTTTAGTGTTACAAGTTAAAAATATTTTGTGTTTTATGGCTTTAGTTTCAGTTTCAGTTAACTGTAACAACCTGTTTTTTTCCCCGTGTGTTTTTAGAGATTCACATTTAACAACACCTGCTTGAGACTACAACAGAAGCCCAACAAACTATTATAGTGCGCTACAAGTGCGCTACATTTTAATCTCCATGTGAAATATTGTTCCCCCAAACCCAGGTAATTTCCAACCTTGGTAGAGCATTAAAAAAGCTGCATTTACTGCAGATTTTTTGATGCTTCATAGCCATGCTGGACGGCTTTCAAAGAACCAGAAGACAGACTGTCTCTAATTGTTATAGCAGTGCCAGTCCAGGCAACACCAGCAGAAACCTTGATGAGGGTGTAGATGTGGATGAAGCAGAAGGTTTTACTGCCCTGAAGCTGCATCATTATGTGAAACCAAGTTTGAGTGTGTCAGCAGTGTGGAACAGAGCCAGACATTTCTGTGTGTGTGTGTTGTATGTTTGAAAGTGTGCACAGTGGTATTGGATTTCATGAGTGTCAATTGAATATTGCTGGTTGAATCCAATTAAATCCACACTGCCTCCTGCTGGCCTGTGTTGTATATTCAGAAAAGCATCTTATTTGTTTTCCTCAGCTAAAGGGAATCTTAAAGTAACAACTAACAATGAGGAGCACTTAGACGGTATGTGGTCATGGAATAACGCGCGAGGCACCGGGAAATTACTCAAAAAAACCTGCATGTAGAAGAAGGTTTATTAAATAATGCTTGGACATGCATAGCTTGAGGCTGGCAATCAACGTTACTCAGAAATACCTGTCAAGTGAAAGCATATTCATGCTCAGGCAGTATTTCAGCCAACCGATGACACCGACGGAGCTGATGCGCGTAAACGCCACTGTTACTAAACAAGTTGCGCACGAGTAGTTTAATCATTACCCCAAGCATCTATTTAGCAGGCCAATTAATGGCATGTCATACATTTAGAGCTGTATTGTGTGAACACAAAGAATCCCTTTCTGAGCCAATGTTATAAATCAGTCGGTGATGTCACCTAAAGACAATGCAGGACAATGTGGCTGTGTGAGTGTCCAGTGCTGGACAGCAGGGGGAGGTGATCCCTGGCCCTCTGTGCACCCTGCAGGATGGACACTGGTACGGGACTCCTGTCCATGTTGAGCTAACAAGTTATCATAATTCACAGTTTCTTTATCTTTACAGCTTGTGCTTTCTTAGCAACACCTGGAATATCTGTGTTTATTATACTGTATAAAATCTTCTCAGTTTAAAACTTGTAAGCTTGCCAGTTGGTTTGTAACCTTGTCAGTTGGTGTGCTCAAAGAAATATGTCAAATACACACAAGGTTAAGTCAAAAGCAAACAAAACAT
The DNA here is from genome assembly GCA_903798115.1 of Danio jaintianensis. NCBI lineage: Eukaryota > Metazoa > Chordata > Actinopteri > Cypriniformes > Danionidae > Danio > Danio jaintianensis. Next base: position 9,748,502 of record CAIGQV010018299.1, on the reverse strand, counting down.
AATGTTGGTTATGTCTGTGAATGTAATCAGTTGGGGGAGAAGTGACATGTGAATCAGTATATTAGATCTGTGAAAAAGCATCTTTTAGACATGGCGATCACCTTTATTTTTAAAGCACTGTAGATTGTGTCAAAGCTTTGCAAGGATGAACAGGAAAAGGATAAAAAATCAATGGTTCATTTTGTGGGACATATTCAACACAATACTAATGCAACTCAACTATGCCTTGGGTGAGAATAATTTGAATATTGCAATCAGAGTGTACATGGAAGAAACCTCTGGGCTAAAATCAATGTGTTTGGGGGAGTTTGGAATCTAATAATAAAGAAGTAACTCCTTGGAGAGGAATTTGTGCTTTGTACAGTTGCAGATATTTGTTATGTTCAACACAGCGACATTATTTACTTAAAATGTAAAAATAACTCCTCATAAACATTTTAAAATTTGCAGTTGTTTTTGTGGTGAAGGTGTTTTCATCAAAAAAAAAAAGTATAATTATTTTGAGTCTGAAGCACTTAACATTTATTAATAACCTGCTTGGGGCTGCACGGTGGCGCAGTGGGTAGCACGTTCGCCTCAGAGCAAGAAGGTCGCTGGTTCGAGCCTCGGCTGGGTCAGTTGGCGTTTCTGTGTGGAGTTTGCATGTTCTCCCCGTGTTCGCGTGGGTTTCCTCCGGGTGCTCCGGTTTCCCCCACAAGTCCAAAGACATGCGGTACAGGTGAATTGGGTAGGCTAAATTGTCCGTAGTGTATGTGTGTGAATGAGTGTGTATGGATGTTTCCCAGTGATGGGTTGCAGCTGGAAGGGCATCCGCTGTGTAAAACATATGCTGGATAAGTTGGCGGTTCATTCCGCTGTGGCGACCCCAGATTAATAAAGGGACTAAGCTGAAAAGAAAAGAATAAATGAATAACCTGCTTGATTGCACAAACGACTGTAAAAAATTAAAAAGTAAACATCCATTTTCAATCAAAATGTACTTTTATACAATTACAACATTATGTATCATTTGAACATATGAACATTTAGCATACATAAAATTAGCCTTGTGACAGAAGCCTCAGTCAATTGATTATTTAAAAAATGCCATTCACAACAGTGAACAAATTAAAGAAATATTTTGTGCAAGAATGAAAGCGATCCCCTCATTTATTCACCCTCCAGGCATCTTATGCTTTACTACTTTCAGACAAACTCAATCAAAGCTCTTCTCAGCTTTGTAATTGCATTGAATTTTGCACTAAATTAAGTTTTTGAAGCTCCAGAAAGTCCTATCTATCAATTGACCAGTACAGCATAAAAGTAATCTATGGGTTAACCGATGGGTTAAGGGATGCCTTCTGAAGTGAATCAATGGATGTTTGTAATATTACTATAAAATTTTCTCATAGCTCAACTCACTTGTAAATCAATGTAAAACAGTAAGAAGACAAAACTTTAAATATGGATATTTTCGTTCATTAACCTGCTTTTTGTTGCTTCAAATGCTCAGGCACCATTCACTGCCAATACAAAAATAGCAATTATATTATTTAATATAACTCCACTTTCGTTAATCTGACAGAACAAAGGCAAATGCACCAACTATGAGGTACATTTTTGAGTGAACTACAGTAGTCAACATTTGAAGTGGATCACAACCTTTCATCAAAGCTGTTCTAAAGATATTGAACAACACCCATTCTTGTCAATTTTGATCCACTTTAAATGTTGACTACTGACTATTTAATGTTAATGACTACTGTATTCCTTTAAGTAAACAAGTAAGATATTTTAATAAGTCGACTTGACCAAAAGTGCTTGTAGTTGAAGAAACGCCCAAATCCATCCAACTTTCATTAGGTGATCTTTATTCGATTGCTTGTTAGCACTTGCAAGGTCCTTTTTTTACACCCGATGCCTTGCACAGACATGATGCGGGTAATAGTTGAAAGGTAGTCATTTTAAAAAGTTCAATGTAATAATATAAATTGGAAGTATCCTATGAACTCTTGTGTCGTTCCCGGACAGCCCTCTGAGCACCTCATTCTCCTCCATTGTTTGCTCTTTTCTTTCCTCTGCATTTTGTCTCTGGGTGCCTGTACGGGCACAGGATGGAATGGGGAGCAGGGACGGGTGCTGATGTGTGCTTAATTTCCCCTCCCCACCTCTATGGATCAGCGTTCCACATGGCTAATGACTGACCTCCTCATGGTCCACGGCTCACTCCTTTATGAGCCTTCACAATACCTGACATTCATCTGACATCCCTCCTTTATCCCATCAATATCACCCTCAAATCTGTATTGTCCTTAACTCTGGTCCTTAAAATTGCCTCAACTACCTATCACATTAGTTGACAAGAGCTGGGGGTTGGGCTTCGGTGACAGGTCTTAACCGATTAAATGCCACAAATTTTGGCAATCTGAGCACCAAGATTTGATCTTTGGGATTTTAATCCATACCCAAACTCTGAAACAGATGCTAAAGTCAGGAAAGCACTGATGTTTAGTATGAAGCTCCTGGTCACGCTGTCATATTTTGATGGCTTGTTTTCAGAGTGCGCTCATTGTCGGTGGGATTTGCTCGCTGCATTATGTTGGGATTGCTGATCTCTTTTTCCTGATATTGGTTTCCTGTGGGCTTATGGCCGACACGCAGACCTTTTCCTCCACCCGGGCCTCTCTCCTCCATCCATGATCCAGCCTCTGGGAAAACAAAACACGAGAGATCCGGAGCTCATCCTCCTATCGGCATCAGTTTTTTCCTTATAGAGAAGTATCAACATATAATGCTTTTGGGAGGCTGTAAATATGACGTACAGTGACACCTGTGATACTTTAGAATGGTTTCAGGAAACAAATACTTATTTCTGCTTGTTTATGTTGTTAAAAACTGTATAAATTGTACCCTTTTGACAAAACCCATTGATTTCTGTTCCATGATATATTGGTAGCATATGCTTTTAATTAAATTAATTTATTTGTTAGTTTACTCAACCTTAGGCCACCCAAGGATCACGGTTTCAGCTAAAAATGTAATTCTATGTACTTCTGAAGAAGAAAAAATTGTGGTGAACTATCAATTTAACCACATGCTCTTTAATCTTAATGTAATAACATTAAAAAACATATCCACACTTCTGAATTAGCTGGATTTATTAGATATCGGTTTGAGCATTATTTGTTATTATTTGTTTTATTTTGTAAAGGTCTGAAAACATTTCCTCCCTTTTTCATAATAAAATATTGTCATTTAGAGCATTTCTGTTTCAGAAAAAATGACAATTGCTCAGAATAACAAACATTTTATTTAGTTGTGATCAGAATTATTCCACCAGATATTAATTTCTGAACTCTTCTGGGGTCAAAACATTGGCATTGTGTTGTGTAAAAATGAATATAAACATATCTGAAAACATGGCACCTTTTTGACATTTTATGCAAAAAAAACAAAAAAAAAACATATATATATATATATATCAAGTGGTCTCTTAATTTTCTTTCCATATATGTTACACTGATTGATTTCTACATGCTCTTTTGAGCAGGACAGGTGGACAATAAGACCAAATTGACCTTGAGCCATGCTGTTAGAAGACCCACCAATACAGAACTTTGTAAAAGGAGGGAATGCGTGTATATGGCCTGCACTGTCCCACAGTGACCTCATGGGGTGATGTGTGACCTCTCCCGCTGCCCAGATCCTCAGAGACGCACCGTTGATGTGTAACGGCACACAGAGCCCAGCCTGAACTCTGACCCCTGCCTCCCCAGGAGCCTTGGCTCTGTCGGAGACGATTCAAATCACAGGGACTGTGGCTATCAATCAAACACGGGGACCGGAGCTCAACCGAAGAATATGTCAAGAAGCCATTTTAACATGTCAGGTTGTAGGCCGGCGCAAGCATATGGCCCATTTACTCCTGATGATAGACATGGAACACATCTGTTTGTTCAACGCAGCGAGACACGTCCCGTAAGATCTGACAGAAGTCTTGAATAAGCCCAAGCCCACGCCTCGAGGGACGGGTTTCTTAACTGGGGGAGGGGGTGATTCTGTTCAGCCTTATAAAGCTTTCATGAAAAACCCCCAAGAACAGAGGGTTACGCTATTGATTGAACCTGCGAGAGGAAGCAGTTGTGACCTATAATTCTTACAAAGAGCATGACACCGTGCTCAAAGGGTACATATATACGCTGTTGACTTCCCTGTGAAATGTAGATGGGCAGCTGGGATAGCGGAGACGTAACGGTGATCCCTGCGTCACGTCTGGGACGGTTGGAATGTTTTTTCAAAATGGAGTTGTATTTGTCCATCTTGGTCTATTTAAATCTTGTATGTGTGTTTGACGGCATGTACGCATGCTTTAGGGTTTCTAAATGGTTTGTCTGACAGTTAATGTTGATGTCAGATTCTTGAAATCCTCTTGCACGCCTCGGTGGTGTCAGTGAATCGATCTTTTAATGTATTTTGTATGGCTACAGAGGGTTCTCCCAAAAATTAACATTTACTCACCACTTACCTTTCCACACTTGTTTGGGTTTCTTTTTTCAGTTGAAAACAAAATATATTTCAAAGAATGTTTGTACATCTATTCAAACATTCTTAAAAATATCAGAATAACAGTAAATGTACTATTTAAAAAAATAAAATAAAAATTATATTATTTTTTAAATATTATTCCAAAGTGGTTTGGATATGATCATATATTAATCATAAAAGGACAGTAGTTCTTACAATGTACACTACAGTAAAACATTAATATGAGTATTTTGTAAAGTAAAATTGACAACAGATTGATGAATTATTGGAAAGGAAGGCAAAAGTTGATAATACAGCCACAAAGCAAAGCTTACACTTCAGTTGCCTCGGTTCTTTTTTGGGGGATTGACACCACATTTACTTAAAGTTGTGTCTGGAAATATCACTTTCACAAAAAAGCTTGCAGTAGCATCTCAAATACGGTCTTTAAAAATGTGCAACCTTTTAAACATGAAAGTCAAACATGAAAGTTTCGGAAAATGCACATTTCGCACAGGTTTTGAACATGATATCGAGTCTATATAACGTACACATTTAACCAATGCATTATAAACTGAGCTAAAAAAAATCCAAAATTGATACGTTGATGAAAGGGCAATTATGCATTTTGTCTTTACTTGCAGTAGGGTCACCATTTAAATAAACAGTCCTATGTGTCGGATTTCAGGATGGTGCCAAATGACCTATGGTTGTGTAGGTTGGAGGACAGGTTGTCAAGCTGTATTGTTTAACCAGACTTATCCACTATTTTCATATTTCCAGTTCATAAAATTTACATTTACACTTTTGTCAGAGGCTTTGGAACATAATATACAGTCTATTCAATGTACACATTATAGCATTGATTGTGTTTCCTGGGATTGAACCCATGATGCAATACTATAATTCAATCGAGCTACACAAATCACACATTTTTGGATAGTTGAATGTGCGTAATGCATTGTCTTATTTTAGTAAACACTGTTATAGGTCATATTTCAGGGAAGTGACAAAAGACTTGTCAGGGCTTCCTGACAATGCAATTTACAGATTGAGGTTGTAGTGTGTGCATGTACTGGGTGTGTGTACGTTTTGTATGCATAGAACTACTTCAGTTGTGTGTTTCATTGAAAACAATTGCACACCTCAGAAGGTTAATCAGCCAATCAGGATCAATCATCCAACAGCCATTAGTATAATGCAATTCAGTATATATTTTTTATCGAGTTAGTATATTGTTTACATTATTCTTGTGATTTAAAACTACATTTTCCAGCAGACTTCACTCCAGGTTTCAGTGTCACTTACTCCTTCAAAAATTAAGCTAACACTTTAGTTTAGGTCACAATTCACTATAATAATAAACCATTAACTAACACTACTAGCTTAATAAACTACCAATTAGCTGTTTATTAACAGGTAGAAGTTATATTTAGGTTTTGGGTAGTATTAGGGATGCATAACAAGATCATCGTAATAATAGGCAGGTAATAAGTCAGTATAGTTAATAGCAGGAATTGTGACCAAAACTAGGGTCTTACCGAAATGAATTCTAATGTTCTCAAGAAATAGAGTAACATTGTAGAATACTGTAAATAATGAATAAGTACACAGGAATAAATGAGTAATGAAATATTAACATTCTAGTAACTACTCTTAAGTAACAAGAAACTCTGATTAATGAATTAGTAAATAGCACTGCGCTGAATGCAGCAGTTCACTGGCTAATCAGTAACTATGATTTCTGTAATAACTCCCAAAAAGCTACTAACTACACTGTAAAAAATTCTGGGTTTCACACAATTCCTTCATGTTGTCCCAACACAAATCAATTAAGTTAGCTTAATTGTTTTTACAAATTTAAGCGGATTGCACATAAAACAATTAGTTTGTCCCAAAAAAAACTCAGGAATTGTGTTGATTCAGCTCATTTTAATAAGTAGCAAAATATTTTTGAGTGTGGTTACACTAATGTAAAATAAATATCACCTAATACAGCTCAAATTAATCATTTTAATTACTACTTTAAGATTTAGCTACTGATTAGTTAAACGTGATCTATTTCATTCAACTGAGTGCTATTACTTAATAATTTGTTAACTAGGGTTTGCTGTTAATAGCTACTAGAGTCATTATAATGTTACTCATTTCTTACTGTTTAGTAAATCATTAAAAAAAGTTGCTGGCATCCTTTATTATTGTTGTCTTTTTAAAACAGTTATGCTAATAAATAGCATTTTTACCTGCTTGTGATTAGTTACCAAAAATTTAAAAATATATAAATGACAGACTTATATATAATTCCAGTGAATTTGTATGTTGTATAAAACATAGAATGGATTTGTGTGAAGAAAGGAACTAAATATAAGTTGTTATATTCTTTTTTAGGTAAACGACCCATTTTTACGAAACATCTGTAGCCTAAAGACAGCTAAAATAATATGTCTATACCAAAGTTCTATACTATACCTGATCAAAATAAAAATGTATAGCACAAAACCAGTGCAAATGAAGTGAAGGAATAAAGAAGACAGATGCAGAGCAGGCTTCTGATGGTGTACTCAGTCAGAAACTTGATCTTATTGTCTCCAGTGAGCTCAGTGTGGAGGTCAGAGGCTGCTTTCACAGATGTCCTGCCCTTTGACCTTTGTTGGGCTCATGGTTAGAGCTGCTTTCCTGAAAAGCCGTTGTTAGTGGTGACTGGGGGTCACCTTTGTCACAGTACTTAACCTGCAACAGCTAGTAAAAATTATACACTTTTAACTGGTCGTAGAATCACTGATGGTGGCTCTTTAACAGTGACCTCTACACAGCTCAGTTTCCACTTTTACAAATTGCTTTTACTTTGGAAAAGGTTAACTAATCAAATAATAACCTTCTTTTTAGCATCTGTTTAATGTTGGAAAAGCAGTGAGGTATGTTTTTGCCACCCAGTATCCCAGAAATATGAGTCTCATAGTCTTAACACGTGCATTTCATATCACAGTTCAATAAACAAGAAAGAAAAACAAAAAAAAGAAGACTTTTTTTAATGTGTAAGTTAGTGTATGTGCATAATCAAATGCACATCCTTTCAAATAACCTTCATTTGATATTGTCCATGAACAGTCACTTAACACTTGTGCCTTAGGAAGATTCATACTTGTCTTGTGTTTGCACTTTCTCTTAGGGCTGGATAAAAAAGAAATTTATTCTGTATTTTAATTGACTTTGAATTTAATGAAACAATATTGATTGGAGAAATCTGAATTGATTGATTGATTGATTAATATATGCACTTTAAAGGAACACTCCACCTTTTTGTAATAGGCAAATTTAACTGCCCTAGAGATAAACAGTTGAGTTTTACCATTTTTTTAATCCATTCAGCCGACCTTGGAGTCTTATAGGGCACTTATTGCCTAGTTTAGCATAAATCATTGAATTGGATTAGACCATTAGCATCTCACTCAATTTAATTTTCATATTTACAGCTGGACCCTTCTGTATTTATATTGTGTACTGAGTCCGACGGAAAATGAAAAGTTGATATTTTCTAGTCTGATATGAGTAGGGACTATACCTTCATTCTGGCTTAGTCAAGGAACTGTGTTGCCATACCATGGCTGCAGCAGGTGCAATGAAATTGTTTAGTGACTGAAAATTGGCTAACTTTTGTCAATATAACCAACTGACTGGCTGCTTACACAGGTAGCATGCCTTGCAACCATTAGACATCAGTGAGAGATCCACCTCCACTCCATTATAAACACAGCAGATATGTTATGCTAACAAAACAACTAACAAAACATCCAACCCTTTTCCATTCAGAGAATTACAGTTAGTATTTGTCCTTATAAAGGATTGATATTGATGTCTAAAACCCATCTAGTTTTTTTCTCTCTGAATGATGGACTGATGAAAAGAGATTCTCAAATTTCCTTCTGTAAAAATATTTGACTAATATATAAACAAAAAATATCTTTAAAACTCATCCAATGTTCATAGTTTTAGGGCTAGAAATGTATGCACATATTTAATAAAATAATTTGCATTTTTAAACATTTTAGGAAAGTTGTAAAAAGTTTCAGTTATTAATGTTGCCAACAGATTGGTAATGTCTGGTGATAGCTATTCATAAATTTATCAAAAGTAAAAGAAAGAAAAAACTAATGTTTTCGTACACTGTAAAAATGCAGGGTTCCACACAATTCATTCATTCATGTTGTCCCAACACAAATCAGTTAAGTTAATTGGTTTTGACAAATTTAAGTGGATGGAACATAAAGCAATTAAGTTGTCCCAACAAATTGTTGTTTCAGCTCATTATAAGTAATTATTTTTTGAGTGTACAGTATTGTGATACATTTCATGTTTCCCTTGAACTGAGATCAATGTAGGAAACACAGAGGTTACAGTACACAAACATGTGCCGTAGAATGTTACGCTAAGATCAACAGCGACCTAATTACCTTTGAATTGTTACCTGCTGAATGTCATGATTTTTAAGATAACAAGGATTGCAGATAAAACCAAGAACACATCAAAATAAGACGGAAAATGGATACTCACCAGATCGCTGCCCACTCATTGAACCCCAAATTCAAAATCGGCGATGTGTTTATCGCAAGATTAAACAACAGTTATATCGCGTTGCCACTGCAATTAGTCATATCTCAGGAGGGCCTCGTTGCCATCTAGCGGTTGATAATTGTTATAGCATTTTTATTTAACTCAAAATTAAAGGCAAATTATGTAGAATGTGTATGAATGTGTTTGCAAAATGACAAACTATTTTTATAATTCTTAGTCTAATACAGGGCTATATGACCAAGCCATTAATATTAGACTCGAATTTGTCGGGTGGCCTAAAAGTAGACTATAGCTGGTCTAATTCAGAGCTAAATTATATATATGGGAGACAGTTTCAATTAAATGATATACGCATAATTATTTGACTTTCATAAAAGTGGTCTGATGTTGTGCAACTCACAACAGTGGGCCAAATCTACATGTAACCAATTTAATATATATATGACTTGAATTCAGAGCATTGGGGGCAGTCGTGGCCTGGTGGTTAGAGTGTTGGACTCGTGATCCGAAGGTTGCTGGTTCGATACTCGGTACCAGCGGGAATTGGGGGTGGGGGGAGTGAATGACCAGCACTCTCCACCACCCTCAATACCACGACTGAGGTGAGTCCCTTGAGCAAGGCACCGTTCCCCCCAACTGCTCCGGGTGTGTGTTCACGGTATGTGTGTGTTCACTAACTGTGTGTGTGCACTTGGATGGGTTAAATGCAGAGCACAAATTCCAAGTATGGGACACCATACTTGGCCACACCACACTTCACTTCACTTCACTTCAAATCAAGGCTACAGATATATTATTTCTATAAAATTGTAATCATAGTTTATTTAACTTTTTTGTTTTTTTTGTAATTGTCAGATTTTCAGATTTAATTTTTTTAAGATTTTCAAAATTTTTCTTGACTGTGCACACAGGTGCACAACATCAGACACATGTTTACATTATTTTGACTGAACTTGTTGGCTAGAAGAGGGTTATCCATAGCCAGATTATAGTTATCTGTGATGTCGAAATGATGACTTTTGCTGGTTTGGATGTCAGTTTTCTAGATCATTTATGCTGTTTTATAATTGCTTTTGTTGTTAGGTGATGTAGTTTGCTCTATTTATAACTTGAAAAAATAAAATAAAAATGGTAACAAGTATTAGGATCTCTGTGTTGGGTATTCAATTAAATAACATGATTACCTTGGTTTGGTGTGTTATCATCTAAAGTTCCAGATTCAGTTTACAAGCTTGAACTGAATAAATTGTATTAATGTTGACATTACATTTGTTTTTCTGTGGTTTTTACTTAATCATGGAATCATTTTTATGATATTGGATGAAATGTTCCCAAATACTACTCTTTATTTCTCAGCAATAAGGACATTGTTGGAAATATGGGACAAAGCGTGAAGTTGGGATGATAAAAATGAAATAGCTAACAGTACAGGACTGTCCCAGAAAGAGACGGAACATCTGGTCACCTTAACAGATGGATTGATACAAGCATTGAAAATTCAGTATGGTTGTACTTGACACGTCAGATCTGAGATACAGCTCCACAGAAAACAGCCGTTTATAATTCATATGTATTAAATTCAAGGACTCTGATGTGGTCCTCCCAGTGTGGGCTGTGATGGACAGGAGGATGTTCGCACCTCTTTGATAAATGGCTCTGTCTGCTCAGACTTGCCAGCGCAGAGATCTGATAGCGTTACTGCTGTGAAATACAGAGCTTGTGCAGGACTCTAAACTAATTTTACATGCCTCCTACTGACAAGCCCTACACCGGCCATTTGCCATGCAATCAATCACAAGGGTGCAAAGGATGCAAACCTTGTGTTTTTGTTGCTTATGCAATTACAGTTGTCTTGATTTGTGGACGAGTCTTATTTTGATTTGATAACACCTCAGCACAGCGTGAACCTTGCCGAGTGTCAATGTGATAAGCACACAAACCACAATGATTGTTTTATAGTTGGAACAGTTGAAATTGGTGTGTAATGCTGCTGATGCTGTTAAGATGCTGTGTACGTGACAGAATCTGACAGGCAATGCATATCATTTCGCACATCCAAGCAGCTTTGCTGTCTTCAGTTGGCTTACGGAGAGCTTCTTGCTTGCATTAGCGATATTACAACTCCAACCAGTGAGGTTTTTCTTATTATCTGAATAATCCTATTTTTACTGCTCTCATTCTTAGTGAGGCATTAGACACAATGAACCATATGAAATCACTCTCACACTACAGTATGATGTGGGAACTCTCAGCTGATGTCATTGGGTTTTATGGCAACTTGAGTGTGAAGTCAAAGCTCTCTGCAGTGGCGTCAGTGTGTGTTGAGGTTCAGACCTAGCAGAACGACTTTTCTTGTTTCCTTCCTTTAAAGGGATAATTCACCTAAACATGAACATTACGTCATTATGTAAAAGGATGGTTCAGCAAAAAATTATTATTAACTCCCCCTCCACTTGTTCTCAACCTAAATAGCCATGTTTCCATCTAAAGATGCTACTTAACTGCAACATTTTCATTCAATGAGTCACGGAGAACAAAATCGCCACTTCCTGATAAAGATCATCAAACAGAAAAATGGAATTTGCTTTAGTAGAAGCCACTGTGAATCTTTTTCTTATATAATAAATTACTTGTGCCTC
>CAIGQV010018299.1:9711824-9736778 GCA_903798115.1 Danio jaintianensis | reverse complement strand
GGAGGTCAATGGTCACCATTCATTGTCTGATTACCAACATTCATCAAAATCTCTTCTTTTGTGCCCCTATTACTCTAGTTTAAATGTTACTTTTAGTTTAAATGTTTTAATAACAAACATTTCACATCACCCCATTTCTTAAAGTGTCTCAATTTATTTCTTTAAAGATTAATTCCTTACAAACACCTCCTGTCATCTTTTGATGTCTTTATAAATCTGCCCTGTCTCATTGTATATGACCACATTAACTAATTCATTCATTCATTCATTATTAATTGCAGTTTCAGTGAATGGGCAAAAGTTGCACTAGAATAAATGTTTTATTTTAAATGTTTCTTCACGACCTGATGTTGACAACAGAAACCAATTAAAGTGTTTGAGGGTCAATGTTTTTTGCGGGCAGCCAGTAAAGACCATAGCATATCAGTATGCAAATGTGTTACAGATCAGTTAGAGGTTTTAATCGAAACCTATTATTTCTTTCAGAAGACAATGACTTTTTTTTTTTTGCTGTGCACTTGGATCTTTAAAACTTAGGAGGTCTTTAACGTTCTCAGCTAATGTACTGTGCATAAAAGATGATATCAGAAAAAACATAATAGGGACAATCTACGTGCAAACCCCTATCCTTCCCTTTAAGTTCCACGAAACACTGTTTTCATAGCTTATAGCAGTCATCAAACTCAAGTAGATGGTCTTGCTCGGATTCTGCTTAAAATGTGTGTGGGATGCTTGATTATGCAGACTCACTCAGAGAGCCTCAGGAGATTTAACCAGACATCCCTCAAAAACGCAGAGGTTTGGAATCGGCAAAGGAGTGCCACTCTCAGACTAAAAAACATTTCTTGCATAGCTGTATAATTGCTTTTGATGCTGAAGAGATTGTAAACATGTGCCTGTTCATCCTCACATAGACAAGTTTCTGAGGAAATAGATTACTTTGAGCAAATGATCTTCACCTGCAAGCAGTGGCATAATATTTGTCGATTTCCATGGCTACTCTTTTAAGAGCGCATGCGTTCAAAGAAAGCAAAGTGAAAGTTAGACGCTCATTCTTTTTGAGGGTTGTCATGTAGCACTTATGACAATTTAGGGTTGAGTTCACTCTTTCTTGTGAACTGGATCATAAATGCTTGAATGAAACCTTGAAACCATTAATACATCTCAGTCGAGGCTCAGTTGGCATGGTGATTGCTGGCATTTCAAGTAACAAATGGAGATCTATAGGCTCTTATGTAAGTGTTTGTTCAACTCCCACAAGTATGATAGAAATCGTACGAAGCCAGCTTTCACTTTTAGAGCCAATTAGTGTGTGTGAGGTAAGAGGTGTTTATTTGTTTGTTGGGCAACATCTTGGCACGCAGAAGCACATTCAGGTAGGGTGTAGATGTCTATTCACTGCTCATAAGCCTTTCATTTATACAGCGCTCACTTGGCAATATGTCTTCTAACTCAAATAAAAGTTTGATTGCCTATTTTCTATGTTGTTGGAATTTTAGGGAGTTGTGCGGGGTTGTCTAGGCCTGTATTTTCATGTTTACTCATTGAGTCAGGGATTAATAAGGATATCCGGGAAGTAAAAAAAAAAGTAATACAATGACATGTTTTATATAATATGAAAAGATACAAATCTACTGATGTAATAAAAGTTCTCTCTTCCTGCAATCTCCAGGAATGATTGTGATTTTTATGATAAAGGATTGCAAAAATGATACGATAAAAACCTGTTAATTGGTCAACAGGAGGTTAAATAAATACATAAAAAATTAGTACAAAGAAGAAACCATATTTAAATATATCATTATATGAAATGAATAGTAACAATAATTAATTAATAAATAACATATAATCTAATAATAACCAATATTAACCCCATTGGATTGAATGCAAGTTACATTTATTGGTTTTATAACCGGCTCAGAAACCATCCAGACTTGTGAAACCGATACATATGCAATGGCTTGTCAATAGGCATATATATATTAATTATTAATGTCCCAAAAAATTTTTTAACGGATATAACTTCAAAACAGGCGTCACGGTGGCGCAGTGAGTAGCACGTTCGCCTCACAGCAAGAAGGTCGCTGGTTCGAGCCTCGGCTGGGTCAGTTGGCATTTCTGTGTGGAGTTTGCATGTTCTCCCCGTGTTCGCGTGGGTTTCCTCCGGGTGCTCCGGTTTCCCCCACAAGTCCAAAAACATGTGGTATAGGTGAATTGGGTAGGCTAAATTGTCCGTAGTGTATGTGTGTGAATGAGTGTGTGTGGATGTTTCCCAGTGATGGGTTGCAGCTGGAAGGGCATCCGCTGCGTAAAACAAATGCTGGATAAGTTGGCGGTTCATTCCGCTGTGGCGACCCCGGATTAATAAAGGGACTAAGCCGAAAAGAAAATGAATGAATGAATGAATGAACTTCAAAACAAAGTGCTTTTTCGACATCTAATAATGTTCATAAATACCCAGGCCCAAAGCAACCTGAATGCGAAATGTGCAAAAAAAAATTACTTAAAACAATGTCGTTTTTAGACATTGTAATATATACAGAATCTTCAGTGTCAAAACAGAAATGAATGTGTTATGATGTTTGAACAAATGTTCTATTCGTGTTAATATAGGAAAGGTTGGAGCTCTCTAATATTATGTTAGGTAAACTTTTTTCTGTTAAAAACTATTATGTGCTTTCTTTTAATTAAAACTAACATTTCACTCAGTCGCATTTCAAACAAATTATTTTTATTAAGTACTCTGTTCAAGCATTTGCTAAAGTACATTTCTTTTTCACAAGGGATGTGTATTTTTTATAATACACATAGACAAAACAAATGAGTGTCATAATCAACCAATATGAAATATGCTTTATTTACCAGTTATTTCAAAAAATCTTTATGGTCCAGTTCCCGCTTTATTTTGTCTCCCAGGTCTTCTCTGCATTTACGTATATGTCCGATGTACCATGCAGAACATGTGACATATATAACTTGTCTACTGAGGCATGAAACTACTGAATCATTTATCCCTCCCACTGCAGGTTTCCACAACCATTTAGCAGATGCTTCCATCCAAAACGACAGTTTGCAGATTGCAGGCACGGTCCCTTAAGAGCTCCTTGCTTAAGGGCACATTTCGGGACCTCAGACACTCTCCAGTTACACGATCACCTCTGTGCTTGGGACACAGTCTACTGTACCCATAGAGAAAACACTAAATCATTCATGCCCCACATTATACTGTATCATGGCCCATTGGATACCATGAATTTTGAAGCTGCTGAAAAACACGGCACTTATGCAACAAAGCTCAAGTTTTTTTTATCCCTCAGAGGCAATATAATTCCACTCGGGTGGAGTATTGTAGAAATGCTGATGGTGAAATCGTGCAACGGCATGCCTGGGCTGTAAAGAGAGAGTGATGCCAGTATATGAGCAGCGATTAGGAAAGAGAGTAATGACAGTGTGATCCTTTGCTCTTATCACTGGATTTTAAAGCAGATAAGGCCTCTGCATTCACCCGGACATTAGTAATGATGAAGTGAGTCTTCAGTCCTTTATGTGAGCCGTCTTCATATTGCTCATCTATCAAGAGCTCTCTACAAGTAGGACGAGGCTCTTTGAAAACCCTTACTGTTTATGAGTGTAAGAAGATATTGATGAAATGCTACTTTTAAAGTGACAGTTCACCCTTAAATGAACGTTCTATCATAATGTAGTTATCCTCGTGTTGATGCAAACCTTCTGTGGAACACAAAAAGAGAGATGTTTTGGTAACATGGAAAGACTTTGCTTTTGATGATCTGGATTTTATATTTTGTTAGAATCAATTGTTAACTTATTTGAGCAACTGTTCCTAGCTTAATATCTCTAATGAGTTACTTGATATATTATTGTAAAGTTCCAATATCAATAAGTTTTATTTATTTAATTTAAGTTCACTTACCATTTGTTTTATTTCAAGTTACACTTTTTTTTTGTTAATTCTAAAAACATGGTTAGTAAATGCATAAATGAACATTAATTATGATTAATAAATGCTTTGAAATTATAAAAAAAAAATTGAGGTCATGCACAGTAAAAAAAAGTTGCTTCCTTAAAAGTTGAATAAAATTAACTTTACAAGTAATTTCAACTTGCATCAATTAAACTGACTTAAAACAATTAGTTAAACTTTGTATAACTTAAAAAAATAAATAAAGTTCAAACCAGATGAACTGTAACATAAGTAACATAAAAACATACATTGTCATGACTTTTAGATCATCATTTTTTAAAGTGTGATATAGAATAACTAATGTTATAAAAGTTTATTATTTTGCTTAAATAATGTTAAAATGAAAGTAATTCAGATAAATAAATGCTTTCAAAGTACCCGTATTTTCATGTTTAGTTCATGGTAACTATAGTAGTTAAGTAATTTTAACAAACTTTAACTTTATTGTAGTGTGACGAAGTATTTTGGTGGTTTTTGACTCAACCTGTATGACCTTAGTGGAGTTTTAAAGTTCCGTTGACCTTCAAAATGTAAACGAAAAATGACCCCAAAAAAAGTTATTTTCAATATTTTCATTTGAGTGTCACTTATTTTCATTATTGGGTGAACTCAAAGTGTTTCATGAAATTTTTATAGCACTGATGGAGCCAGACTACAGCGCCAATGGCTGCTATACCACTGTATATATAGACAGATAGTCATACCACAGCAAAAGAAGCACTTAAACTCCAGATTTGCCACCATGTGCTTCTTATTAAGCCTCAGAAACTGTGGTGCCACTCAGTTAAAAGCCCAGGCAATTGTGTTTGCTTTCTTCAAGTATATGTTAGTCATGTCAAGGTAGAAAGTAAAGCGATCAGAAGGCAAGCCTGAGCCTCAAGGCCTGTGGTTTAGTGGATGACGGTGAGGGCGCAGCGGCTGCGGTGGAGCTGACGCGTGCCGGTCCTGTGCAGGGCGTGTAGGCATTGTGTTGGCACACCCTCTGTCTTTCTCTCTTTCTCTCTCTCTATCTGTTTCTCTCTCTCACGTCAGCCTGGCCTGTCTCTACAGGAGCCAGAAAACACCCGATGGCTCCATTTGAGTCTCCATTCACTCAGCAAATACAGTACAGTTCTGTATGCCCTCGGGTTGAGAAAACATGCTTACCTGCTACTGCTTTACCGATAACTGATAGGAAAAATTGTGTGTGTGTATGTAGTATCAAATGAGCTTCATCTACTAATTAACATTTACTCATTTTTTTAAAGAAGTTTCTTCTGCTCACCAAGGCACAATTTATTCGATAAAAATGTACATAAAAGGAGTAGTACTGTGAATATTATTTGAATTCACAATAACTGTTTTCTATTTTAATATATTTTATGATGTAATTTTCAACATTATTCCTTTAGTTTTGTGTGTCATGTAATGCTTCAGTAATTATTCAATTTTTACTTTGTTGCTCAACTCATTTCTTATTTTTTATCAATGTTAAAAATGGTTGTGGTGCTTACTAAATTTGTGGAAACCATGATATATTACCTTTCAAAAGTTTAATACAAAATACGGGTTAGTTCAAAAGGGTAATTATAAAATATTTTATTCTTCATGGACTCAAATCAAAGTGAGAGTAAAGATATTTATGTGACAACTGACGATATATTTTATTTCAAATAAATGTTATTTTCAAATTTCAGTTTAAAACACTGTATAACGGTTTTAGTTAAGAATGTTAGTCATTTATGACTAAGGAACAGTGATAATTAATCATAATATATCCGCAAATCAGCAAATTTAAATGATTTCTGAAGGATCATGTGCTGAAAAAGTAACTTTCATCTACATAAATAACTATTTTAATATATGTAAAGAAAAAAAGTATAATTTCCCTACTAAAATAATATTTACAATGTTACTATTTTATTGTATTTTGTTTTGTTTTCAAAAACAAAATCTTAATGATCTCAAACTTTTGTAGGTAGGTAATGTGTAGGATAATTAGCATAATAGTTTAATTTTATTTTGTGTAAGGGGTGGGGTTGATTAAATGTCTGGTTTCTTCTCACATTTATTTGCTAAGAACTTTTTGTTAAGCTGCTCCCTGAGGAAGCATGTCCCAGATTTGAAACTAAACTTGTTGGAAGAGAGAAACTGCTGGTGAACTGAGCTGTTTGTTATGTGTTGATGCCCTCTTCAGTTCATGCAGAGAATGCAGATCAATATTATATTATTTTCTTAACAAAGTCAAAGTGACCCTCTACCACAACGCCAATCTTACAGTATGTTGCACAGGTATAAATGTTGCCAAAAATAAATTGTATTGGTCAAAATTATTTATTTGTCTTTTATGCCAAAAATTATTTCAATATTGAATAAAGATCAAGTTCCATAAAGAAATAGTGTAAAATTCCTACTGTAAACATGTTGAAAACTTTAGGATTGGGATGTGTATTGCTAACAACTTAATTTGTATACCTTAAAAGTCGATTTTATCCATATTTGGATTTCTTTGCTCCCTCAGATTTGAGATTTTTAAATAGTTGTATCATGACCATTTATTGCCCTATAAAAAAAACAATACTAATGGAAAGCTTATTTTTTAATTGTTAAGATTACATATATCTATATTCAGATGGTATAAACCTCAATTAAAAAAACAAACAAAAATGTTCACTTATGACTGGTTTTGTGGTCTGGGGTCACAAATTATTGCTATTAACTATTCAAGTAATATTTTAAAGAGAGAAATTGAGTGGGGAAAAAAGTATGTACCTAGTTACCAAATAACAATTAGCTGAAGCTGAGTACGTATTTTAGTTCACACACATACATTCTGTATTTGCACACAAACCATACATTCTACAAAACATCATTATATTATATACTTTTAATTTGCACTAATGATCTAATTGTTTTTGCAGGAATGTACGAGAAATTTTGGTCTTGAAATTTGGAAAATAAATCTTCAGATGAAAATCAAAATATAGCATTAATAAAGGCATCTGCTGTGTATAACAATTGCCAGAGTAATGAGCGGTTCATTCCACTGTGTGAAAAAAAAGTGAGCTAGTGAGTGCGAAAAGTGGATCTACAGGCATCTGAATCACAGGGTGAAGTCTGTCACCCCTTGCAGGGCCAGACAGAGTCTTGGACCTTTTTTTCGCCTATTTCTGTGCAAAACTTTGTTTAAAAAAATAAAATAAAAAAATTAATCTGTGGAATGATTTTGAGAGCATAACAAATGAACAACTTAATAACAAAACAGTAAATAAATAACTTTTTAACATTTTTTAAGGTCAAATTCAATAAGTTATGACCAATTGTTTGGTAAACAAAGCTATAGGTTTTACATGTAATACATACACACACACACACACAGTTTGTTTTTGTGAAAAGTCGGTACACACATAGGTTTCCATTGATTTTATACAGCACAAACCGTATTTTGTATTGCCCTAACCCCACCCAACCCCTAAACCCAACCATCACAGGAAACAGTGTACAGCTTTACTCTCTGAAACAAACTCATTCTGTGTGATTTATAAGCTTTTTGAGAAATGAGGACATCAGCTGTGTCCTCATATTTCACCTCCTTTTTGTAATACCTATGTCATTATACAGATTTGTGTCCTAACATGTCACAAAAACACGTACACACACGCGCACACACGCACGCACGCACGCATACACACACACACTAAAACATAGAACTCATCACTTTATAAATTCAATAATATTTGTACATATTATTTAATGTAACAAATAATTATACAAATCTAAATAATACAATTTAAGACCTACTCAGAAATATAGAGTTGTTTTTATTATGTCCTGATACGAAAAACCATGAAATTCAATAGGGTGCCCTAATATTTTCTTACATGAGTGTACATTTTACATATATTTTATTTATTATTATTTTTTTTATTTTTTTTTTTAATACAATATTTATTCATTCATTCATTTTCTTTTCGGCTTAGTCCCTTTATTAATGTGGGGTCGCCACAGCGGGATGAACCGCCAACTTATCCAGCATATGTTTTACGCAGCGGATGCCCTTCCAGCTGCAACCCATCACTGGGAAACATTCACACACACTTATTCACACACATACACTACGGACAATTTTAGCCTACCCAATTCACCTATACCACATGTCTTTGGACTTGTGGGGGAAACCGGAGCACCCGGAGGAAACCCACGCGAACACGGGGAGAACATGCAAACTCCACACAGAAACGCCAACTGACCCAGCCGAGGCTCGAACCAGCGACCTTCTTGCTGTGAGGCTATACAATATTTAGTCTTTCCTTAATTATTCTTCTTTGAAATGATTTAATCTTAAATATCTTTGAAATGTCTATAGTCATTATCTGCAGTCAAGCAGATCAGTAAATTAGTGAGTTAGACATTCAAAAGTCAATATTATATTCATAGCACAGATTGTCAAAAAAAAAAAAAAAAATTATGTTTTGTAAAATATGCAGGTTATTTAATGTAGTAGACGCCAAGTTGTCAGAAGAGGGCGCTATTGTGCTACTCGTCCACATGTTCTCTTCGAACTGTAGGGTTTTTTAAATTTTATTTTGAACACACTTTTTAAAGGAAACAATGTTTGTAGCTGTTTTATTTTTTATAATGATGCATGTTTTATTGACTGCAACAATTTGAGTTCTGCTTATATTATGTTACTGCACTCTTCTCTTCACCAAAAACATCTCCGTGTGAATTCGCTGTAGTGCTGACAGTTTTTTGGCTCATTTTTGTAACACGAGCTTTACATTAATAATAAAACAAGTGAGTGCCATCGCCATAAAGTTTTAATTTATTTTGGCCATGAACTGCCCTGTTCACAGAAAAGAGCTGCCAACCAAATTGTTAAGCAAACCATAATTCATGTGACATTTAGGTGTTGGTTTATCTGAATGTGATGATTCAGCAATAGTAAACCAGTAGAGTGGACGCTTATTTAAATAATGACTCATCAGTCTCAATGTATTCAATGACAGGTTGTAAGGATGACCAAAAAAATAAGTGGAAAAAGTGCATGCATAGACTTTCTTTGCCCACCCAAATTTAATATCGGATTATTATTCAGAAACACGACTAGACCTGTTATGTAGTGTCATGCCGTGCTATGCATGTAATTCACTACTGTACCTTTCACAGTAGCCCATCTCTTTACTCTAGCCCTTACACTAAATTTGGTATATGAATTAATATAAATATGATGCATGTATTTAAATGTATAAATGTGCCTTTTTTGTATGATGTCTATTTACAAAGAAATTACACAAACATAAATACATACATAGAAAACATGAATATTAAAAACAAACTTTTGTTATCACTCATGGCTAAATATGAAAAAATACTAACTTCAGCTGACTTGAAATTGTATAATGCCTGAGTAGGTGATACATATAAATTTGCGTTTATATAATGATTGTTAAAAAGTATTTTAAATAGTAATTTCCATACATTGAATGAATGAAACATGATTTATCAGTATCATGATTAACCTGCATCAGTTGCATCGCTTCACTTACATTCACATTTCTCACTACACTTGGCATTAAAACTGAAGGGAAATATTGTTTATATGTACATTTTATTACAAACCACAACGTTAAGATGGCACTTTAATTTTAGCTGAGCTGAGAATTAATCAAAAGTAATGTGGGATGTGAAGAGTTTATTATGAGGATGTCCAGTAAGTGTGTCCAATAAGAGTGTGTTATGAGGATGTACAATTAGTGTGTCCAATAAAAATGAGTTATGAGGATGTCCAATAAGTGTGTCCAAAAAGAATGTGTTATGAGGATGTCCAATATGTGTGTGTTATGAGGATGTCCAATAACTGTGAGCTTTAAGAGTGTGTTATAATGACGTCCAATAAGGGTGTCCAATAAGAGTGTGTTATGAGCACGTCTAATAAGTGTTTTTTGAGGACATCCAATAAGTATGTCCAATAAGAGTGTGAGGATCTCCAAAGTGAATGTCTAATAAGATTGTGTTTTAAGGACATCCAATAAGAGTGTCCAATAAGAGTAAGAGTATGCAATGAGGATCTCGAACATGAGTGTCTAATATAAGTGTTATAAGTACGTTCAATAAGAATGTTATAACTACATAAAATAATAGTTTGCTATGAGGATGTCCAATTAAAGTGTCCAATAAGAGTGTGTTATGAGGACGTCCAGTAGGTGTGTCCAATAAGAGTGTATGTGTGTTTTGTTATTCTTTATTTAGTTAGTTTTCTGTTAAACCATACAATTCAAAGAACGTGGTCCAAAGGAAGAACAGAGGTACGGTATATAATAGCACTGTCAGGGGTGTACACAAAAGTGGATATAAAAAATAAATAATACTAATAACCAGTAAGATATCACACATAATCATATAATAAGACGAACAGAAAAAAAAAAACATAATACAGTCAATAAGAGTGCGTTATGAGAATGTCCAACGTGAGTGTCCAATAAGATTGTGTTTTAAGGACATCCAATAAGAGTGTCCAGTAAGAATGTGTTATGAGGATGACCAATAATAGTGTGTTATGAGGATGTCCAGTATTAGTCTGCTGTGAGGATGTCCAATAAGGGTGTGTTATGAGGATGTCCAATAATAGCATGCTATGAGGATGTCCAATAGGAGTGTGTTAGGAGGATGTTCAATAGGAGTGTGATATGAGGATGTCCAATAAGAGTGTGTTGGGAGGATTTACAACTTGAGTGTCCTGTAAGATTGTTATAAGTACGTCCAATAAGAGAATAGTGTGTTATGAGGATGTCCAGTATTAGTGTGCTGTGAGGATGTCCAATAAGGGTGTATTATGAGGATGTCCAATAATAGCATGCTATGAGGATGTCCAATAGGAGTGTGTTAGGAGGATGTTCAATAGGAGTGTGATATGAGGATGTCCAATAAGAGTGTGTTGGGAGGATTTACAACTTGAGTGTCCTGTAAAATTGTTATAAGTACGTCCAAAAAGAGTGATATGAGGATGTCCAATAATACTGTGCTATGAGGAACTCCAACATGAGTGTCCAATAAAAGTGTGTAATGAGGATGTCCAATAAGAGTGTGTAATGAGGATGTCTCGTTCCCTAAGGCCAAATCCTGTCTGCTGCTGCCTCATCCTTGACCTTTATCATGTTCTTCCACACTCATGTGAAACAAAGAGTGATTTGCTGCCATTAGTTCGGTCTAAAGTAAATAATAAATCCTAATCTGAGACATCAAATTCAAAATTATGGCTTTCATTGTATTTATTAATCTGTTTCTGTGGCTTTAATGGTTTTTGCCAAATCAAAAAGCTACTCCCACGTCACAGCGTGTACCAGTGGAGAATGTGAAGCACGACTTGGCAATAAATCCGGCTGTCTCGCTGGAAGAAATCAAGCCCTCAGAGGAGCCCAAGCCTGCCTCACAATATTGCTTCATGTTTTGCTGTCTGTCAACACCACTTCTTTGACAACTTTTTTGATTATATATTTTTTGCTGTAATAAATGCCTCATGCGTTGTGTTGCTCTGACATTTAATATGCCAGCACTGACCTTTTTTACTAAATGAATGTGTGTGAGACAGAATATCTCATCTGCTTGTGCATATCAGTGCTCACTGATGGGGAAATGCCAATTTCCAGTTGTTTTACTTCTATAATATGATGTATGCAAGTGTTAAACATTTGATCTATTAATTATGAATGACTATTTGCCTTTTGAATAAGTAATTTATCTTGTTTTATTTAATAAAAAAAATTCTCTATTTCGATAACAATAATAATCATCATCATAATAGTAACACTTTAGTTTAGGTCACAATTTGTGCTATTAACTACTGGCTTATTACCTGCCTATTATTAAGTTATTAACTGTTCGTTAGTAGTTATAAAGCATGATCTTATTCTGCATCCCGAATCTTACCCAAAACCTAAACTCAACTTCTACCTTACTAACTATTAATAAACAGGTAATTTATTGGGTTAATTTGATACATTGATTTTAAATTTTAGACCAACACAGAGTAAAACAATTGGAATTTATTGGTTAAAAATAAACAAATAGCCCACATGGCCTTAGTGACAACATCTGAAAATATACTTACATTTCAGAGACGAAGCACTATTTATTTATTTATTGACTTCTTTGCAGTGCTTTTTACTACCTTTTTACTTCCCACTCTGAGGTCTTGATTACAGCATGTGCCTGTTTCATCCGAGTGTTTTGTTTTTGTAAAGAATAAAATGTTGCATCCCATTTGTTGACAATTTTATAAGCATTCATCAGCCTACAGAATCAGCGGGATTAAATATCTACAATTTCAGCCAATAAATGCGAATTTCACAATTTTTTATTAAAACATAAAATATGTTTTGAATGGTTCTTCGTGTATGTAAATAGCTCTTGATATTTTGACAAGGAAACTCAGTAATTCCAATAGCATGTGAAGGCAGAATTCAAATTTGTTCATGAAAAAAAAAAAACCTCTTGCCTATTTTGTTTTGGTGACTAGGGGAGGATAATCCGACTAAAGCATTAAAGTTTTATGTTAGCTAAAATGTTTTCTCTCACAGCCAGAAAATAAAGTTTGTCTTCAATATTTCTTTCACGTTTTCCAGCACAAATTTGTATTTGCTTCTAAATCAAGATACATTTCCTTAAGCAACAAAATGTCTTAACCCTGTCAGGCCACGACTTTCAAATCATGTTTTTGTTTGTTTGCTTTAAGAGCATTTCACCAAATTTAAAGCCTGTTGTAAATTATATTGGACTTTTGTTATCCAATCAAAAATTAATATTTAATGGTTTAAACATAAAATATGTCTGTCGATTATAATCAAGTCAAGTTTATTGTCATTCCACTATACATGTGTGGACATACAGAGGAACAAAATATCGTGTCTCACAGAACAACGGTGCTACATAGATTAATCAGTGGAGTGGAGTATAATGAAGTGGAATGAACAGTGGGTTCTAATAATTTGTAGGTAAAATAAAACACTTAAAATATGTTATATTGTTCAAGTTTGTAGCTTCCCATACTTTGTAAACTTTTAGTAAAGATCAACAATCTGTATTATTTTATTTTTAATTTCACATTAGTAAACTGTTTTTGCAGTACAGTGGCTCAGTGGTTAGCACTGTTGCCTCACAGCAAGAAGGTGGCTGGTTCGAGTCCCGGCTGAGCCAGTTGGCATTTCTGTGTGGAGTTTGCATGTTTTCCCAGTGTTCATGTGGGTTTCCTCCGGGTGCTCCGGTTTCCCCCCCAGTCCAAAGACATGCGGTATAGGTGAATTGGATGAACTAAATTGGCCGTAGTGTATGAGTGTGTGTGTGAATGAGTGTGTATGAGTGTTTCCCAGTACTGGGTTGTGGCTGGAAGGGCCTGGAATAGTTGACATTTTATTCCGCTGTGGCGACATCTGAAATAGAGACTAAGCCGAAGGAAAATTAATGAATGGAAGGTCTCATTTATGGAGACCTTAAGACATAGAAAATAAAACACTTCTCCACGATGGACATCAAGCTTTCTCCAGCCTCCGGTGCCTAGACTGCAGCTCTGCACAAGAAGTTTGGCCATAGGAGAAATGGTCGTGCCCAACTGAGCCTGGTTTCTCTTAAAGTTTTTTTTTTCCTTCACTTTCGCAAATTTGTGAAGTTTGTTCCTCGCCGCTGTCGCCACTGGCTTGGTTCGGGACTTGTGGAGCTGCGCATCGATGGATTTGCTTTTCAGTGTTTGGACTCTCAGCAGTGAAAATTAAACCACACTGAACTGAACTAAACTGAACTTAAACTCTGAAAACTGAACTGACACAGTTTCAATTTACTATAATCTTCTATGTTAAGCTGCTTTGACACAATCTACATTGTAAAAGCGCTATAGAAATAAAGATGAATTGAACTGAATTCTGCATTTTTCTGATACTTGGACAATAATCCAGGTGGTTATGATATTAGGTTATTATTTACATAAATATATGAAATGGAATTCATGCTTGAAAGAAGACAAAAAAAATTGCCAGTAGAGTCAGAAACATAATTTTTATTTTGATTGATTGATTAATTTAGATTTGTTTTCAGAAAATAAGGCACTTTACTTCACAAGGATGTATGTACTTTGGATTTTTAAATTCTAATTTTTTATATTTAATGGTAAACAGGACAAAAACACCATTCAAAAGCGGGTGATGTTGATGAGCACAGCGCTGCTAAAAAGAGTGGGTTCTGATGCTGATGATCATTGAGTTTAAGGCTTTGAATCGTTCCCGAATGTCTGTTTAAATTGGCGTGCAGGAATCTCTATAAATCTACAGGGATTGTGTGGTCTGCAGAAATATCTTTATTTTCTTTTTTTTCTGTTCCCTTCTCTATCTTCATTTCTCATGAAAGATTTACAGTGTTTTCCATTTTTACTTTTGTCGCTCTTTGTGAGCTGTTTCCCATTAAGCGCATTCATAATTTCAGCTGTATGATATGCAGTAATCATTCAGTATGTTGTGTTTGGGCTGATTCTGTGGTTAATCACAGATATGAACCTGCAATTCTGTGGTTCTTCCTTTTTCTCAGAAAGGATTTATTTAACCAGAAGCATCTAATCTATTCATGCCTATGAAAACATGGTCAAAAGTAATAATAGTGTTTTCAGAAGCTCTCCAGTGAAATCTAATGAACTGGCTGTGATTTGAATAATTCATTGTATTTAACTTCAGACGCTTTTATCTCAATTCACAGATTTCAACATATTCCTGAAGTAAAAGTGAAAAATTAATTTTAATTTCATAAAATGAATGTTAGAGTTAGAGAGCCATCATTTTAATTGACTGTAATAAGCTGCTGGAAAAGTTACCATTCAATACTTGGTGTCATTTTGTGATTATTGAAGATATGCTCGGTTATGAACGTCATGTATAACATTATATAAAGATGAATGTAGGTTTAGTTGAAACACACATGGTTTAAACATTTCCACACATGTTAGCATAGTCACCATGTCAACTCTATATAGAGAAAAAATGACCCTTGTGATAAGTGCAAATGAGAAGAAGCCGATTTAGTTTTGCTTTCTGTCATAAAATACAGTGATTCTGGGATGAGGTTTTTAAAGTACTTTCAGATGTCCTTGATCTACACTTGGATCCTGACCCAGTGCTTATTATATTAGGACATTCTGATTATACATGTTCACTAAGCAGTGCACAACAGAAATTCCTTACATATTGTTTGATAACAGCCAAAAAGCTGTTATTATTGTTCTGGAAAAATGTTAATCCTCCAACTGCTAAACTATGACTTGAAGAATTGAAATTTAATCTGCACTTTGAACGAACCAGATATCTTTTAAAAGGCAACATTGGACAGTTTCACAAGATTTGGGTCCCTTTCTTCTGTCACTTTCAGGGAGTTATATTCCCTGAAGCAATGTATTGTAACTAAAAATTTGACTATCACTGTATTGTATACTTACAGGCTGGGGTTGGGGTGTTCTTTTCTTTTGTTTATGTGCATATCAGAAAATTAATCCTGGAACTTATGATTATTGTAAGTCTGTTTAAGGACCAAATAAAACTTATTTGACAAAATTTTTTTAAAATGTTTTGAAGATATCATTGAACATTTAACTATAGTGAAAGAACATTTCTGCATTTACTTCTCTGGTTTTTATTTAAAATGAGACAAATCTCATGCTTTTATTTATGTTTTTTTTTTTTCTATTGATACCCAGACATTCAACATCTGACATGCATGTTTAAATTATTATTTTTTATTATATGCAGGGGAAAATAAGCGGGGAAAATAAGTATTGAACACAACATGTTTTTTCCGGGGAATAATATTTCTAAAGGTGCTGTTGACATGGATTTTAAGCAGATTTTGGTAAAAACCCAAACAATACAAACAGAAATAAAACAAAACAAAAAAATCTAAACAGTTCTGTCATTTCACTTGATGAAATGACAGAATTGTTTAGATTTTTTTGTTTTGTTTTATTTTAGGGAGAAAGTACTAAACTACTGAAACTAACTTAATACTTTATATAAAAGGCTTTTTTGGTGATGGCAGCTTAAAGACGCCTCTCGTAGGGAGAATGAAGTCACATGAATTGCTCAGGTGTGATTTTTTTTTCACAGACTTCAACAGAGTGTAAAAATCTTGGTTCTGGCTCTGTGGGTCTCATCTATCAAATCTGATCTTTAATTTGTATTTTATATTGGATTCAAGTTAGGTGTTTGGCTGGGTCATTATACAGCTTAATTTTCTTTCTCTGAAAGCATTTGAGAGTTTCCTTGGTTGTGTTTTGGATCATTGTCTTGCTGAAATGTCCACCCTGGTTTCATCTTCATCATCCTGATAATGTAGATGTTGGTCTGAAGTATTAATTTACAATGACGAAGGGCGGAGGGTTGCTGAATAACTACTGAGAGATTTTAGCTGCTGTCTGGGCTTTCACTGCCTTTCTACACCTCCCTTTCTTCATGTGTTCAATACTTTTTCCCTGTGTCATTTCATTTAATTACGCATAACTTCATTTGTAAACTAATTAGATTTGTTTTCTTTGCATATATGGATTTCTTTGGTTGTTACCAACATCCGGGAAAAATTTCAAGTCAACGGCACCTTTAGAAATATGTGTTATGCATTGCCTTTATTTCATTTTATATCAAAGCTGTGCGCTAGACTTGTTTGTTTATTTATTTATTGCATGCTTGCTAGAAATGTATGGTGTAAAAATCAGACCACGCCTATGTGTCAAACTGCTTTTGTCTTCAAGCACATTTACAGTAGCTTCACACCATAATAGAAATGAATACTGATGTTGTTTTTTTTGTCATAATCAGAATGCAATCTAAATGAATCAAGAGAGTTTAGCATTTGTTGGTTCCAACAACCGTTTAACTGAGAATTACAGCTACTGTGTAAGTAGACTTTTGTGTATTTTCTCTGCAACACTCAACAAATCTGTATCCCACCATCATCTCATCTCAGCCATCTGCTGCACAGGTCACAAGAGCCCCGGAGCCGGAAAACAGCTGACCAGAAAAGAAGAAGTATCAGCTTCCAGAGAGCGATTGATTTGTAAATAAGGGGAAGATCCCAGACCCACTGGCACAAACAGCCGTGAAGAACATTGGTTCAGTAACACAGGGCCTCTTGAACGAGGAATTAAAACCTCCTGACTTGTGTCGCCAGGGTCATACCAATGCCAACTGGTTCAAGATGACCCAAGAGGGCATCGGAGGTCAGCGTGGTTCTTTGTAGAAGTGAGAGAGGAAGTTGTTGATGTTGTGGCACATTCGCTGCACGTTTATTTAAGGAAGGTGTTTTTCTGCCCACTGGCATTTTCTCATCCTGACTCTGCAATTTTGTGTTTGACTCTTGTGCCAACAGGAAAATTGACTGTAGAGTTTCTGCAGCCACATAAATGTCACCTTCCATTATCAGTCTTTAATAGAAAAAATTGAAACACTTAACAATAAGGTTGTATTATAGTAATGTAATGAAAAATACATTTATTACAGATTTATGTAATGGAAATAAAGTTGTTTATTGTTAGTTCATGTTAACTCACAGTGCATTAACTAATGTTAACAAGCATGAATTTGGATTTTAATAATGCATTCATAAACGTTGAACTATTATTAAATGCTGTACAAGTATTGTTCATTATTAGTTCATGTTAGTAAATACATTAACTAACATTTACTAATGAAACCTTATTGTAATGTGTGACCGGAAATGTAATAAATGATGTCCTAAACATGCCTCTAAACATTATTATTTTTGCAATATTTTCCCAAAGTGAAACTGAATATTTACTGAATAATAACTAGTTGTGATTACTGGTTGTTAACAATTAGTACAATCTGGTCCTCGGATTCATTTGGTCCAGTGGTATTTATAGCACTAAGACTGTGTATTGTCTCTGCCTGTCTGTGGTTGCCCATAGATATTTGGAAATTGATTTTCAGCAATAAGAGATAACCTTTTCAAGGCAGACCTTATGAGCTTCAAGGATGTTCATTGATTGTTTATGATCTTGTTGAAACATGATAGTTTCATAAATAAGTTCAATTAATATATCTGTTCATATTAATTGAACTTATTTATGAAACTATCATGTTTAATACTGCGTTTTATACAGTATATGCAAAAAAATACATTATCTGTGATACACAGAACATTCCACCAATCAGAATGTTGCATAGAGCAAAACAGATACCAGACCATACAGATATTAAAGCCAATTATACATTTTCTGAAGCATAAAATAGCACCATTCTGACAGAAATACAGTCCTTGACATTAACACTAAATGGCAATGGAATGCTGTAGGTGTAACATGACTCATCTGAAGGAGCTCAAATTAAACTGGCATCCAGATATTAAATGGCTGACACTTGCCTACAGAGGAAGCAAGTATTTCATTCCACCAAAAGCACATAGAAACAATTATAATCACTTCACTATCTAAAGAGGTGTAATGGAGAGACTGCACAGGAATTTTTGTTAAAAGTGAAGAAAATCAGCTGTACTAAATCAGACAGCAACATCACCAGCAGCTATAACAGTGGTGACCAGGGCAATGTGTCACAGCACACAGTTCTGTGTAAAAACCTGTGGCTGATCAAATGGGCCAAATATTATCAAGATTAAAATGTAGAAAGTGGCCTGGTCCGACAAATCAAGATTCCTGTCAAATCAAGATTACATCATGTCAACTACAAAGCGCAAATACAGTAATAACCAGCAGACTGGTACAGACTGTTGGGCGACACATACTGTACCTAAGGCTATTATACTGTGGCCAATGATTTCTTCAGACATATTAAACTTGTTCTCCCAACAGCATAATCCCTAAAAGCTGTCAGGCATCTGAATATTGTTACAGACCAAGTGCACCCATTCGTGGCAACAGGATAATGCACCATGCCAGACGGCCAAAATCAGCAAGAATGGTTCAAAGATCATGCAGATATATTTCTGTTAATGCCTTGGCTTAACACCAATCCAGTTGAACACCTGTGGTTAAACTTTAAAGTAAGCTCGAACTGCATCACCAACAATCAACCACAATTTTAAACTTAAAACCATTTTTCTTCTTCAATAAGCTATTCTTGAATGTCATTCAACTTTGTTTTGGGATTGTATTTAATGTATTGCTTCAGGTTTTGTTTAAGCTTTAGTATCATCATAAAAGTATCAGTTTGGCACTGTTATAAATAAACAATACCCTTACATACCCTACTCAAGATTGGGTTCTGCTTGAGTGTGTGAAAACACATATAGGCCAGTTTGTTATTGTAGAAACATTGTCTAGCTCTTTACACCCCAAAAAATGATGCAAAATAAACTTTGATTGTTTTCATGTCGGTCAGACTTGATCTATGGCCAGTGAAAACTGTGATGGAGTCCGGACCAGACCAGTCAGCACCATATATTCTGTTTTATAATGCCTAATAACTTTTTGTTTATTGAACTATTGTATATCACACCTGCACTTGTGGTTTGGGTGTAAATATTACTTTTGATAGGCAGGCAAATTGAATTTCGAGATGTCCGCTGTATTACAGAGCTAATTCCCCCTTTTCGATCCATTTTTTTCCACCTTTCTACAGAGTTCATGATGGTGATTATTGAAATAGTCCTCAAAGACAGGGAAGATGTCTCTATCAGTGAATGGTGATTATTACTGAAGCAGACCTGTCTCGATTAGATACACTACTGTTACTCTAGCCGGCCCCATCTTTTCCTTATTCTTCCATCTCATTTCATCAGCGAGACCCATTTCTTGCTGTAATAATGAGATCTGAAGAGGAGAGAGCATGAGGTGCGTACGCTCTTCTTGAAGATTACTAGAGCACAGGACACAATGGAGCAGAAGCTCAGGTGTAGCTAACTATGCGTATCTAGGCATGTGCTGATGTTTAGTTGCCAGCTATAGGGTTTAATGATTGAAATATTATTGCCATCACTTTGAACACTAGAAGCATGTACCTTTTAACACTTCATGGTGCATTTGTAGGTATGACTTAGTAGTATCACAGAATTAGTTGATTAGTTAGTGTTGGGAAAAAAAATGAGGATACTGAATGTAAAATCAAATGTCACTTTAATTGTTTAAATTAAATTAAAAGATTAAAAGATCATATCAGTGAAATGATCCAATCTAAGAGTGTTATAATGTAAAAATACTGTTTTTTTTTTTTTTAGAATGTTGTGTATTCCTGTGAGGGCAAAGCTGAATTTTCAGTATCATTACTCTAGTCTAGATTTGCTGTTCAAATATTAAAAATGGTTGTTATTATATTATATACTTATTAATATCAGTGTCAAAATAGACAAGACTGTTGCAGTGTGGTTTCTAATAATTTGTTTATGTTGTGAGAGTATAACATATTTCTCTTACAATATGCTATAATCTATCTTTCCATCTTTCTTCCTTGAGTTTTGTCTTTGTCTTCTGAGGCCCAAGTCATGTATTTATAAGTCCCACTGCAAATACCAAATTTTCTTTTTCATATTTGGTACCAGTTTATCAGGAAATGATGATTTTTGTTCTCTTTGACTTGTTGGATGGAAACTGCTTTCAAACTTTTTTTTTATATGCTATAATGTTTTTTACTAGCGAAAATAGCATGATGTGGCCTACCATTTACCTCTCTATCTCCATCCAATCTACCTCTCTGTATTTACCTCTCATTTACAACTGATGTGCACAACTGAGAATGGCCTTATTATCCGATAAAACGTCCACAAACTATGATGGAATCGATTAACTTCCAGTATGCACATAAAAAAGTCAATTTTATTTTGTTTTAGCATTAACACAAAGCCAATTTATAATGCACTATGGTGATATGCATTAATGATAAACCAGCGGACGAACCACATTGCACAACATCTCAAATTGGTCATTGTAAAATGTCTTCGCCAAAGTCCATCATCAAAGTGGCTCAGTGTTATTACATCCCAGAACGGTTGAGCGGCTGCACTCTCAAAGAGTGGTCTTGCTATTCTTAAAACCACCTATGACTGCATTCATTGAGTTTTTCTGTTTTTTCTGTGATGTGTGTAATGTGAACGCTTATGTGGTTGTGTGGTGAAGCCAGAGATAAATTTCCACTTGTGGACAATAAAGAAAGTAAAGTAAAGTTTTGTTCTTTTCTTCTGAGGCACAAGTCATTTATTTATAAGAAAAAGGCTCACAGCAAATTCCATTTGGTTTTTGATTTTGCACGGTTGCTTAGTGGTTGGCACTGTCACCTCACAGCAAGAAGGTCGCTGGTTCGAGTCCCGGCTGGGCCAGTTGGCATTTCGGTGGGGAGTTTGCATGTTCTCCCGTGTTCGTGTGGGTTTCCTCCGGGTGCTCCGGTTTCCCCCTCAGTCCAAAGACATGGGGTATAGGTGAATTGGATTAGCTAAATTGGCCATAGTGTAGCAGTGTGTGTGTGAATGTGAGAGTGTATGGGTGTTCCCAGTACTGGGTTGCGGTTGGAAGGGCATCCTATAGGTAAAACCTATGCCGGAATAGTTGGCGGTTCATTCCGCTGTGGCGACCTCTGATAAATCGGAGATTAAGCCGAAGGAAAATGAATAAATAAATTGTTTCACAAATGTTTTATATAATATTCCAGTTTTGCACAAAAAAATTATTTGCATCTCAGGATGAAAATGTAGTTAGTAAAGAGATTATGGATTTGTGAATAATGTGAAGTAGTGTAATGTTTGTCTGGCAATAACAAAACTACAAGTTTAGTCACTTCAAAAACAGCAGTGTTTCTACTGTGCAAATAAGAAGTGTCATGCATCTTTTCAATCTCAAAACTAGTTTATTTATAAAGTCAGGGTAGAGCTGACAACACACATCTATTCTCTGTGTGCATGAAAGAAAGAAAATGTTGCATTTGTCAGCATTGTTTAATATATGTACAGTATTCACTTGCTCGGAACTATTTTCCAAGTCAACCAATTTACAATAAAGCACCAATCACCCCCATAGCATAACATGCTATAGCTAACTTCCATGTTGCAAGCCTGTTGCAAATCCCTTTCAGAGCAAGTGAGGTGGCCAAAGGTGTGTCGTGATTATTCATAATGTGGAATACAACAAATACGCTAGGCTCCCGTTGCTGGCTTGGCAACTGTAATCACAAACGTACTTCCAGAACTCTAAAAGCTGGGCTGGAGATGCAGGGGTAACAGGGGCAATCATCTCAGCAGGCTCTATGCCTGCTTATCTAACATCCTGAATGCAGGTGCACAGCGAAAGTAGCAGAAAAGCATTTCATCTGTGCTTCTGCTTAAAGCCCTGGACACCTGCGGTGATGACTCTACCTCGCCACATTTGCAGAGCCATTACAGAGCATTGTGAGACCGCGTTAAAGGGCACCAATTACCCCCATTCACTTCCATTCCCAGAGGTCCAAAAACTATCACTGGAAATAGGCCAACAACATCAGACCCGCTTTGCCGCTTAAAATATTTGTTTGTTTTCCATCTTTGTGTCGCTATATGTGCTTTTGTTTAGCTCTTCTCCCACTGTGTTGTTGGCTATTATGTCAAACCACTATTTACTTTTTTTTTACTTTAAAAGAAGATAGGCTACTTTACTTTCAGTTAAATATAAAATGACTGGTCTGTTTTTATTGGATGAAGCGTTTGTAAATTGTGCTAAAACTGCGCATTCTTTGTATCAACAGTGTATTGCTTTTGACAGTTGTAACTTTTGAGTAACTACAGCGGTGTGTGGAAAGCTTTGCCTCACCACATCCTAAATCACAGAGGATTGGGTGTACTGGTGTGTTTGATTAATGAGTTTAAATAGGGAAAGTGAATTAGGAGAAAATATCTGTACTATCCTGTGTGTGTGTGTGTGTGTGTGTGTGTGTGTGTGTGTGTGTGTGTGTGTGTGTGTGTGCGCGTGCGTGTGTGTGTGTGTGCGCTTGCGTGTGTGTTTGTGTGTGCGTGCGTGCATGCGTGTGTGTGTGTGTGTGAATTAGTATAACTTAACCTGTTTTATTATTATTTTTAATCCGTTTTTATAGTGAATGGGCAGCTAAAAATGCATACATTCACTGTGCTGTATATTTTGTCTTAAATTTATGTGTTCTCACTCATTATTGTCAGTGTGTGAGGTTGCATAAAATTGGCTTGTTAATGACTAACCTAACAACTATAAGGTCAGAATTTATGAAAGCAAAAAAAAAGATCAGATATGATGTTTTTGATGTTAAGTTTTCAATAAAATGTGCTTTGCAATAAAAACCTTTTTACTTCAGTTTTCCAAGTTGTTTTATGAGTTCACGACAATGCGAGGCTAGACATTTTAAGAGAGCGGTGAAGGAGGGTTAACCTCAGTGCCCACTCTCACAATACATGAGACAAAAATGAGGATGCAAATTTCAGCAGCTAAAAAAAGGCTGAGAGAAAAAGGTAAAAAAAATAAGAACTGAAAATCAAGGAACTGCAAGAGCACTCGGATTGGACTGATTGTTCGTATTTATAACTGTTACAGCATTTGCTATTCATCATAGAATAGAGGCGCACAACAACATGATCAGCAAAATAATGCACCCATCACCCCCATAGAATTTTATTCTTTAAAAGATAAGAAAAGCTACTGGTTCACATTCACTATTTTTGTCATAATGAAAATATATTCTGCTGCTTATGAATAAAGACGACTGGGGTATAATACTGAGAGAAAACATTCCAGTGAGATGCAAATGTGCTGTAAATGCATCCCTACTATTCATGTTCCGATTTTAACATTCAATCAAATATAAATCACTGCGCTCTTCCAGGTAGGTTTAGAGCTGTGACCAAATTTCTTCAAATGGCAAATAACAAAAATGATCCACACTTAATCATTTATATACAGCAGGAAATAAAGAGAGAAGCATGTCGGATAAGTGCCTTCATCTGTGTCATTCCAAGGTATTTAGTATAATTCCAAGTGGTCAAAATTGAGGTGAATTTTGAATACGTTTTCTAATTTTGCTTGCAAATGTTCCCTTTAATGTAGACCAAATCACTTTCTAATGGGGCAGATTATTGGGAAACATCCCAAGTGTTTTATTTATGTATTTAATTTTTACAATATTTTAGTCAAAACCATTTTTCTTTGATTATGAATTTGCGATCCTCATCACTTCATACATTTACTTTCACTTTGACACATTTCTAAAATCAGCAGTAAAGTTCTAAAAAACCTCCACATCAACTAGTTCCTTGTGCACATCATAAAAGCAATTTCTCATTCTTTTGAACAAGTAGGGAATAATTTATTATTCATGCAATTGATTTTGTACTAACAATTGCTTATGGCAGTTTTGTGTAACGTTCTCAATCATGGCTTTACAGCAGGTTGTATTTTGATAAAGCAAATTATTCATATGTTTTGCAAAAAAATTTTTGCTGTCAATTGTCATAGCTGTTATTCATTTATTTGTTTTTTTTGTTATACCCAATAGGGGTGCAACAGCATCCATATATGTAAATGTATGAAATGAAATTTCATTGACCGTCACTTATAAACCAAGAATATCACTGATTTTTAAAAAATACTTTTTAAAATGAAAAAGCAAAAGTTTTTTATTTTGATAATTTTTTTGTTTCTTTGACTGAATGTTTAGCATAACAGGGTTTTAGCTATAAATGAGGAAAACTGAAGGGAAGAAAATTATTGTAATCATTGTGGATTACTGATAGATAACTATTGAAACTTGAGTAAGTCGGCTGTAGGCTGCCAGTAGGATTTTTTTAATAACAGCCAGACTGTGCCACAGAGGCTTCTTATGGTTTCTATTTATTCACTTTCAAATAAACAGTGAATTCTGTGAATTACTCATTGATTTCTTTTATACTTTCTTTCTGAAATTGCAGGCTCTTTTTATCTTATTAAGATGTCTTGTGAAATACAGAAGGAGTAGTGTGTGTATGTGTATATATATATATATATATATATATATATATATATATATATATAT
>CAIGQV010018299.1:9674278-9711814 GCA_903798115.1 Danio jaintianensis | reverse complement strand
TATATATATATATATATATATATATATATATATATATATATATATATTTATCGTGACCATTATCTGACTATTTCGTGACTAAATCTAAGTTGAAATTGTGACTTTAAACGTTTTTTTATTTATGTTTATGATAGAAATGGTCAGATTTCTGACAAAGCATGACATAGCCTACTTAAGTCAATTATGTTATAAAAGTCAAAATGAAAACTTCCATCTGGAATTTTATTCTAAAGTGAGCATTTTTCTCAGGCTTTTGTGTGTAGATTCAGTAATTTCCTTTAAATGCGATGAAAAAAACCTATTCATCACGATAAAAGTGAATTTTTTTTTTAACCTACATAGAGAAACCTGTGAAAAATGCAAATTTTAGAAGAAAAATTCTGATGGCACAAGGTTTTTGAATCTGAAAATATGATATTGTTTTCGACATGTCAAAATTTCCCTTTTAATAATTCAGGAGTTCAACTTGGTAAATTATCATTTTGACATTCAAGTCAATTACGGTTGAAGTTAATTTTGATTTAGTAAGTCATAGCCGAAAATGGGCTCCATTATGGTCTCCACTATGGACCATAAAGTGTTTGGCTTTCCACTCACATCAAAAAATCTTTTATGCTCATCTGAAGGTTTGGAACAACCTGAGACTGAATAAATGATGCATTTCTTTTTCATTTGGGGTGAACTACCCCTTTAAGTGTTTATCATAATGGCTGGTAAACAGTGAGCTCCAGCAGATGTTGATGGAGGAGGTGATTCGGGCGGGTGTAGTCAGTGACGTCGTTCACCCTCTAATAAGTACAGCGCTCAGTGACAGAAGGAGCAGAGCACACTTTTAACATGCGTTCTGTCAGATCCTCATAACGCGGACAACCTTCACCTTTTATAGCGATCAAATCAAGCAATTTAGTTCTCGTTTGGGATACTTATCGACTCAGAAAGCAAGCCTTACAGTGGACCATCTGCTGGCATCAGCTGCAACAGGTGGGTTCGTCGTTTTCTCTTTGTGGCGATGTTCGTAAACTTTCCATTGTCAAACGCATTGCAGTGTTTCATTTCATTCAGCGCGCGCGCTCCGTAACAGACCATGTTTACGCGTGCACTGTTGACGTAAGCAGGCTTTTTAATGAAAGTATGCAGAACATCATTTTTCATTCACTTTCACTTGACATGAGAAGAAGAGTTTAACCCTCATACAACCAAGCTTTAAAATCGATGTTTCTTTTTAAAATAGGTTTAGTCATATTTTCAGTATGCATTATCCTGATTGCTAAGGGTCCGCATAAATATGTTTATTGTGAAAACACATTTATGTTATTTTGCAGAAAAAAATAATGAACATGATGGGTAACGTGATTAGCTTTGGAACAAGCAACAGTCCATTCACGTGTAATACTGAGGGAAGCTGACTTGATTGATTGATGATGCATATATTAACTTGGTTATTGTGCACTTAAAACATGCTATAACCTACATAATTGTGACTTGATTCATTTATACATAGCTTATAAACATGCATTAAGAACTTTTATTATTTTTGTAACTGTAATTATAATTCATGTACATTTTAAACGCATTTCGAATGCATACATCTTTTATTTAGTTCTAAATATTTGAGTAAAAAAAAAATTGGAGTGTAAAATGTATTAGTAGACAATCAAGGGCCATTTAAAACTGTGATAAATATTCATATTCAAATAATTTGTCAGTATATTGTACAATCTAGAAACGTTTTAAATAAAATGTTAAATAGTGTACTGAATCTAATAATGTCATTTAATAAAATATTTTTTTTAATCGATTTTTTTAATGCATGAGACAAAAATGACAGAAGAGCACAGAAAACTGCTGGAAAACGTATGACATAGTTCACTTATGATTCACTGAATGAGCCCTAATGCTGAGCTGCATATTGACCCAAATTTATGCAAGTTGATATTTTTCAAAGATGGTGAACCACTAAACCTGCTGGGAATTGAAATTTGTTCCAAAAGTCAGCAATACTGTCAGTGAGCTGAGCTGTGACATTGTGACTTCAGTCAATGGTGGTTAATATTCAAGTTTTCCTCACAAAACTGTTTTATTGTGTGTCAAAGCCACAGGTATGTCTATTTTTGTGTTATTTTAACTATTGAAACTTGAGTGAGTCGGCTGTAGGCTGAATTACTCTTTGATTTCTTTTATACTTTCTTTCTGAAATTGCAGGGCTCTTTTTATCTTATTAGGATGTCTTGTGAAATACAGGAGTGATTGATTGATATATATATATGAGAGAGAGAGAGAATGCTGTTTTTTTTTTTTTTTAATCTAATTTACTTAGAATATGTTTGAGCAACATTTTGCTACTATTTATTTCTATTTTATAAAGGCCTGCCAAATTTTAAGTTAAATATTGTCATTTTAAAGCATATTTTCTTTTTAGAAAATGACAGTTGTGAGTACATGATTGAAAGTAAAGCTTAAATATTGATGAAAAGTGAAATGTTGATGAAAAATTATGTTTAATAAATAATTATAAATAGTAAATCATAAATGTTTAAGAGTGTTCTCTTTTCCCCCCCATAGTTCTATATGTATTAACAAGTATTTTGCAGATGGACAAAATATGCTACTGATCAACACTAAAAAGTATAGTCAAGAAGTACTGTGTTGGAATTATGACGAGTAGTTTGCATAATCACTGAAGGAATAAAACATAAAAATGACCTCCGCAGGCATTAATAAAACCAGATCAAAGGATGAAATGATATGCGCATCACTTATGCATCAAGCATTCACATATAATTCCATTCCATTTATGCATTTGGCAGATGATTTTATCCAAACCACTTTTGTGTTCAATTTAAACTTTATCAGTTCTTATATTCCCTAGGAATGCGTTTCAACTTTAAGTAGCATGAGCTGTTTTAAGACAGTTTAACGTAATTTAAGATGAAATTACAAAGTTCTTTAAAATAATAATACTAATAACCAATTAAAAACTGAAGGCAACCACCAATTTTGTGATGTACTGGAGAACTTATTTTATCACAAAATTCTTCGATGCACTTAACCACTAGAAAGCTCCCAGTCGTAAAGGTTTGCATCAGGCTCAACGGTGGTCTTCCCTCTCATTCCCAGCTCTCCTGCACAGGGCATGGTTTCCGTCGCTCCTTCTCTTCCCTTATCCGTTTTCCGGCAGAGAAGGGAGTAAGGGAAGCTGGAGAGGAGAGAACGCACCGCGGCCTTGGGCTTTGTGTTTGGTATGCACTGCTGGCCGGTGGCCGGACGCTCTTTTGCCTCAAGAACAAACATCATGCCAGACTGGATGTCAGTAGAGAGTTGATGCAGGCAGATTCAGACTGCCCCGCTTTCCAAATCTCCCCCTTCTCTCTGTCTTCTGTTCTATCTTAGTCTCCTCTGTGGAGATTTATAGGAGTGAGAGGGTTCGAGGTTAGTGGGTTTTTTAATGGCTATTTTTTAATAGCTGCACATTATCATAATGGTGGGAACGAACAGAGGAATTTACTGTAGGTGTTTGTTGCAGATTGATTAATGAAACAGTGACGAAGCTCTGGAGCTGCATGGTGAAAATGTTGTTCATATTATATGTGGGTTCATATACAAGTTTTTTTTTTCCTGATTTATTTAATTAATTAATTAAAAAAGAAATCCACAAAAATATTACAACAGGTGATATTTTAAAAAAGTCTTGTCAATTATTTGATCTAACTCTATTTAAAGAGTTGCACAGGACAAAAATATGAATGAATTGTCATTTTAAATCTTTATACTTTGCCACTATCTTTCAGACCACTATAGGTTGTACCCATACCAGCTAGAAGTGTTTAATGATTTAAATGTTTTACTTTTTACAGTTATTAAACTCTTCACTTGCATTATATATATTCTCCTTGTTAGGCCTGTCCCAGTAATCAACATATTGACTTTTCACACAATACATGGACATGAGCTCAATCGTTTTTGGTGATAAAATGTAAAGCTGATTTAGCCTCTGTCACCTCATCTCTGTTTGAGGTGTCAGCAAGATAAGGAAACTCCTTTAGAAAAGATTCTTACTGACAGATGAAGAAAAGACGTATTTTCACATTTTCCTGAAGAGGACGGTTTTTAAGAAGTTGTCCAAATGATCTATGTTTCAAATCGGCAGTCCACTTCCAGAAAGTGACAGTGTAAAATGGCACACATTCACAAAAAAAATGTTAAAGCCATCTTGTTTAAGTTAACTTTTACTTTTTTAATGTCAAATGAACAAATCTAAATGACTTGTACGTTTTATGTTTTTGTCCCTTGAAAGTTTGTATGCCTATTTGCATTATTTTGCTGTTGTATATTTGTTTTATTATCAGTTCCATAATGTGATCTTAAAATTACAATAATATCACTTATCATAATACTTACTGTGACAATATATTGCACAACAATTTTATTATTATTATTGTTTTTTAGTGATTTTATTGTGATTCTCTATGTACACAATATTGGCAAAAGTTTTAGGCTAGGTGAAAAAAAAACCCTCTCAAATGTTTTGAATTTGAACTGCAATACCTAGTTCAACCATTAGGAAAATATGGAAAGGAAAGGAAAAATTAAGCAAATACAAGACATTTCATGGTGAGCTGTTTACATTAATCCCATAGCATAAAGGCAAAGGTGCAAGTACATTTGACCACTTACATTAAATTAGATAGGTGGATGTACATGTGCTCTTTTTCATGTATATTTGAGTGAATGGTAAAAAACTATCCTAGAGCACCATCTACTGTTAAAAACCCAGAGATCCCAGAGAGAATTGCGATGCCTTCCAAAAATCTAAGAATTTATTCACAAATTGTGAGAGATTGATTTATCGTCCCAGCACTTGTGCCAAGTAGAAAGTTTGGTGGAGGGGGATAATGATGTGGCGATGCCATTCATAAATTTGGCTTAGTCTTTTTGTTCAAGTGAATGGAGCTCTTAATACTTCAGCATACCAAGACATTTGAGACAATTTCATGCTCCCAGCTTTGTAGGAACAGTTTAGGGATGAACCCTTTCTGTTCCATCATGACTAGACACCATAAGACAAAGCAAGGATGTGCATTAAATCTGAATTGCCATGCATTAAAGTAATTTAAACACACTTAGTGGAGGCTAACCACCCTTCAAGTGTTGGGCGGTTACTTGCCTTTACGTAGTTAATAAAAAAAAAATGTAGCATACGCCAATCTGTTGATTATCCCCTACATATATAAATATTACAATAACAAATGAATAAGTGCAAGAACTCTAACCTGATTTCACCAAATAGGACATGTTCCTGAATTAACATCTTTGTTGATCAGAAACTAGGGATACGTTTACCGTTTATGTTAAGTTTAGGCTTACGGTTAGGTTTATGCACTTCTACATTAGTGTTTTCCAACTATTATTCCCTTCTGATTTTGGGAATATTTTACAGTTATGGTTGGGTTTAGGTATGGATTACATTTTCGAACTAAAATGATGTTCCAGGATCAACATAGATGTTAATCCAGGATCGCATCGTACTTGGCAAAATCATGACGTGCAT
The DNA here is from genome assembly GCA_903798115.1 of Danio jaintianensis. Lineage (NCBI taxonomy): Eukaryota > Metazoa > Chordata > Actinopteri > Cypriniformes > Danionidae > Danio > Danio jaintianensis. Next base: position 9,706,266 of record CAIGQV010018299.1, on the reverse strand, counting down.
GAAAGAAATGCTTGTTTTTACCATTTTATGTTAAATTATATTATTTGCAGTTCACAGCATAGCTTGCTTTATCCACTTTATCACATCATCCTTTTGTGTTTCTGTCATTCTGCAGGTGCTTGTTCTTGTTCTGTGCTCAGGGTATGTTTTGGCCGGTTGCCTGTCTGTACTGAACAAGAGTTCAAAAGTCCTCACTGAGTCACCGTTGCCGTCTGGAGAGACAGTGTGGTGAACCGCCTCGCTTGCCAGTACAGTCTACAACACTGAGGAGGTAAGACTCACTTTAAAAGACTTCTGCATTAAAAAGAAAGACTGTAAAGTGCTGAGTGAATAAAACTTCTCTTCAGTGTGCATGGATTCTTTCTGGGTGGATTTTCAGTGCTGGAGAAATGTAAGTTAGAAAGCGGTTTAGATTCAGGCCATCACTGACTGTATGTGACTGTCTGGAAGTTTAGTGAATTCACCTAAAAAAGACAGCTACGCAAAACACAAAGTTGTTTTTTTCAGTGTTCGCAAGCTGCTATTTAAGTATTTTAAGCAAATATCTGTTATAAAACTGTAGTGAAAGCAGCTTTTTTATGCATTCCTGAGTAGCGTGGCGCTAGCAGTGTCGAGGTCGTAGGCTCATTCCTGGAAATGCGTAAACAGATAAAACATATTCCTAGAATTCAATGTAAGTCACATTGGATGAAAGCATCACAATATGCATTTGAAAATGAATGATGTGACTGCTACAGGTCATTATGGCAGCAGAACATATTTTGCATTTCTTTGTAATGAAGTATAAGAGCTGAAATATAAACATAAATTGGGATTTTATTAGAATTTATTTATGCATGCATGTACAGTAATACAATCAGAGCTGATTCTTCCTATACACAGAACATGAATGCTGTGTAGGACCCTGAACCAGCAGGGAGCCCCCTTGCTATCAAAGAAAACATAATGAAAAGAACTGTGCAAGAGTTTTATTTATTTATTTTTTATTTTAATAAAAAAAAAAAAATTCTGTGGTTGTGAAAACACTATGAAATAATTATAAAAATGGCTGCATCCAGTTCGGGTCCCTTAAAGCCATACACCGTCATCCTTTCCAGAGATTGTCTTAGTTTAAATAGGTTAAATTGTTTCATTTATTTGCACTTTATTTCTATTTTACTTATTTTATTGTTTGTAATTTCATCAAATTACTGAGTGTTTCATCTCAGTGTTGTTTGCTGACAGTGAAACCCCTCTGAATGAACAGATTAAGGGGTTTGGGGTCATTTTGGGATTTTTATTAACACACTGACAGGGCCCCCAGAGTTTTGTTTAGGGCCTCAGAAGTCAAGAATCAGCTCTGAATGCTATGTTATGTATATATGTACTGTATGTTTGGTTGAACACCAAATATGTGTAATAATGTTTGTTGTCTTCAATCTAATTTGTTACCCAGTGTGTACTGTAAGAGACTTCAGTCAGTAATCATTAACTTAAGGATGTGTTGTATTACGACTCTCCTCTGTGCCTACTTTTGTCTGATTGAAACTTAATGAAAATAAATAAATCACTGTTCAGATGTTTGGGTGAAAACTTTTTTTTTTCTTTACTTTTTTCTTTTTCTTTGTCTTTTTAATGCTTATACTAAATTAATGCTTTTATACTGCATGGGTATATTCAATGAATCAAAAGTTGCAGTTAATATATTGTTACTTTTTCTATTTCAAATAAATGCTTTTCTGTTCCTAAGAAAAAACTGTAAACATATTCCAAATATATGTATGTGTAATTAGATTTTTATTACATTTCAAATGATTAGATATTATTCACACAATGGCTTTATATTGTTCATATTTCTTGTATTCTCCTAAATTCTTTTCCCTCATTTATGCTTTAAAAAGTAAAATATATATTTCTTTAAATCACCTGTGTATCATATCAATTAACTATTGATATGACACACAGGTGATTTGATATGACACACAGGTGATTTAGAAATATTGAATCGCCATGTAAATGCAGTCCATGGTTCTAAATTTTGCAGAAAGGGAACTTGCAGTCAAGCATGCACAAGACAAATAATAAGTTCTCTGATGTCGGTAAATTGTAAATAAAATATGCAATATTTGCTTGTTCATGATTTATTTAAATATATTTAAAATAATATATTAATCTTATGTTTTAATTATTAGCTTTACGTCAACTCATGAACCCTACAGTTTGGGAAAACCTGGCATAGTGTATAAATGTAATGCATTTCATAATGTTGATAACACAGAACTGACTATATTAAGGCCTTCAATATATATTTCTTTGCTTCTTAATAAACAGTGTTCCTAAAACACACTACCGTTTCGTAAAAGCTGGGATAATAATCTAGTTAATAAGCTTATGATGATGCCATGGTAACATGTTAAAGCGTTTGATGCCACTTTGCTAGAGGCCACTTTCTTAAAAATACTGTATGAAACCCATTTACACTGTGTGTGAAAAACAGTGTGGTGCTGTATTTACAAATAATGAAAAGTATTTTGAAAAGTCTTGACCTTGATGTAGGTTTATGAATTCTTATGAAAGCTAACAAATGTATCATATTTGGCCATTTTATTAAGCTTGTGTTACAGTGATAATTTTTTTGCTTGTAGTCCACCTTATTCTTAATTAAGTGTTTTTTTTTCTATATTAAGTTAAATTGACGCTATTGTGCTTTTTTAGATCATATCTTTCATGTAGTGTGTATTATAGCTGTTCAATAATTTAGAATGTAGGTGATTTCACAGTGCACAATAAATGTCTCCAGAAAGAAGGACTCAGAACTCTCTTAAAGGTATAGTTCACCAAACAATAAAAAAATGGTCATCATTTACTCACCCTCCACTTGTTCCGAACCTGTCAAAGAAGATATTTTGAAGAATGCTGGAAAGCAACCATTGACTTTCATAGTATTTTTGTGTCTGTTATGTGTTTAACAGCAGAAATTCAAACATGTTTGAAACCATTTAAAGGTAAGTAAATAATGACAGTGTTTTTTTAATTTTTGGGTGAAGTGTCACTTTAAATGAGTCCTCAGTAATTACAGTCTCACTTCCTGCACAAACCTATGAAGGTTTGTAACAAATTTGCATAAATCCAACCTTTAGTTTTCATTTGTTGAGGCCTGGAAGAGTTTGGTTGCTCTAGGAAATCCACTCTGCATGCAATTCCAAAGCATGTAGACTCTAGTTGTCATTGAAACTGTAAAACTAATGCTATTGTTACGGTGTGTAAAAGATCTTACAAAGCCTGCAGAGCTAAAATTCAAATATGGTAACGAGCCTTTGGCTAACGATACATGATGTAAGTGTTAAACCAATCACAACAGACTGAGTCATCTGACCAATCAGAGCAGAGTAGTCTCTCAGAGAGAAGGGGTTTAGAGAAACCAGATTCTTGAATGAACCATTTCAGACATCGAGAAAAGAATTGATGCTCCAATGTACTTTATTAAATGTATTTTTAATTACGTACAATATTGCATGTTTTTTGGATGCATGTAAACCTAGTGTTTCCTAATTGAAAATAGGAAATGTCAAAGTAATTCAAGTTCTTTAAGAGCTGCTACGAATTACTGTCTACTTAATCTTGTTTTTCCTGCTAATTTCCCACTGTAAATCTTCCTGCTTTTTCTCCTAGTATAGAGGACTGAGGAGTTCACCATGACACACTTCAACAGTCCCCCGTTACTGATGTGACAGCACTGAACTCATCCGCCTTTACCATGTCCGAGTATCCCGAAGGAGACAGTCCTCTTCTTCAGCTGCAGGAAGTGGACTCCGGCCGGGTGGGAGGTCATGTCCTCTCCCCCATCTTCAACTCATCCTCTCCATCTCTGCCAGTGGAGAATCACCCCATCTGCATCCCATCGCCCTACACAGACCTCGGCCATGACTTCAGCACTCTGCCCTTCTACAATCCCGCTCTGCTTGGGTACAGCACATCACCTTTGTCTGACTGCTCATCTGTGCGCCAGTCGCTAAGCCCGACTATATTTTGGCCACCTCACAGCCATGTTTCCTCACTCACATTGCATCAACAACAGACTCGACTGCAACAAAACCATGCTACTAGTGGGACCTGGGCAGAACATACACCACATGATCATGCTGAAGAGGAAAACAGGTATGTTCAAGCTCAATAGTCCTTCAAACCTTTATGAGCTAACTTAAAGGGACAGGTTACCCCCCCCCCCCCCCCCCCAAAAAAGGAAATGATGTCATCATTTACTCATCTAAAAATGCGTCCAAAGCTTCATGAATTTCTATTGTCTAAACACAAAATTAGAAATCTTGAAGAATGTTTGTAAACCAGTAACTATTGACTTCCATAGTATTTTCTTCTACTATGGATGTCAGTGTTTTCCAGCATTCTTGAAAATATCTTCTTTTATGTTCAACAGACAATTGAAACTCATAAAGCTTTGGAAGCATTTGGAGGTGAGTAAATGATGACAGTTTTATTTATTTTGGGGTGGGGGGGGGGGGGGGGGGGGGGGTGAACTGTCCCTTTAAGTTAGCATGAAAACTGGTTGGTGTGACTGTAACTTTTTAATTTCTTGAGGTTCCTTTAACAGCATTGATAGTGAAATAGTTTATTATTAGAATATAGTCAGTTAAACAGACCTAAACATTGTTGTTTAACCACAGTTGTTTAACCATAAAACGAGATTAAATGAAATTTAATGAACTGTCCCTTTAAGTTAGCATGAAAACTGGTTGGTGTGACTGTAACTTTTTAATTTCTTGAGGTTCCTTTAACAGCATTGATAGTGAAATAGTTTATAATTAGAATATAGTCAGTTAAACAGACCTAAACATTGTTGTTTAACTACAGTTGTTTAACCATAAAACGAGATTAAATGAAATGTTGACAGTATTTGCTATAAATTACTGTATTCATTTTTCATGTGGGAGATCTTATGCTGCTCTGAATTTAGGTTCATACTAGTATTAAAGTGGCGAGGTTTGAATTTTCATGTTGCAATTGACCGTATGCATGGAATGTTCTTAAGCCAGCATGAAAACTTCCGGTGAAACGTTGATGTGACTGTATCTTCAATTTCACAAGCTTCCTTTAACAGCTTTGTTAGTCTAATACCTAGTTTATAATCAAATTATTTTCAGATATATAGTTAGATATAGTTAAATTTAAGCAGGTGGTTCATTCTGCTGGGGCAACCCCTGATGAATAAAGGGACTAAGCCGAAGGAAAATGAATGAATGAATGAAATTTAAGCATTGTGAGGGAAAGCAGCTGAGCACTGAACACTAACATGTCTAAGATCTGTCTTGTTGAAAGTCAACGATCTACACTGCTTGATTGAGACAAAGCTTAAAGTGGAACACACACCAGACAAGAAGCACTGCATTGTGCAATAGCACTTTTTTTTAAATATGAACACAATATTATATTCACTAAATATAGAATGACATGACAGTTCATATAATGTCTGATCATTTTTTCTATTATGTAACTCTGGCTGTCTAAATGGATGCTTAGATGTATTTGTCCATTCCTCCTTAGCAAACCACTGGTGAAGCGGGTAGCAGATACAGAGACGTCTGTGTCTCTGAGAGGTAAAGCTGACATGCACTACTGTGCCGTCTGCAGTGATTATGCCTCTGGATATCATTATGGCGTGTGGTCGTGTGAAGGATGCAAAGCCTTCTTCAAGAGGAGTATACAAGGTAAGTACTCATAAACTTTATTGTTCTTACTTATAGAGATGTACTGATATTAATCGATGATGATGTTGGGTTTTGACTGATAACTGAGAAAAATTCTCTCTAAATAATTAACTGATAACTTAAATGTTGTCAGATGATAAATGGCTGATAGTAAACATTCGATTAGTCTAAACCAATTAAAAGCAAAACCCTAAAGGCTCTATTAATTGGATTAATTGAAGGCAATTTTGTGTTGTGCTTTTTTTTGATCCCCTGCCAAATAATTACATCCTTGTTGAAGTCACTACCTGATTGCCTAATCCAAAAACTTACTACTAATTTTAACCCTCACACCTAACCCTAAACCTACCAGAACAAGGGTGGTAATAATCTGACAGGGGTCAGAATTAGGCACAACACTGGTTCTAGTAAATCTCCAATACATGCTTTCAGATGGAGCAACATTTACTACAGAGTCATAGTACACTGACATGCTACACACAATTGTGCTGAATCAAAATTGATTTAATCAGACAATAATGGCATAGAGATAATCGTTCTGTGATAATGACAGCTTTTTGACAGCTTCTTTATGAACTACAGGTCTGGGTAGTAAATGCTGCATATGAAAATACCACATTTAATAAAGTTTTTACTCCAAACTCACCTCATAACTTCAGCCTAGTAAGATGATTCCATAGTTTGTGTTATTTATGAATCACACTGAACAAATGAAACCGTTAAATATTTTTCTTATAATGCAGTGCTTTGGGGATTTCCTGGATGTCTTCTTCGTGGGTATTTTGAGTTTTTGCGTTAGAGCGCCCTCTGGCCTTTGGAGGAGATTTACTACTAATCACACAACTGTGCTTCCCTGATGAGATGATAATTGCAGCTTTTTAATGCTCAATTGCATTTATGATTTATTGATTAAACCCTCAGTCCTAATCAGTTATTTTGAATGCAATTTTTAAAGTTGAAAATCATGTTTACATTGGTGAAATTAAATAAAAATTTAATAAAATAAATACAAATTTTAACTGGTAGTTTAAAAATACTGATTTTCTAACATTGATACATGTTATCATAATAATAATGTTTGCACTGCTGATAATAAAAAAATCCCTGCCATCTTGTCCATCCCTAAATTAATGTAAGATCAATTCATGGGATCAAAATTTTCACTCACATTGATAGAATATTCAGCGTACAAAATGTAACTGACATTGATGGTCGTTATTGTAAATTTACATACAGATATGTGACTTGACTTGTTTTTTTTTTTTATGTTTTTTTTTTTCATCTGTATGAATAGTAAATTATGAAAGGTCTTATCTTGCTTTTATAAATGTACATTTACATAGCCATCTTTACAGTTCATAATGATACCTTCACAGCCATGTAAATTAGTTTTTACACTTAAAAAATACTTTTTACTAATAATTCATTTAAATTGATCTTATATAATGACATAAATAGAAGCAATCTTGTACATCTTGTGATGTTCTATGTCTCAACAAGATAATTGCCAAGCTTTAAAAACTGCTCAGTGGATAAAAGCGAACATCTAATTTATTTTCTCAGGACACAATGACTACATATGTCCTGCCACCAACCAATGCACTATCGACAAGAACCGCCGCAAAAGCTGCCAGGCCTGCCGACTCCGAAAGTGCTATGAAGTCGGAATGATGAAATGTGGTGAGTCTCTGTCCTTTTAATTCTCCATCCCTCCATTTTTACGCCCACACAGTGAACTGATACTTCAAAGCTGAATTGATGGACTTTAGTTTATGTCCCAATATTAAGAAGCTATCATGCCATGAACGTGTGATCTGCATCATCCTTGTAATGATAATGTGATAGAGCCTGATTATTTATGGAGGCTTGTTCAAAGGTAGCTTAAACCCAATTAATACAGACAAAAAATATAAAAAGTTTTACATTTGAACATATATTTTAACTTTTCAGATCATTTGTCTTAGGTCTTGGGTTAAATGAATATTGTGGAGGGCTAGTTATGTTGCTGTATAGACCGTTACTGTCTGTCTTTTTCCATTTGTGTAATCTCAAAGTTTCAAAGGAGATTGTGATATACAGTACTGTCATCTCATTAGTTAATGTGTTTATGAACTCTTTAGAATGTGTGGTGCATGATGAAATACACTGTTTTTGTCATTTTGTTTTTGTAACTGTTTGGTTTTGCTTTCTTTTTAAATTAGGGATTTCAATTTCCACAAATGTCCAATCTTTAAGGTGCCTTGAACAATATATCATCATTCTCAATTTATATGTCCAAATATTATCATCCTCATGTGAGTAACTCCCATTCTAAGATGTGATCCATATAGTTTTAAATGTAAAGACCACATTTATTCAGTGAATAATAAATGTTATCTATGGGTTTTCATTTTTATTGGGGAAATATTTAGGTTCTATAACAAGTTAGTTTATGAATTTTTATTTGTTATAGTACTGTATTTTTGTTTGCATTGTGGCGATACGGTGGCTCAGTGGTTAGCACTGTCGCCTCACAGTCAGAAGGTTGCAGGTTCGAGTCCCGGCTGGATCAGTTGGCGTTTCTGTGTGGAGTTTGCATGTTCTCCCTGTGTTCGCGTAGGTTTCCTCCAGGTACTCCGGTTTCCCCCACAGTCCAAAGACATGCGCTATAGGTGAATTGAATAAACTAAATTGGCCGTAGTGTATGAGTGTGAATAGTGTGTATGGATGTTTCCCAGTACTGGGTTGCAGCTGGAAGGGCATCTGCTGTGTAAAACATATGCTTGATAAGTTGGCGGTTCATTCTCCTGTGGTGACCCCTGATGAATAAAGGAACTAAGCCAAAGGAAAATGAATGAATAAATGTTTGCATTGTTAAAATGTCTGATCTGCTTTATGCAACAGTAAATCATGTTTGTTTTCAGACGATTGTAGTGATGCTTTCTTTTTCTATGAAAAAAAACATATGTTGGTTATGACATTGTTTAAAATATTGTGTGTCATATAGAATATTGTAATATTTAGCATGCATATCATATATTGCACAGCTTTATCTGATTGGGAAGATCAATGAAGCAAGCAATGTTTTGAAAGCAGAGTTTTCCAACAGATTGACGTAAATGACACCTACCAACAGATTGACGTAAATGAATGACATACGGCAGATTTTAGTTCCAACCCCAATCAGACACACCTGAAACATCTAATTAAGCTCTTTCTAGGTATACTAGAAACTTCCAGGCAGGTGTGTTGAAGAAAGGTAGAGCTAAACTATGCAGGACACCGGCCCAAGTTTTATGACATACAGTACTGTATTTCTGACTCTGCATATTAACAAAATTTACAGACTTCACCCTCACATTTGTATTCATATCAGTTGCTATTGAATGGCAATTTATTTACTCAATTTACGTTTAACACTATAATCCTTTAAACTAGCATACAGCAGTTACATTGTGTTTTCTGCAGGGTTGCGGCGAGATCGTAGCAGCTACCAACAAAGAGGAGCACAGCAGAAGCGCCTGGTCCGATTCTCTGACAGGATGAGAATGACTGGTCCGAGGTCTCAAGAGATAAAGAGTGTCCCGCGTCCCCTCAGTGGGAATGAGGTGGTCCGAATATCACTGAGCCCAGAGGAACTAATCTCCCGGATCATGGAAGCAGAGCCGCCGGAGATTTACCTCATGAAAGACATGAAGAAGCCCTTCACTGAGGCCAACGTCATGATGTCACTGACCAACCTGGCTGACAAAGAGCTCGTGCACATGATCAGCTGGGCCAAGAAGATCCCAGGTCAGTCTACTACCAGATTTATAAGAAGATCTTACACTATACCAGTCTGGAATCAGTAAGATTTTTTTTTTGTTTTAAGATTTTTTTAAAGGTGTTAAGTTCATTTTTACCTATGTTCATAACTATGAAGCACTACAAAAAAAATGTTTTTAGCACTGATAATGATAAGAATTATTATTAATTATTGAGTACCACTAATACTGTAATTGATCATAATAGAAAAGAAACTCAGCATGTATTAATGATTTCTGAAGAGTCATTTGTCACTGATGATTGGAGCAATGGTGCTAAAAAAAACAATCTTTTAATCACATGAATAAATATAATTTTAAACTACATTCAATAAGAAAACAGTTATTTTAAATGGCAATACAATTTCAAAATCTTTTTAATTGTGTTTTCAATCACAAAATGCAGCCTTGGTGATAAAAAAATAATAATAGAACATTGGTCACATTTAATCAAAATTCAACATTTCCTAATGCATTATAAAAATTCTAATTTATGCTTGTTAACATTAGTTAATGCACTGTGAGTTAACATGAATTAACAATGTTAACGTTAGTTAATGGAAATGTCCTTCAGAGATGAATAAATACCATAATAAACATATTGTTCATAGTTTGTTCATGTTAGTGAATACATCAACTAACATTAACTAATACAACCTTATTGTAAAGTGTTACCAAAACATCTTACCCACATTGACACATTACCCACCTTACAAACATCGATCCCAAACTTTTGACCAGTAGTGTATAATATTTGCTTAGTGTGTTACTTTTTGTATACAATACTTCAATGTGAATAATAGTACAATAATTACTTATATGTGAGTACAATTGTCAAAAATTCTCTATATTTACTGTAGTAACTTAAATCTTGCTAAATGCAAATCCACATGTAATAGAGCTCTTAGAGGATCCATTTGTAGATTAAACCCTGAAAGCTGATTCACTGTGGATTCCCTCTGGAATCTCTAATGGGCTTTCATAATAGCTGCTTTCGATTTATGAGTACACTAAGGGACGTGGTCAACATTAGCTGATAAGAATTTAGACGTATCTCCTGTTTTCAAACTAAATTGCAGTTATTACATCATGCTATGCTCTGACACGAATTGTGACATGTTGTTTTTGTGTTAATGATGTTTTAAGTCATTAAATATGTAGGCACAGAGTTCTCGAGCTGAGGGACTCTCGGGCAGAGTTGACAAATTTTGCAATATTACTGTACAGAATTAATATTCTACTAATGATAAAAACTAAGCTAAGATGATAAAACAGAGAAACTTTTGTGAGACGCAGGAGCACTAAAGGAAACTGTGCGTGCTGATGATTTTGTTTCTATGGTAGCAGATTGGCAGGACACTCTAGGATTGTTGCTATAAACTGCAAAAGTATATGAAATTTACAAATGATAGTCAATGGATTTACAATTTAATTAATATCTTGAATGTTTGTATTAGATTTTGAAAATATCTTGAATTAATATTAATCTCACAAGTTTAGGGTTCACTTCTGCCATCCTTAACTTTTCTGATGGGTTCAGATTATCAAGAGTTTTCGGTATAAAATATGAATTTGTGTTACATTACACGAATAATGAGAAATTAATCTGACAATCACTGAAATACTCATGTTAGCAGCTTTTGTTTTTAAAGCAAACAGTGGTTTCATATTCCATCTGGCCATCGTGTAACTCAAGTAATGTTCACCCCAGACATTATTAAACCCATAAATCAGATCTCACTATTCTAAAATACACATTCGAAATGCCTGAGAGAATTTGTGGCTCCAACAGTGCTAATTCTCTTTCAGGTCTCCAGGACTGCAGATAGGCCTACAGTATATATTAAACCCTAAAGAACCATTTGTGTAGTGGATGGATTAAATATATTTTCTGTATTAAAGTAAGCTCTGATGTTTAAAGTATCAGTTTGTTTGAAATGAGCCGCTGGAAGGATTTTGTGAAACCATTTTTCCTCATGTCCTATTTTTCTGTATTTATAGGTTTTTGTGTTTGCTCACAGAACTTTTACGTTTACACCAGAGGCTTTACGTTTGCTTGTAAATCTTTAAATTATTATTTTCATGGTGGCAAGAAAAACATATTTCAGTCTTTTTATTTATGTATTTATTTATTGTTTCCATAAGGGCTTTGTGTGTGTATATATAGAGTAGTGAGTATTGCGCTGTGAACGGCTTATGTGTTTACATGCAATTTGTGTGTGTGTGTGTGTGTGTGTGTATGTGCGTGTGCGTGCGTGCGTGCGTGTGTGTGTATGAAAACGTAACATTCTGTAGTGCATTTAATTATTGTTTAAGGCCATCAGTGAAATGCGGTCTAAACAGTCACTCGATCATTGCATGTAAAGTTTTTGGACATTTTCTTGGACACTTTTAATGCTTCCAAGCAGTTTGTTGCATTTATAAAGCGCCCATGACTTGAGGTTGTTCAGTATGATGCAATTTAGTTTCAATGTGCGATTTGATTGAACAGGAATCACAGGACTGGTTTTTCTACTCAGCCAATCCCCCATAGACAAGAAAAAATAAAGTAGTGACTGCAGTTTGAAGGAAAATAGTACCGATACAGCACTAAAAATGTACTCAAGGCAAAGTAAAAGTACAAATTTTTAAAACTACTTAGTAAATTACAATTCCTGCACTGTAAAAAAATACTGGTTGCCTTAAATTTTTAAGCTGAATCAAATTAACCTTATGAGTCTTTTGAACTTAAATGATATTAAACTGACTTAAAACAGCTTGTGTAACTAATGAAATTAAGTTGGAACATGATTAACTTAGTTTAATAAGTTACAATTAACTAAAATGTATGTTGTCATGACTTATTGATCATATATATTTTTTACAGTGTGAGAAAAACTACTCAATTACAGTCATTTGAGTATTTGTAATTTGTTACTTTACACCACTGGAATTCACATGTGCAAAATATTTTTGAAGTACATTCTCCATTTGAAATTGAAATGTTTAAATACACATTGTGTATTAAATATACATTGTCACTCAAGAAATTGTTGAACTTCAGAGGCAAAGCCTTCAGAGGAAAGCAAACACACCAGCCAAATTCACTCAGTCATTCATCTTCACAATGGGATTTAGCATAAGGTTTTGACCTTCACAAATTGGGAAGTGGTTGTCTTGTGTCTGTCTTTTCCCAACACACTGGTTTTTGAGTGGCCAAACAATCTGAAAAAAAATCACAGATGATGAACTGCAGAAATGATTGGGTCAAAAATACATGATGTCCACTACATCAACACCCACCAATTGTCTGGAAGACTTTCAAGAAAAAGAAGCCTCAACTCACATTCAAATCAAACTCAATCATCTTCAATTTTTTTTATTAGTATTTTGAACAAAATATCAAAAGGTTGAAAAAAGAAAAACATTAGTCCCAACATTAGTGGAGTGCATTGTTTTTCAAATCTATTTGCGATTCACTGGCAAATGATTTATCGGCCTAAAATGTGCATTTCCCCCCCAAATGAATTAATGTCTTTGATTAATGAATTACTGTATTCTTATTCTGCACACAAGCAGTTTGTTTATTCTCAGAACAGAAACTTTCCTCAGACTCTTCTTTTTAGTTATTCCAGATCTGAGGGCATTATATTTCTTTAATTGAAAGAAGCTCTGCCTGCAGAAATGAACTTCGCCTGTCCAATTATCCTCAAGTTCAGGGTTTGTTGTGCAGGTAACTGACTGAAGCTGTTTTTTGTAAGTGTGTGAGCAGGTAACGAGAGCTTCTTTCTCTCCGCAGGTTTTGTGGAGCTCAGTCTTTTCGATCAGGTGCATTTGTTGGAGTGCTGCTGGTTAGAGGTGCTGATGCTGGGATTGATGTGGCGCTCTGTTAATCACCCTGGAAAGCTCATTTTCTCTCCAGACCTCTGTCTCAGCAGGTGACTAGTGCCAGTTAATTGTATTTATCCTTGCTGTTGACTAATTTATGAAAAGGCACATGCTTGGATTGATTTATTTTTTTTACAAATGGTTCTGATTGTCTTTAGTTTTATGCAGATGTCTGATTGTACTGTGTCCCAGGGTGATATGAAATTGTTCACTGTATAGGTGATTTGAGGACATGTTTGGACATGCAACGGTTAAATGTCATTTCAGCTATAGTTAGTCAAAGTTAGCAAAGTTTACCTAAATACAATTAATAAAAACACTGGATTTTCTCTCTTGGTTTGCATTTTTTCTTGCATTTCTGCCAGAGCTGTTGTCAATATTGCCTGAACTGATGTAACTGTGAATGCTGAAAAGTACAGACAGTCATGTAATTCCTACTAGAAAGCACCTAATTTGTAATAGTTTTTTTTTTCAGCATGATAACGATCCCAGACAGGCTGCTAATGTAATGAAATCATATGTGGAGAGAAAAACGGCTGATGAAACAAAGACCTCCACAGAGTCTAGACCTGAACATTATAAACAGTATGTATAGGCATTATTATAGGCAGTATGAGATTCACCTGGGGACAAAAAGAAAGATAGAACTCTTAGAAATGCTGTAAGATGCTTGCTATTAAATGGCACATAATTTCAGAAAAGACAAGTTATTGCTTGGTGCTAAAGAGGTCACGTTAAACACCAAAATAATCCAAAATAATTTTGTTCTAAATAGTGTGTACTGTTTGTATATTAAAGGTATAGTACACCCAAAAGTAATGACCCTGCACTTGTTCCATTAAAAAAAAAAAAAAAGCAATTTAAAGTTTTTAATTTAGTACATATTACCTATATTTGACAACTTTTGTCTGTGAAATCATGCTCAGAGAAAAAGATTAAATGATGTACCGTATGAGATCTGTTTTACACACTTACTGTATATGCATTTAGCTATAAAGACCATACTTAATTAATAAGACAGTGTTTATATTGAATATTAATTCATATTTATTCCTTTTAATTAGTATGTCATTGCATTTTAAAATTGTCTTGAAAATGGTACAAATCAATAAAACAGCATCCAAAAACAAACGTCAATAAAACTTTGTTTCTAACAAATTGGTGCATATGTTTGAAACTAGAGTTTTTCCTTTCCCCATTTATTCAGAACAGTTGTGCTTGTGTAGAATATAGCAGAACATCTCAAGAATACAGCTGTCAAAGTAATTGAGCGGTTTGGCCAGATGTGTGAACGAGAGCTGCCAGTACAACTGTGGGAAGACAGGAACCGATTCTGCTCTGTTAACATGCTCGCTCTACTCTGATGCCCTTTCCACCCACTGACATGCTGTGCCCATGTCGTAATGTGAGAAAAAAAAATACTGGGCCTCCACAGACTTTATACTGGACTCTACTTCCAAAGCTCTCTGGTTTGCTGTAAATATGCTCAGCACCTGATCTGCTGCCAGACTGTTACTATATTTTCATGGGCTGCGTTTTGGACCAGGAATTCGTTGTATCATTGCTAAAAGGATCTAAAAGAAAAAAAGTGCCAGAAAAGAGTGCGTGCCATCTTTGTGACTACAGTACAGCTGCTATTAATTACTATAAATATTGTTTGACACAAGTACAAATTTCCTATAAATTACGGCTTATTTTCACCAAGGACCACAGCTGTAATGATAACAGTAAACATACAGTGCCAGTTAAAACTCCGCTTTGGCGGTATAAAATACTGTCAGGAATTTACAACAAAACAAAACTGTTATTAATAATTACTTTTAGAACAGAAAAAAACAATAAAAATAAACAGCAGAAGGCAAAATTACAACACTTCGAAATATATAGCATATAGAAGGGTATCATTCAGTCTCTTGGATGTTTATATAGCTTTTGTTTATGTTATGGATCAAACGTTTAGGTATATTCAACAGTCACTATAAAGACACTCTCAGTATTACTGGATACAAATAAAAATTCACACCAAGGATGATATGTACAATGATGCCAAAATGTATTTATTTGATCAGTTTATTTATTTATTGACCACCAATTCAAATCTACTTTGCTTAATGGCCAATCAGAATCTACAGAAGCTAATTTTCCTGACAGCCATTGAGAATCTTATAGAATAAAATTTTCTCTATGGCAAATCAGAATCTACTTTTTCTGACAGCCAATCAGAACCTATAGAATTTAATTTTCTTGATGGCCAATCAAAATCTACAGAAGCTACTTTTCCTGACAGCCAATTAGAATCTCTAAAAATTATTTTTCTTGATGGCCAATCAGAATCTTATAAAATTACATTTTCTTGGTGCCCAATCAGATTCTACATAATCTATTTTTTTTTCTCTGTCAGCCAATCAGAATTTATAGAATTTATTTCCCTTAATAGCCAATAACAATCTACAGAAGCTACTTTTCTTGACAATCAGAAACTATAGAATTTATTTATTATTTACCACCAATTAGAATCCATAGAATTTATATTTTGACAGCTTTTCTTATTAACTTATTAATTCTATAGAATTTACTTTTCTTGACAGCCAATCAGAGTTAGAAGTCTAAAATGATCGGAACAGAACATTTTTGTACATAGGTATTGATGCTAATATAATTATTGTAACGTCTACATATTTTGTTTCTTAGTGTAAACAGAACACTCAATTATTTGTAACCTCTGGTGTTAAGCTTGAACAAGTCTTGTTTAAAGCTAAATAGAAGTAACTGTATCTTTTTTTTCTGTCTGTCCTCACAAGTTTTAATGAAGTGTTAGCACCGTCCTGGTCTTATTCACTGCTAGAGCTCCAACTGTAGCACCTCTTGGTGTCCCAAAAAGCTCTAGTACTCTGCTTTTCCATTGACGCTTTGTGCCGAAATGACCAATGGTGCTGTCAGCAGGTGCCAGGTTTGGAATGGGGCGAGTGAGGCTTGAGATGAAGGCCTGCTCTCTTGTTTCTGATGAGGTGAAGCTAATTTGTGAGACTAATAATGTGTGTGTGTGTTTGGCAGGGATGAAAGCAGCTGTGTGCAGGGGTTGGTGGAGATCTTTGATATGCTGCTGGCAGCCACGTCCAGATTCAGAGAGCTGAAGTTACAGAGAGAAGAGTATGTGTGTCTCAAAGCCATGATCCTCCTGAACTCCAGTAAGTGCTCTTCTCATCGTAGACTTTATGAAGCGTCTGTGTCTACTTTATTTTTGTAGATATATGATTGGGTAGGTTCTGTTGAGCATCTACATACAGTACAACAGGGCTTCTCAAAGTCCGGACTCCGGTCCGGATCCGGACCAAGAGGGTATTCAATCCGGACCCGACTCCACTTCGTATTGCAAGACCATGCGTAAAGGATTCAAATGGTGGATTTCCTTCATTGATAAATGCATAAACCTTGTAAATCAACACTTTCGTTGTTTGTATTTTTGTTTAAAAAAATACAGGCCGAAATAAAATCAAAGGCAAAAAATTCAAAGTTTTCCTGCGTGACCCTGTTGTCATGACATCTAGTGATTATACAAGGCTTCACGTGATCGAGCGGGCTTATCGCGCATGCGCGCACCGGCTTTAATGCACCGCAGCAAAGCGATCATTTGAATGGATGGAGATATCGGTCTCACGGAAAAGAAAGTTTATAAAATTACGATTTTAATGAACTATTCATGTATGAGTTAAATCATATATGTCCTATGTTTCATTTTAAATGTATTTATTTATTTATTTTATTAAAAATTTGATTATTTTTAGATATATTAGCATTACAGTTCAATATAATTTTAGGGTCAGTAAGATTTTTTTTTAAACAGATTTTTAAAGATTTTATTTTAAGGTACAATTTTTACTATTAACAAACCATCAACTAAAACTTTTAGATCAATAAACTCCTAATGCTGCTTATTAAGGCAGTAGTTGGGTTTAGATATTAGGTAGATAGTAAATATAAAATAGGGGCGGCGCGGTGGCTCAGTGGTTAGCACTGTCACCTCACAGCAAGAATGTCGCTGGTTCGAGCCCCGGCTGGGTCAGTTGGCATTTCTGTGTGGAGTTTGCATGTTCTCCCCGTGTTCGCGTGCGTTTCCTCCAGGTGCTCCGGTTTCCCCCACAATCCAAAGACATAGGTATAGGTGAGTCGAATAAGCTAAATTGGCTGTAGTGTATGTGTGTGAATGTGAGAGTGCATGGTGTTTCCCAGTACTGGGTTGCGGCTGGAAGGACATCCGCTGCGTAGAACATATGCTGGATAAGTTGGCGATTCATTCCGCTGTGGCGACCCCTGATAAATAAAGGGACTAAGCCGAAGGAAAATGAATGAATGAATGAATATAAAACAATAAACAGTCAATATATTAATAATAGGCATGTAATAAGCCACTAGTTCATAT
Source organism: Danio jaintianensis (assembly GCA_903798115.1). Taxonomy (NCBI): domain Eukaryota; kingdom Metazoa; phylum Chordata; class Actinopteri; order Cypriniformes; family Danionidae; genus Danio; species Danio jaintianensis. The sequence continues at coordinate 9,688,495 of CAIGQV010018299.1, read as the reverse complement.
TGAGAATTGGTCTCTATACTAAAGTATTACCGAGGTTTGTTTTCAAAGACTTCAAATATCTTCCTGGTCCCAAAATTAACAAAATAAATTAAAATAAATAAACTACTGAATGGAGAACGATTAGTGCTAAAATATGTACTGCCATATATATATATATATATAAATACCTAAAATGCGCTGTATTCACCAGAATACTTATTTTAATGCATTGAGATTCTCAGATTTCAGTAAAAACCAGAAGACAGAATGCTTATTTTGTTGTCCATAATTGTATTTGAACATCAATGTAGAAAAGTAACAAAAATTATTATGAATTGACGAATAGAGATCTGTAGATTGAACACAGGTTGACTTTTTCAAGTCTAAAACAACAGCAGAATAACACAATTACAAATCTTATCTAAATAATACTCTTTATATATATATATTTTTTAATATCTATATATATATATATATAATTATTATTATTATTATTTTTTTTTTTACATATAATTTTTTTTTACACCTTACACATTTTGTAATAAAAACGTTGTTTTGATCATTTTTTTACTTTTTGGATTTAATTTGGTAAATTAATTTGCTTTTTTTTCTTTTAATATTGCGACAATGACAAAACTGCATACAAATTAAGCAAATCTACAAAAATGTCGAAGATCCAGTAGAGTGAATGGCTGTCATTTATGCAATAAACATGTTCTGTCCTTTGTGTCTGCATATCATAAATGATCACTTTTGCTTGACATATAGCAGTGTTTAACTTCAGCTGTTGTCCTGCACCGATCACACACCGCTTCACTTCCTGTTCTCTTCAGCATCATAAGGCCAAACACATGCCTGACCTCCATGCAGTCATAATAAAAAGCACTCAGAAGGTTATGACTGTCCTTGCTTGAACTGAAGTGAGTTTTTGGCTGAGGCCAGGCAAGAAAAGCGCTCACACACTGTAAAATCTTAATGGACACAACATGCCTGCTTTGAGGAGCTCGCCACGATGTCAAACCAGCTATCCATTTCATACTGTAGCAATGGCTTCTAAGTAACAGACAGAACCTGCTTAGTGTCTCCTGTCAGAAGAAACCAATATTTCTTTCTGCTCTGATTGCTCCCAACTTTTGATGTGTCTCGTCTTGGTTCTTTATCTCCTCATCCTCACCCCTAAACATCTGCCTTCACTCTGTCTCCTCAGTGTCACTTGTTTGAGTGCTCCAGATGTGTCGTGTCATTTTGGAATGGTATATTCTGCGGGTTGGATGTTTGTTTGGGTATGGAATGACTGTAAATGTGGCTTTACTCTGTGTGAACGTGTGTGATTGCAGACATGTGTCTGGGCTCGTCTGAGGGAGGAGAAGATCTGCAGAGCCGCTCTAAGCTGCTGTGTCTGCTGGACTCAGTGACGGACGCTCTGGTTTGGGCCATCTCGAAGACTGGCCTGAGCTTCCAGCAGCGCTCCACCAGACTGGCCCATCTGCTCATGCTGCTCTCGCACATACGCCACGTCAGGTACTCGATGCTCAATTCAATTCAAGTTTATTTGTTGAGCTTTTTTTTTACTGTAATGATCATTCCAAAGCTGCTTTACAACTTGTGCACGTTATCACATTTCAATCACGTTTAGGTGGACAGTACAGCGGTCAAGCATATACAGTTAATCTGCAGTTATACAATACTGCAATAGTGCTTACAAAAAAAGAAGCATCTATGTACAGTTGAAGGAAAAATGATAAGCCCTCCTGTTCAATTGTAGTTCTTTTAAAAATATTTCCCAACTGCTGTTTGACGGATTTTTTTCAACAACACATTTCGAAAGATAATAGTTTTAATGACTAATTTCTACTAAGTATTTTCTTTTGTCTTTGCCATGATGACAGTATGTAATAGTTTACTAATTCTTTTAGATACTAGTTTTTAGCATAAAGTGCAATTTACATAATTAGGCAGGTCATTAGACAACAGTGGTTTGTTCTGTAGACAATGTTTTTTTAATCAAATATTTTTTTCTTTAATTCCAGTCAAGCTAAAAGAAAAAAGACTTTCTCCAGAAGAAAAAAAAAGTCCCACTTTATATTACGTGGCCTTAAATACTATGTAGGCTACTTACATTTAAATGAATCATTTAGTACAATGCACTTATTATGTACATACACGTTTTACGTTGTACTAATATTTTTAGAAATGATACATCTGTAATTAATTGCTGTAATTACATTTAGAATTACACTGTTGACCCATCCCTTAATTTAACCCAACCTGAAACCTACCCATACCCCAAGACCTGTCCCTAACCTTACCTGTATCCCACTTCTAAATCACCAGAAGAGTTGTGCAATATTATATTAACACAATAAGTACATTGTACCTATTTTCTGATGTAAGTACATAGTAATTAAGGACACTTAATATACACTATAAATAATGCTGGGTTCCACACAACTCCTTCATGTTGTCCCAACATAAATCGATTAATTTAACCTAATCATGTTTTTTTTCTTTGTTATTTGTTATTTGAAAAAGAATAAAAAATTTCACTGGAGCGCTAATAATTTTTTGCATATAACACATTTTCAATGAAGTGATCTGATCGACCAAATAATTGAGAACAAATTGTGTATTGCTTAAGTCGTTGTGCTGTCCTCAAAGTCCTTGTAGGGTTGGCATCATCTTTTTACAGGTCTCGTATCTGATCATCTGAAGCTACACAATCTCTAGAGGCCTCGGGATGGGTATCCCGAGGTAGAAACAGAAATTATACTGAACTTAATCAACTTTTCACAGACATGACTGTGCATAATGCAGTGTTTTCAGACAGAAAAAGAACCCTGTGACCCGACTTATGCTTCATGCATTTGTCTGAAGACTGAAACATTTATTGCTTTATGTGCTCTAAAAATATGGATTCAAAACTGCAGTTTTACAACTATTACAATTACTGTACAGTTCATTTGGACAGCTGGGTGGATTCCAGAAACCAAAGTTAACTTAAAATCCTCTAAATACTGAACTCTGTGTTGCCTAAACCTGTTTACTCAAGGTATGTGGCTTCCAAAACGGCTCCTGGGATTAAGTTCAGTCAACTTTAGATTATATTATTATTATAAGATTACATTAACCCTGAACACCAAAACACATTGTCAACTGAACCCTGAAATCCCAAGTCACCATAGAAACAGATGCCAAAAAGCATACCTTAACTTTCTTAATCCTTGTGTGGTCTTAGCATTCTGCATATTCTGTTTGTCCTATTGATCAAAAATGACCCCACAATTCTGAACACAATGTAGTTAACTATGTTTACTATTAATATATATATATATAATATATATATTACACTAAATAGTTTGTGTTGAATAAGTGTATTCAATCTACGTAAAGCCCTCTGCTGACTGTATATCCACCATATGCAGTAACAAAGGCATGGACCACCTGCACTGCATGAAGATGAAGAAGATGGTTCCTCTGTATGACCTGCTCCTGGAGATGCTGGATGCTCACATCATGCACAGCTCCCGTTTGTCTCACTCCAGCCCTCGAGCGCCTGCTGCTCACAAAGACAACAAGAGCGTCCAGGAAGCCTTTCCCTGCAGCTCACAGCACGGGCCCTTAACACGGCCCAACACCGGTTTGTTTCTTACCTTACTTAATGTAGGTGTTGTGATGTTGAAACTCGCCTTGCTTGCCTTGCTGGGACTTGAACCTGCGAACTTTGAATCACAAATTCAACTCTCTAACTATTAGGCAACAGCTTTTCAAAAAAATTTTTTTTTATTAAATGTTCATTGCAGGGCAGCTCTAACATTTTGACCAGTTTTCTTATTCTTCGATTTCATTTGAAGTAGCTATGCCGAGGCCTTTATTGGTCAGTTATTGAAATGCCTTATTTTCATGCCATTAACCTGAAATGACCAAACCTTAACATATCCTGATCCTGATAAATAAGCTCATTTAAAATGAAAAAAAATCTCAGAAGGACAAATGTTTTTGTATCTGAAATAGTAATAGAAATGCTCAGAATTTAAAGAGAATTATATTGGTTTTAATGATAAAGGTCTCTACTTGTATGAATCTATTTTGAGTATGTCCTAAAACACACTAGCAACCATTAAAATGGCTTTATTGGGCATTATTTGATGGTTTGTAGTTTACAATTGTATTTGCTGTGGAAACATTAAAACTTCTATGATGGTTTATATGTTTTTTTGTTTCCAGCAGGTTAGACAGTTTTAGTAATGGAAATGGCTGTTTTGTAAAAGATTTGTCTGTAGTCTGTAGCCAGCTAAAACTCTTCCAAAAACTGTAAAATATCTGAAATATATATATATATATATATATATAACATGCTTCTCTTCTTTCTTTCCAGTACTAAAGGATGATCTGTAGTTTCAGGAGGATGGACAACAAAAACACCCACATAAAAGCCAGGAGTAGGATTTCACAAGACGAAAAGCATCATGGATATCTTGAATGTTTTTCTTTTTTTTTAAACGTTGGCAATTGCTGTGAAATTTCTTTGTGGTTTCCACACAACGCTGACAACTTAAAAAAAAAAAAAAAAAAAAAAAAAAAAAAAAATTTTATGTAGCTGAACCCCAAAAGAAAACAAATAACCACATTGGATTATGAATTTCAAAAGATTTTTGGAAATTTCATCGCACGGTGAAGCAGTATACAAATGATTTCAGACATTATATGCATAATGGAGGCCATCTAGCAGGAGTAAACCAAGTAAACCAATCATGCCTGCCGTCCTTCTAAAAGAAACCCTATTGAGAGAGTACATTGGTGCCATGACCCGGATGGCAGTGGGGTTTAGTAAATCTGTCATCTCTGGCCTTGAGAGACTGTGACCTCTATCATTAGCCTTGTTAGCAACCTGGCTCTCAAATACTCAAATCACCAGTTCAAATCCCACTGTAAGGGGTTATAATGTGCATGAATGTATTGGCCTTATGCCCCATTTTCTTGAGATCCATGACAACATGGACACGAGCCGTGTACTATTTCTACTTTTTCCTCTTTCTTATATAAGCTTGCTACTGTCACATTCTGTAAAATGAAACAAAATGTAGTAAACTCATTACTCCAGCAACTATTGACAATACTGAAAACAGATGAGATTCAGTCCCTTGTAAAATGACAATTATTCTTGATGGATAAGACAAAGGATTGTCTACAGAGTGAACAGACCATATTCTGGACTAGAGGCAAGCAGTATTTTAGACTTTCAGAGCAAAAAAAAAAAACCCCTGAATGAATGAATGTCAGCTGGATGTTTCATTTACATCTATTGTTTTTGAGAAGTGTAACCATTGCAAAATGGCCTTGTGCACCTTTTAGTGATTTATTCTGTTCTGCAAACAGACATTTACATACTGGAGTGACAGCCGCATTTTACAGCCATGGTCGTGACCATATCTTGGACATTGGAGGGTTTGTGTTTTAAACTATAAATTAGGAAAATCCAGGTCTGATTCCAGTTGAAAGGTATTTGCAAAAAAAATACATAAAAACATCAACAAATTCACGTTCATTTGTACACCTAAAATGTTGAAATGTCTTGTATTCAGTTAGAAAAGATAATAGGTAAATACCATATCAACTCAAAATGATGAAATCTGAGTTAAAAAGCATTGCTGTTGGCCATTGAATATTTCACCATAAAACAGTTTATATTAGATCTATACACTTTTTTTTAAACAAATTTGCATTCTGGCTTGTGAACCATAAACTCTGCCTTCTTTAAATTGATTGGTCATCAGTCGGGTTTTTTTTTTATATATTGTCATCCTAACAATAATGTTACGTGTTTAAAAACTGGGGTCATGTGTCGCCTTAAATGTTTATGGTAGTTACGGCTCTGTCTAAATAAACTAAATTGAATCTTGAAAATGCAGGTAGTGACAAGCGCATTTAGAAAAACTCTATGCAGTATATATGGAAACCAAAGGCATTTCACTCAGCAGCCATCTTTAAACACCAGCTCATCAAATTTTTTTTAAACATTCACTAAGTTTACAATTACATTCCATATTTGAAATTGCCAAAATAATGACAACTGTCTTCTGTGTGTTGTTTCTTATGCTTACATAAGTCTAAAAAGCCTAATTATCAAGCAAATACTTACTTTTCTGCTGCCCATTGCCTTTTTTTTTTTTTCATTCATAAGTAATTCTTTTTATTTAAATCTTTGATAGAACAACTGACTCGTTGTTATTGAATGAAAACATGCATCTCCATACTATTCTGCATTAAAAAAAACAAAAAAAAAAACAGAATTCGGTACAATAAGCCTTGACTACAGTAGTCTGTTGCTGCAGCCTCTTGGCAACAGCATGCCCATCGTAGACGTCACGTGATAACTGATCGTGAAGTAATGTGTAGTCTGGAAAATTTGTTACCCACGACGAGTCAAGGTTTTATCAAGACAAAATCGCATAATCTGACATAGTGACTTTCGTAACCGACAATAAAAATCGTGTGATCTGACTGGGGCTTAAGTTGTTGTCAGATCTTTCTAAAAAGATAAATAAAAAAAATAAAAAAAATACATAATAAACCAGTCCAAATACATTACTCTGAAAATAATACAAAAATGTTGTGACCCGTATTATGTTCCCTTTATGAGCCAAGTCTAAACAACAAGCCCGAGCAAGGGTCCCTGGAATGTTCATCAGCCAATCATATTTAAGCATTCAACAAAAAAAAAAATGCTTAAAGTTTGGTAACCATTGACTGCGCTGTTGCAATATTACAAAATAATGCACTCGTTTGCTAGGTATACATTTGATATGTAAATAATAATAAACAGCCCTTTGCTTTTAAGTTGCTGTTAAGTTATTAGCATTACCAGATTTTGAGTTAGCTGTGTTCCACACTAACAATGAATGATGATTTCGGGATTCACTCCTGTATTTAAATGCGGTTGTTACTCCTGAAATGTTACAGCGTGTGTCAAAAAAACAAACAAATCTATCTGCCTTTTCGTCCTGTGAACACCCTTTAACACCATAAAGGCCTTGTACAAAACATTTATACATTTTCTAAACACAGATCATCAATCTATTCCACTGTGAAAAGCGTTCTGTTTGTAAGATGCAAGATGCACCACAACTACCAAAATGACTTGTTGTTGCACTTTACAAGTTCTCAAATATCTGGAGCCTTCTTTTGAGAATCCAAAAAGCCCAAATATTGCAGTGCCTACAGTGATGATTTTACTTTCTCTCTTTTTTTTTTAAGGAAACTGTATCCTGGTAAGGACAATTATTACTCTAGAAGCATAAGCATAAAATTTAGAAACATAGATTTTGATAAACGCACAAATGGAGGAAACTATTTATAAATGTTTCTGTTTCTGCTGGCAGCCATCCGAATTGTAACTTTGTTTTGAAAATAAGTGCCAATATTGATTTGACAGGTTTTTGTAAACTGGTAAGAATTAAAGACCAGCTGTAATGCAGTTTAGTTGAAGAAGACAATGTTTATTTTTTAAACACAAAACATGTTTAATTTGTAAAATGTTTTCAAAATGTACTTTCTGTACACGTCTTTGTGTTCGACTTTGCAACGCATATGTAACAATGTGTTATTTACACTTGGGTGAATTAAAAATATGTTTTAAATGTGCATTTAGCATTATTTTTTTGGGGCTTTCATAGCGTAGAAAATGTAAAAATGGGACTACATAATCCCAAGATTATAGTACAGAATTTTCCAAACTCACATAATCTTTAACCAGTGCATGATGTGCATAAATCAAAAAAAAAACATAATAATAATAAATTGAAAATACATTCATGCTCATTAAATGATTGACTTTTGTCATCTTTGCAGCATTGATCATGACGAGACAAAGGAAATTTAGATCACATCAAACTTGTCACATTAACAAAATTTCTCAGTAGTATGGCTCTCAGAGAGGGGAATAAATAGTATAAAATCGATCGTATAAATACATCCTTTAAAATATTGCTTGGACAAAAGTGAGGTGCTTGTTTGAGTCCGACTGGGATGGATGCGGGACTCATGTGGGAGGAGGGCCGTTGGTGTAGCGTAGCATGGGGTGGAAAGAGCGGGCAAAGTTATTGGAGAGAGTGCAGCTGTAGTCGTCCTCGGAGAGCGGGACCAGACAGGCCAGAACCAGCAGCAGGAGGAACAGCAGATGCAGAGGGAAAGCGGCTCGCAACACGCGGTAGAAGAACGAGCGCTGAGGAGACGGCTCACCATTCCACCTGAAACACAGCACTTTTACTCACCACCTTACTATTAAATTCTTTTTTGGGGCTCATTCAAAGGCATAGTTCACCCCAAAATAAAAATCACTATTTACTTTATAGTTTTTTTTAAAGAAAGCTGAAAACCTGTAACCATTCACTTCATTGACTTCCATGGCAGAAAAAAAAAATACCATGGAAGTCAATGATTACAGGTGTCCAGCTTTCTTCAAAATATCTTCTTTTGTGTTCAGGTTTGGAACAAGTAAAAGTAATGACATCATTTTTATTTTTTTTTGATGAACAATTCCTTCAATATACAGTTGAAGTCTGAATTATTAGCCCTCTTGTATTATTTACGAAAAGAAAATGAATGAATGAATGAAAGTATTCAGCTTAAAGTGCAATTTAAAGGCTTAACTACGGTAAGTTAGGGTAATTAGGCAAATCATTGTATAACGATTGTTTGTTCTGTAGACAATCAGAAACAAATATTGCTTAAGGGACTAATAATATTAACCTTAAGATAACCTTAACCTTAAGAAAATATTAATAGCTGCTTTTATTCTAGCCAAAATAAAACAAATAAGACTTTCTCCAGAAGAAAAACATATTATAGAAAATACTGTGAAAAATTCCTTGCTCTGTTAAACATCTTTTGGGAAATATTTGAAAAAAAAAAAATAATAAAATCACAGGAGGGCTAATAATTGTGACTTCCAACAGTGTATGTGTGTGTGTGTATGTATATATATATATATATATATATATATATATATATATATATATATATATGGGGCGTCACGGTGGCGCAGTGGGTAGCACGTTCGCCTCACAGCAAGAAGGTCGCTGGTTCGAGCCTCGGCTGGGTCAGTTGGCGTTTCTGTGTGGAGTTTGCATGTTCTCCCCGTGTTCGCGTGGGTTTCCTCCGGGTGCTCCGGTTTCCCCCACAGTCCAAAAACATGCGGTATAGGTGAATTGGGTAGGCTAAATTGTCCGTAGTGTATGTGTGTGAATGAGTGTGTTTCCCAGTGATGGGTTGCAGCTGGAAGGGCATCCGCTGCGTAAAACATATGCTGGATAAATTGGCGGTTCATTCCGCTGTGGCGACCCCAGATTAATAAAGGGACTAAGCCGAAAAGAAAATGAATGAATGAATGAATGAATATATATATATATATAATAGTTTTATGTGCTAATATTAATTATTAATATATAAGTGTTCTTTAAAAATGTAAAAGGTTGAAAATGCCTGTACCGTGAGCACTCTGGGGATTTCTGGTCTCCTGAAGCATCAGTTGTGGACCCCTGAAACACATGATAAAGAAATAAATGACAACTGTTCACCCAGAACATATAGCCTGAAAACATAAACACACAATATGCAGTAGTTTTTATTTTATTATATTATGAGAGAACAGTAACTGCCTTCTTTTTCTATGTATTTGTTGACTAAAACAGTGGCCAAAGCTAATTGGTTGGTAAGAAAGTTCAGATGAGTTTAGATGCAAAAGTACCGACTAACATTTTTCTCCGGCTCCTGTGTGTAGGGTCACATAGGTTCATTTCCTTTTTATGGCAATGAATAGGTTCTTTTTTTTACTGCCTTTAGTAAAATGACTAAACTTAATCATTGTCACGAGTCTAAGGAAAATGCTCGCTTTAGAGGAAAAATGCATATGGCACTTTGAGGCTTTTGTATCTGAACTCTTCATATGTAATTGTTACAGTTAATTACAACATTTCATAATTCACATTATATTTCATGTTTGTTTTAAATATGTATCTGATGTTAAGCAAGGCTGCATTTACTTATTAAAATACAGCTAAACAGTAATGTTGTAAAATATTACAATTTAAAATAACTTTTTTTGAATGTATTACAAAGTGAGGTTCATTTCTGTAAATGCAAAACAAAATGTTCAACAGAAATTATAGAAATCTTTCTTTCTGCTGCATAATATGAAAATACAAGCTACAGGAAGAATTAAGACAGTAGTAAAGATTATCAATCTTAAAAAGAGTCTTGTGATTTTAAGTTAAGTGTTTGGGAAAGTAACTTATTTAAAAACAATTTAAACCACTGAAGCCATTTCTTCCAAATTTAAAACATAAATCTTGCCATTTACACTCGCACAAGAATGACAACTGATCAAAATATAAAGATGCTGTGTTATCAGATATATTCGTTTTAGTCAGCACAATGGCAATGATTTGACCTCATATATACAATAACAATATAAAAATATACAAAAATAATTAAAAAGTACTTTTTGGTTTGAAATTCAGACTTTCACAAAATAAAACAAATAACTCAAATCCATACCTACTAAATACAGTAAATCCAGAGAATTTTCAAACGATCTCATGTTTTTCCATAGTCATCTATATTCAATGAATGACTTGATAAACGACAGTTCAAAAGAACAGCATCTAATTGGAACAGTATTTTTGCCATTAATCTTACTATTTTATTGCTAGTCTTTATTGTGACTTTTGACTTTAATGTGTCCTTGCTGACTAAAAGTATTACTTTCTTTAAAAAAAAGAACTTGCTGACCGCAAACTTTTGAGCAGTAAAGTTTTATGGGGAAGACAAATGTGCTTCTGATGGCTTAAAGTAAATCCTCAACATTTGACTGAAGGTTTAAACTTTAATTGCCTATTAATTGTCCCCTGGCTAAAACCTCACTCGGTGAAGCTTTGCAGAACAGCCCTCAGGGAATCCCGTTTCTGGGAAAAGTGCATTTTTCAACAAAATGTGCTCAGAAAGAAATAATTATTTCGTCAGTTGAAATGGAGTGTGATACTGTAAAGAACTTTTTCAGCCAACCCTCAGACCCCTGATATAAATCATTTGCAGTTTGCGGCACAGAATGTTGGGCAGAAGCTTCTCACCAGCCTCTCCTGGATGGTTTGGAGGTCCTGCTCGACCTGACGCGACAGCAGTCGTAGTTTGCTTCCGATGACGTGGAGTTTCTCTTTGGCTTCGGTGCTGTCCTCTCCTCCAGCCTCCGGGAGTAGTTCAGAGGCGATGTCCTGCAGAGAGTTCACCTGCTTCTGCCTGCCCTGAAGATCCACCGCCAGATCCTGCCACCAGGGGGAGCAACACATGAGCTCAAAACACAAACAAAAGCAGCAGCTGCCATCCATTAATGCCTGAGGGTTCTGTGGCTCACCTTCAGTGTGTTTGTGTGTTCCTGAAGCGTGGAGAGCTTCACAGAGGCGTCGTTCATGTTGACGGCGTAGCGTCGGCTCTCTGCATGGGCCAGCCATAGCAGGAGGGAGTGAACCATCTCGTGAAACTCCTGCAGGAGGATACAAAACACAATACACCATTGAGGTTTGTACACATTCAGTGATGCCTTTATATTAGGAGTAGGTATAACTGCTCAACCAATCACATTGTAGCAACTCAATGCATTGAGGCATGTAGATGTGGTGAAGAAGTTCAAATTGAGTGGCCAAATTATGGCTGGGTGATTTAGGGAAAATATCTAATTGTGATATTTTTGGACAGATATTGTGATTGCAATATTGTGATTCAGTTTTGTAAAGTCAAGATTAAGCTTAACATTGTAGTTTACACATTTTGAATAAAATACATTTTTATTTAAGAAACATTGTTTGACTCCCTTACTTTATATAATTTATTAAAGAACTTCTGATTAATGTCATATCAGATCCGCTGTGAATGCACTGATAAAACTAGAACGAATCGGCACTCACAGCATGCTATTGGTTACTAAGCACATCACACAAACAGGAGATTCATGCATTTGCTCTTGGACACAGTTTATATATGTTTATATATTAGCTAATCGCAACGTTTGAAATCGCGATTTATTTCAATTTCGCTTAATCGTTCAGCCCTAGGCAAAAATGGTAAAAAAGGTGAATTATGCAAGCCGATTTATAGCTATGTTTAGATGAAAATGATGCAGCCAAAAACGGAAAAAGTTTTTCCCTTGCATTTAAAATAAGTTTCACATTTACACAATGTTTTTAAAACAATCCACATTTACGAAAATGTCAAAAAATGCTGTATTGCGTATGCCAGGCGTATTTGGTGTGGTCATCTTGTTAGTAAACAGTACCTGTAAGCAAGTGACAATGACATGCAACTGGCGGCTCAGCACTGGTGTATGTAGAATTTGCTGTGTGTGTAAGATGTGTCTCAGCTGTTGGTTGTAATGTGATATAAATCTAGACTTTGCTGATGAAGCTTTGGCAAACACTTGAGGAACAACAACAACACTACCCATACTCCGCCATTGTGGTTGTTTGTTGTTGTTTGCACATGCATGATGTTCTCGTTTTCAAAGACTCATGTTTTCGGGTGTTTACAGTGTGGCATTTCAAAACTTCCACTTTGTAAACCTTTTTTTGCCTGAAAACTTTGTTGTCTAAAAGGCCTCTAAAAGTGGCATGGTTGTTGCTGCCAGATGGGCTGCTCTGAGTATTTCAGAAGCAGCTGATTTACTGAGATTTTCAAGCACCATCTCAAAGGTTTGAAGAGAATGATCAGAAAAGAGAAGAAATATCCAGTGAGTGGCAGTGAATGCCTTATTGATGCCAGAGGTCACAGGACAATGGCCAGACTGCTTCAATCTATGCCATAAAGAACTACAGCATTTCTGAAGGTCCATCCCAGTACTAAGAAGGTGTATAAATGACTTGATAGATAGACAGTTCAGTTCAATAGAACAGTATTTTTTTTCACTAATCTTACTATTATATTACTAGTCTTTATTGTGATTTTTGAATTTAATGTATCCTTGCTGACTAAAAGGACTACCTTTTTTAGAAGTGGCTTGTCAGTGTACATGTTTCACCGTTGCCTCACCTGACAGCGCATTAAGGTGTTGCGTAGGCTGTCCTCCCACCCCTCGAGACCAGCACAAGCCTCTGTCCAGCGGTGATTCATGCTGCGCAGGCCCTCCTGAAGCTCAGGTATTCCTCCAGCGGCCTCTTGCTGCAGCTCTCGGCCACACAGGTTCAGAGACAGCATCATGGTCTTGTAGCGAGCAAAAGTCTTCTGCATTTCCTGTGTGATTGATGTGGATGGTAATGTTCTAGTCTAGTGTATATTCAATTATAGTTTTCACGTGACATATAGCAGAGTCTACCTGTAGGGTAAAACAAAGCTCTCACTCACTTTTAGTTGTTTGACCCTCTCTTCTAAAACCTCCACACTGGCTGATGTCTCAGGCCTCTGCAGCGTGTCCAGCTCAAGAGTGATACAATCCAGCCAGGAAGTGATGTCGTGCAGGTTTGAAGTTAGCTGCTGGGGGTCTCTGGTTCTGCACTGCTCTTTACTCACTGCCTGAGCCTGCAGCAGCTCCCAGCGCTCGATCACTCCTGTGGAGAACAGAGGACACTCTTCTTTTACAACTGCTCTGCTCTACACCAGTCTACTCATCCATCGATCCCTTCATTTATTTAATTCAACCATAGATCCAGTCCATCACCAATCACATATTTGTCCATTGTTTAACCACTGATCAATCCATTCTTTCATATCTTTCTAACTAACACCCATTCATCTATAGTCATCTTTTCACGATCACATTTGTCTACCTACCTACATATCCGTCAATTTATCCACCTATTCTACCATTCTACTATCTATGCACATATCCATCCATCCATCATATAGATTTATTTATCTACCAACAATTCTTCCAATTTCTTTCTTTATGCAAATTTATTTTCCTGCCACTCATCTACAAATCCAATTGTCCTTACATCCATCCATTAATTTTATCCATCACTCCATGTTTTATCCATCACATACAATCCATCTATTGGTCCATTTGTCTACACAACTATCTATCCATCTGTTTATTCCAACATTGGTATGATTGGTGAATGGATAGGTGGACGAACCAATCGCATATCCTCTCCTCCTTTATACATTTATTCATTTGTCAAATGAACTACACACCTATATATTCACTAGCCTATCTATCTATCTATCTATCTATCTATCTATCTATCTATCTATCTA